>ONZH01001749.1:0-182500 GCA_900303285.1 Rhinella marina
TCAGAGCGGGTATTCAGTGCAGCTGGTGGCGTCATCACCGATAAGCGTACACGCCTGTCAACTGACAGCGCTGACAGGCTGACGCTTATTAAAATGAACAAAGCCTGGATTTCACCGGAATTCAAATCTTCTCCGGGGGAAAGCAGCTAAAGATTAACATTACTTATGTATCCGATTCCTCTTCTCTACTCCTTGTCATCTTTGCATAACGCTGACCAAAAAAACACCATTTTTTAGAGGTCCAACTGGCACTCTTTTACCACAATTTTTCAGGAGGGCCCCCTACAGGCCCTCTCTCTAAATAATTTTTCTGGAGGTCCACCTACAGGCCTTCTCTCTAAACAATTTTTCCGGAGGGCCCCCTACAGGTCCTCTCTCCAAACTATTTTTCCGGAGGTCCTCCTACAGGCCCTCTCTCCAAACAATTTTCCGGAGGTTAACCTACAGGCCCTCTCTCTAAACAATTTTTCCAGGGGTCCACCTACAGGCCCTCTCTCCAAACAATTTTTCCGGAGGGCCCCCTACAGGCCCTCTCTCCAAACAATTTTTCCGCAGGTCCACCTACAGGCCCTCTCTCCAAACAATTTTTCAGCAGTGTCAACTACAGACAGTGTAAAACAATGTTTCAGGAGCATCAAACAGACAGTCCAAAACAATTTTACAGGCGGTGCAAGTACCGACATTTAAAAAAAAATTTTTTTTTGCTGAGGGTCGACTTTATGTACTCCGAAAACAAAAAAAATTTTGGAGGCTCAACAAAAGCCATTTCACTGCATTCTCAGTCGGACAAAGTCATTGGTGGTGTAACCACCATGCTGTGTCAGGCTAAATTTTTGGGTGCTTCACCAGCTACCGCATACTAACTCAGTCACCGCCGCCATACAGGGCCACGAAAAATGTTTATGTGGTTCGCCTGCTCCCGCAGTGTCACTCGCTCACTCTGTTGTCACCACCATAGTGGTTTGCACTATAGCAGCCCAAGTCTGCACATTCCCCTTTTTATCTCCAAGTGATCTATACTGCACGTCATGTAATAAAATAGGTTCTTTTGCTCTCAGTGATACAAATCCATTTCATAAAATCCTTTCTTTCTCTTTAACTGATCTATACTGAACGTCACTTTTAAAAATACTTCTTTTTCCTCTCTTTCTCTCTCTCCAAACTATTTTTCCGGATAGGTGCCGTATACGGTATTAAACTAAGAAGAATGCATACAACACATGCCCCACTTGACAAATTTCGAGTTGACAACCGTACCGGTTGATGCTAAATTTTTAAGTTGGGGTCCTGCGTCGTCATTCAACTCCATCCAGCTGTTGTCACCACCACACACGCTAGCCAAGGGGTCACTCCTCTGGCTCTTCCAGCTCAACCTCCTTCCCCCCAGCCTGCCCCCCCCTCTCTCCAAACAATTTACCCGAATAGCGGACGTATTAGATATTATACTGATTTTTTTTGGTTCCTCTTTTAATTGGCTCCTGACCTGTGATAGGCAGGGCATGGACACGTCCCCTTAGCTGCAGTAGAAAAGACAGTCCCCTGGCCAGAGCAAGCTCTTTTTCCTTTTCCGTGTTCGAAAAATCCATGAAATATATGGTCCCAAGATAGGGGACGTATACGATTTTAAACTGAGAAGAATCGATACCACACATGCCCTACTAGTTCGAGCTCAATGTTGACAACCGTACCAGTTGATGCCAAATTTTTAAGTGGGGGTTCCACCACTACCAGCCTAACCACCATCAGCATGTGCAGGTATACGCTAAACACTATGGAACCAAGGCCTTCCGTTCCCCTCATGCGGGTCCCACCACTGCTCCTTCCCCTGTGTCACTCGCTGCCTCTGCGAGTCAACCCCCAGCCCAGGACCCCGGCACGAGCGCCTCCCGCCGTAAAACCACCCCTTCGCCTCCATGATCCTCCACACTGTCCACCAATGTGTCCCTGCTCAACGTTCAGCTGTCATTACAGCAGACGTTGGAGCGCAAGCAGAAAAAAAGTTCAGCCCACCTACATGCACAAGCCCTCAACGTCCACATACAGGGACATGCTAAATTTTTAATGTGCTCTACCTGCTACCGTCGTGTAGCTCGGTCACTCTGACCGAGTCTGACTCTGGGGCCGCTCATGTACTGCCCACTTGGAGGATTGCGGGGCCTACCTCGTTCACGGTTTCTCAGAATTACTATGCCACTTCCTCCAACCCCTCCTCCTCCACCTTCGAATTACCATCCGTGCTTCACCTCCTGCTACCTCAGTCTAACTCAGTCACTCTGTTGTCACCGCCATGCTGCGTCAGGCTAAATTTTTGGGTGGCTCACCTGCTACCTCATCTAACTTGGTCACTTGTTGGTGTCACCGCCATGCTGTGTCAGGCTTATGCCTGCATCGTGTGGCTGGGGATAGGAGAGCAGTGCAAGCATGGGCATGGGTGATGGACCTTCGTTGCACCTAGTTGGGTGCTTCCCTATATATTCCCACCATGCCAGCCATGGGTTGTACATAAACTAATAACAGGAAAAACAAAAAAAATAAGAAAACTATTTTACAGGAGGGTCAACCGCAGACACTCCAAAACAATTTTACATGAGGGAGTGTCTCCCCTTCTGCCATCGTGTTCGGTCAGGCTGTCAGTAGGTACACCACCTCTGTCGTCCACAGAAGCGGCCACTATGAGGAAGGCCACGGCAAGAACATCCCCTTTTCAATTGAGAACAAGTGTAGAATTGTAGGAGGATGACACTTTTCTTCGGCAGTGGATTAACCTTCCCCTTTATCATTGCCAGACAACAGTTGGTGAAAAAGTAATTGGCAATGATGAAGAAAATGTAACGGTGCAGTGGACCGTCTGTGACGCAAAACCTATATATTCCCACCATGCCAGCCATGGGTTGTACATTAACTAATAACAGGGAAACAAAAAAAATATTTTACAGAAGGGTCAACTACAGACACTCCTAAACAATTTTTTAGGAGGGTCAACTTCGCCTACAGACATTTGACTGCTACCTCAATCTAACTTGGTCACTTGTTGGTGTCACTACACTGTCACCATGATGGGTCAGGCTTATGCCTGCGTCGTGGGGCGGGGGATAGCACAGCAGTGCCAGCATGAGCAGTGGTGTCACCTGCAGGCGGTGATGGACCTTCGTTGCACCTAGTTGGGTGCTTCCCTAACATGTGATGGGCATGTGCCTCGCCTTTCTTGGTCTGGGTGAGCACAATTGCCATGAGGGTAACCACCAGGCTGTTGCAGGAGAATTTGGGGTAATGGTGGGATTAGGCAGCCTCAGAGGCATCCATGCATGCTGCCCCTGCTGTTTCCTGTCCATATACGCTAAACACTATGGAACCAAGGCCTTCCGTTCCCCTCATGCGGGTCCCACCACTGCTCCTTCCCCTGTGTCACTCGCTGCCTCTGCGAGTCAACCCCCAGCCCAGGACCCCGGCACGAGCGCCTCCCGCCGTAAAACCACCCCTTCGCCTCCATGATCCTCCACACTGTCCACCAATGTGTCCCTGCTCAACGTTCAGCTGTCATTACAGCAGACGTTGGAGCGCAAGCAGAAAAAAAGTTCAGCCCACCTACATGCACAAGCCCTCAACGTCCACATACAGGGACATGCTAAATTTTTAATGTGCTCTACCTGCTACCGTCGTGTAGCTCGGTCACTCTGACCGAGTCTGACTCTGGGGCCGCTCATGTACTGCCCACTTGGAGGATTGCGGGGCCTACCTCGTTCACGGTTTCTCAGAATTACTATGCCACTTCCTCCAACCCCTCCTCCTCCACCTTCGAATTACCATCCGTGCTTCACCTCCTGCTACCTCAGTCTAACTCAGTCACTCTGTTGTCACCGCCATGCTGCGTCAGGCTAAATTTTTGGGTGGCTCACCTGCTACCTCATCTAACTTGGTCACTTGTTGGTGTCACCGCCATGCTGTGTCAGGCTTATGCCTGCATCGTGTGGCTGGGGATAGGAGAGCAGTGCAAGCATGGGCATGGGTGATGGACCTTCGTTGCACCTAGTTGGGTGCTTCCCTATATATTCCCACCATGCCAGCCATGGGTTGTACATAAACTAATAACAGGAAAAACAAAAAAAATAAGAAAACTATTTTACAGGAGGGTCAACCGCAGACACTCCAAAACAATTTTACATGAGGGAGTGTCTCCCCTTCTGCCATCGTGTTCGGTCAGGCTGTCAGTAGGTACACCACCTCTGTCGTCCACAGAAGCGGCCACTATGAGGAAGGCCACGGCAAGAACATCCCCTTTTCAATTGAGAACAAGTGTAGAATTGTAGGAGGATGACACTTTTCTTCGGCAGTGGATTAACCTTCCCCTTTATCATTGCCAGACAACAGTTGGTGAAAAAGTAATTGGCAATGATGAAGAAAATGTAACGGTGCAGTGGACCGTCTGTGACGCAAAACCTATATATTCCCACCATGCCAGCCATGGGTTGTACATTAACTAATAACAGGGAAACAAAAAAAATATTTTACAGAAGGGTCAACTACAGACACTCCTAAACAATTTTTTAGGAGGGTCAACTTCGCCTACAGACATTTGACTGCTACCTCAATCTAACTTGGTCACTTGTTGGTGTCACTACACTGTCACCATGATGGGTCAGGCTTATGCCTGCGTCGTGGGGCGGGGGATAGCACAGCAGTGCCAGCATGAGCAGTGGTGTCACCTGCAGGCGGTGATGGACCTTCGTTGCACCTAGTTGGGTGCTTCCCTAACATGTGATGGGCATGTGCCTCGCCTTTCTTGGTCTGGGTGAGCACAATTGCCATGAGGGTAACCACCAGGCTGTTGCAGGAGAATTTGGGGTAATGGTGGGATTAGGCAGCCTCAGAGGCATCCATGCATGCTGCCCCTGCTGTTTCCTGTCCATTTCCGTGGTGTTTCCATCATTTTCTGAGGTTTCCAGGTTTTCACCCAGCCTTCCCTAGGCAGAGCCTTGGTCCCCTGCAAAAATGCTCGAGTCTCCCATTGACTTCAATGGGGTTCGTTACTCGAAACGAGCACCCGAGCATCGGGAAAAGTTCGACTCGAATAACGAGCACCCGAGCATTTTAGTGCTCGCTCATCTCTAGTTAACATGACTTAAGGGGAGATAACACTTTTAGTTATCCCAACAAAAGAGGGGTTCCCTGTATTGATTAACACAGTAGACTTAGTTATCACGTCTGGTTAACGGGTTTAGCAAGTCATTATTAACAGTGCTACATCTGTACATTTCCGTTCTGTGTGGAAATTGATCTGCCGTGCATATTTTGAAATCCGCAGCGTTTCCACTCTTTGTGCAGTTCTTTTGAGCAAATTTCACCCTTTTTAATGCAAGGGGGAGATCTGTAGAAAAACCACATCATAATCACACCAAAACCCGCATATGAGGTTTTTGCTGCATATTTGATGCGAAAATGCACAGATATCAGGAATTTGTTTGGATTTTCTGTTTATAAACTTGCAGCCGAGTGCCCTAAAGGAGAAGTATAATAGCCTAACGATGAGTTTGTAGACACTGATTATGGCATACAAAGGAAGGGACTGGTGGGGGAACCCAATACAGAGACTGCCTGTGACACATTTTGGGCCCATATCTTGTGTGGACAGAAAGCCCGGGGTCCAATGAATAATGTAAGTAAAATGTAATGGAATAATAGATATAGGACAGTGCATTATATCAGAAAAATAAATATTAAAATCTCTATATGGAATTAAAGAAACACACACATATCCAATATTTCCAATAAGTAGTTCCCTGTAACTGCCACAGCTTCTAGCAGTAGATATGGCTGGTGGCAGTTGAAGGATAGATCTGAGCGTGTGCGACCACTTCAGAGATGTTATTGAGGTGGACAAAGAAATATAGATAAGACCAAACAGCAGGTGGCGCTATACAGATGGATAAGTGAGGAGATTAGGGTGGTGAAGTACGTCTGTTTGGCGAGGTGGAGGGCAGTGTTATAGGTTCTTGGCATGAATTTGTAATGGTGTGTGAGTTTTTCTCCATAGGCGTTCAGCACTCCTGGAGTAATGCTGGAGAAAGAAAGTTTGAGGTATAAGCCAGGGCTGCTTTGGTCTGTGTTTGGAGGTTCTGAACGTAGGGGGTGCTACTTTTTCCAGGGTGCTTCTGAGGGTGTCATTATAGTGATTTATGGCCAGATCAGGGCAGGAGAAGGAAGAGATTGGGGAAAATTTGTGGATTTGTGAGAGTGAAGGAGAAGATGTTGTGGTCAGAGAGCAGGAGAAGTGAGTTATTAAAGTTGGAAATTAAACAAAGCCAGAAGAAAACCAAGTCAAGTGTGTTACTGTCTTTGTGTGTCTGAGAGAAAGTTGTGAAAGGCCAAGAGAGGAGGTTAGGCTGTTTATGAGGATATTGAATTCTCCCAAGATAAGGGTTGGTAATTCTGAGGACAGGAAGTGTGGCAGACAGGCAGCAAAGTGATCCTGGAACTGGGTGGGTGAGCCAGGGAATGGTATACAACCGTATACCAACTACTCTGAGGGAGAGGGGATGGAAGAGCCTGAGGGTGTGGACTTCAAATGAAGGGAATGAGAGTGATGGAACTGGGGGGATGACCTGGAAAGTGCATTGTGGGTACAGGAGCAGTGTCGGAATGGCCCACCATACGGATACATTCAAATACTACCTGCTCACATACATAGCAAGATGCTACCAGATGATTGAATATGGGGGTCCCTGCAGTGACTTTGAGAAGGTATGTCCTGGGGAGAAGAGGACACTGGTAGCTTTACTCTATACCTAGAAGTCATCTCAGCTCTGATCGTGTCTATAATAATAAACTGGGGAGTTTCTTTAATAATCTATCGAGTTTTTTATAAGAACATAGGCTGGTTGAGGTGCTGTACATTGAATATATGTATGTAGTGCAGTAAATCTACTGTGTTACGTATATGCCACCTGTGCAGGCGGTGGGTGACTAGGGGTCCACCTTGTTCAGGGGCCCACCGGGGTATTCACCTGTACCCCTGTGGGCCAGTCCAAGCCTGGACAGGAGTATGCTGACTCCACCACCATGTCTGTTCTCAGGTCTAGGGGGATAGGAGAAGTGTAGGTTGCCATACGAAAGAGCAGCAGGGAAACCATGTCTGATTTCTGAATCTAGGTTTCAGTGAGGGCCAGCAGGTTAAGAGAGTCAGTAAGCCTTCTCCATGCTTTCTTCTTCCCATCATTCTGGTACAGGTTGATCTTTGTTTCCTCTGTCCAAAGAATGCTGCTAGCTTCTTTAGATGTTTTTTTTTTTTTTTTTTGCAAAATCTAATCTGGCCTTTCTATTTTTGAGGCAGATTAATGGTGTTTCCCTTGTGGTGAACCGTCTGTATTTGCTCTCATGAAGTCTTCTCTTTATGGTAGACACTGATACTGATACGCCTACTTCCTGTGTCTTCTTCACTTGGATCACACTGGTCGGTATCTATTATATGTGAAGTTTGTTATATATACTCTCTGCTGCTAGTTACTCTATGTTATATTGTGGGTGAATTCTCCCTTGCTCTCTGTCATATAGGTTACTTCTAATATAACTTGGCACTAGGCACTTTATTTGATTGGAGATTTTGTGGGATTGACCCTCTCACATACATGGAAATAGTATCTGTATTATACATATGCAGTGTGGATATATATTATGATTGATACTAGGAATACGTTGGTACCAGCCCAGTGTGTCCTTTTGTATGTATATTCCCATTCACCATCGTTTCATGTATTATGGATATATTTTTTATGATGAATTTGTGTTGTTTTTAATATTTGTAACAACAATAAAATTGGGATTTTGGATTTTGAGCTGTTTGTGTTGGTGCTTTGTACATTTTTTGGTGCTGTGCTGTCGTCACCAGACACAACTTTGTAGGAGTGATTAAATATGTTGGTAAATGGCTATAATGCCAAAACTTGCGTCACTGTCAAAACATTTATGGACCTAGCAGTAATAGTGTGTTTGTGTCATGTATATGTAGCAGAACTGTTTGTTAGGTGTGCATAGCAGTGCTATGTGAATATGTTTGTCATGGGGTATATGCAGCTGTTCTGAGTGTATGTCAGCTGTGTAGTAAAGATTTATTTGTTAGGTATGTCTGCAGATGTACCAGGGAAGTAGAAATTGTTTATGTATTATTTATACTAATTAAGTTGAACCACAACTGGAATTAACTCCAGACCTTTTACCTGCTTAATTGATGATGGATTAATGAGGGAATAGCCCATGCGGCCCATTAAATCAAACTTTTGAGATAATTGTCCAATTACCTTTGGTCCCTTGAAAAAGAAGCAGCTACATATTATTGTTAGGTATGTATGCAGCGGTACTAGGGAAGGTTTAATAAGTAGAAATTTTTTTCTAATTTTCTGCTGAAAAGCCTAGGGGGATGAGGGGAAGAGGTGTCACTACACTGCTCTATAATAGATGGTAATGATGCAATCCTACCTATGATATGCCATCATGGCTGAGCAGCCTGACAGAAAAACTTACCAATCTGTAGTATATGCAAAAACCAGAGGGTAACGTGTAGTAAGGCCCTGCCCCTCACCCCTCTCGACAGCTCTGCAAGTGGACACAACCAGTCCTGTTCACATTTTAGGACAGGTTGCCAGTGGCCATTTTAAATAATTCCTGGAGAACCCCTGTAAGTTACAACTGTGTTCTTCCGATTCTTTCTGCCATCCTAGGGTGAGGAGCCATGTACACCACTCTGGGCCCTAAAGAACTCTGTGAAAGTGAAAATTTAGCTAGGCGACATTTCTGCTCTTATTTCCCCTCATTGTTGATCAAGATTCTCTTCCAGTGCTGTCCAGTGACCACATACAGCCATGAACACATCGGAGATATCAGAAAATATCTTAATATGTTGTAAAATATCTTATTGGCATCCTGCAGTTCCCTTGTAGACACTCTGAATAACCTCAGTCCGCAAAAGCTAACACAATGGGGGTCTTTTCTTACAGCTCCCCACAGGTTCTCAGATATGGAAAAGTTGCATTTTGACACCAGTGCTGGTTTCCATCAAAATTTGTGACTTCTTAGCTTTTTCTGACACTCTTGCCCCTTTTCTAAAAATTGCTGCTCTCAAAGGAGTTGTGCCACTAAATATCCCACCCAACGGATATCACTGTTAGATCAATTTACCCAGATACCACCATTTATCAAAACTGCCTCATTCTAAAGTAGCCTACCACTGCACCCTGTGGCAAATGTTTTGATAGTCAGTTGTTGTAGGTTACGTCCTGCATTGGAGCCTTCTAATATAGGATGCTGGAAGTGTCTTTGGTAAGAATACAGGGTGGGATCAGTGTAACATGATCTGGACATGTCTCAAAAACCTAACCAAATTTGAGTTTTCTCTTATCCCCATGCTTAAATCTTACTTCCTGGTTTATAATGTGTCTCCTGTCCCATTATGCCTTAGGGCTGAGGCATGATGGAACAGGGAAACATCAACCAGGAAGTAGGATACAAGCAGTGGGGATAAGAGGAAACTCACATTTAGGAAAAAAACTACAGCATTTTTTGCTTTATAAGACGCACCCAATGATAAGACGCACCCCAGATTTTAGAGTAGGAAAATAAGAAAAAAATATTTTTCATCAGATCCTCATATCAGACCCCCCGCCCCATAAATATCAGGACATCACATCACACCCTCATATCAGCCCTAAATGTCATAACCCCATCAGCCCTCCATCTCAGACCCCATCAGACCTCAGATCAGCCCTTTCAGACCCCCATCAGACCTCAGATCAGCCTTTTCAGACCCCTTCAGACCCCCATCAGCCCTTTCAGACCTCAGATCAGCCCTCAGATCAGCCCTTTTTAGACCCCCATCAACTCTTTCAGACCCCCATCAGACTAAAACAAAAAACTCTGCTTACCTCTCCTGCACTGCGGCTCCTCTTCATTTCCGGCAAGTCGCGCTCCTCTGTCTTCTTCGGCCGACGCAGCACTGTCACCTGAATGTGTTTAGCGTCAGGTCATAGTGCGCGCACTACGTCCTGACGCTGTATGGGGTCAGGACAGTGCAGCGCCGGCCCCAACAAGAAGACCAGGGAGGGTAAGTATCTTCCCCGCTCCCGGCACCTAATGTATACTAGTGAGCGTTTCCATAATGGAAGCACTCACTAGTATTCGCTTTATAAGACGCCCGGCCATTTTCCCCCTACTTTGGGGGGAAAAAAGTGCATCTTATACAGCGAATAATACTGTAATTGAGGAGGAATGGGTGCTAGAGTAATTAAAGAAAACAAATTTTAGTGTGAAAAGTAGTTTATGGCACAAACTCTTTAATAAATTGGTTGGATCTTCCTCCGGTTGGGTTTTTACCGAGAATGGCATGATAAATTCCGATCTTTAGTAAATGGCCCCTAATAACGAAAACAAGAGGAAGGAGGAAGGGGATGCTGTGGCCTCTCAAACTATTCGTGACACTCCTGCTGTCAGAGGGTCGGGAGAGGTAAATGTAAATTTACAGAAATTATGGCGTTATCCACATTTTTGGGAGCACTAGGCTTAATACACATCTACAGCTGTCTAAGGAGGGGCGATGATTATGTAAAGATAGATACTGTTTGCTAGTAACTGGATCCTAAGAAAAGCGCTTTATATAAGGATTTTTGCAGCTGAAGTTCCTCATAATTATTAACACATATGGAGTACACTACTGGGTCTGTCGTTCCACTTGTTTATAGCCCAGCTATATCCTCGACCAAGACAGAAGGTGCTTCGTTAATGAGGAGAAATAAAAACTCATCTCAGGAAATAAGGGAGACGTCAATATCTTATTTTATCTAAAAACATAAAAGTAAGGAAAAAGTATATTGTGCAATGTAATGAAACACATAGTTTACATGACTCCGGTCTCTCGGCTGCCATTATGAATGGATCGGTTGTATATTCTGCCGACACAGAGGAATAGCCTGAAAATCTGACTGCTTTGTGGCCGCCATGGGCGACTCTAGAGAACAAGAGCGTTGTAAAATTACGTCCACCAGTTTTTACATTCGTTATTTTGATCCCATGTGATTAGATTGTGTCTTGAATAATCAAGTTTATTATTATTGTTATAATTACTATTATTATTATTTTTATTATTTATAATAAATGGATTGTTCGTAAAATAAAATATCAGAATAAAGATTACTTCTGGAAAATCTGCTGCCATTTCTACCCCACTGCACAGGAACTACTGCTAGTCTGTACTGTTGTCTTGCAGTGATGATGGGACTACCCTCATTTGAAGCCCGCAGCGGTGCCATACAGGCAGTCACAATGTCATCACTGAGGGCTGCACTGGAGCAGGGGTGCTGGAACAGTAGTGGTAATATTTTATGTTACATGATCTTTATATATATATATACAGTATATATATATATATATATGTATATAGTTGACTTCACAAAAATCTGTGAATAAATGGCCTGGTTTAAAGAGCTCAGTGAATTCCAACGTGGGCCTATAGTATATAGTATAGTATCACCGCCGCCACAACTCAGTTCACGAAATTTCTCCCCCACTAGATATTCCACCATCACCTGTTAGCAGTATTATTATAAAGTGGAAGGAACCACAGCGACTCAGCTATGGAGTCAGGATTAGGTAAAGTTATACAGCGGGATTGCCGAGTGCTGAGGAGCATAATACATAAAAGTCACCAACGCTCTGCTGACTCCATAACCGCAGAGTCCAAACCTCCTTTGACATTTTCATCAACACAAATATTCTACTGTGCCGGGAGTTTCATGGCATGGGGTTTCATGGCCAAGCCTGACACCTGCCACCTTGGTGAATGCCAAGAGAACATTACCTGTCTGATTGCATTGTGCCAACCGTAAAGTTTGGTGGAGAAGGGATAAGGCTATGGGGGTGTTTTCAGGGGTGGTCTAGGTATTAGTTCCAGTGAAGGGAAATCTTAATGCCTCAGAATATTTTTTGGACAATCAAATGCTTCCAACTTTGTAGAAACAATTTGGTGAAGGCCTTTTTCTGTTTCACCATGGGTAAGGTCCATAAGGCATGGTTGGGAGAAGTTTGGTGTGGAAGAACTTGACTGGTCCGCATTGAGCAAATTCTCCTGTTGCATGTTCTGATGTCTTCACAGCTATTTTAAAGGGGTTGGCCACTTTGTTCAACGGTATACATATGAACACTGTCTATTATATAGCACTTACCAATACAACTCTATTCATCTTTTGGGCCATTTTCTTCTGGTTCCTGCTCGGCCAGCACTCCCATCCATAAAATGTCTGAAGACTGAGGGGCATATGGCCAAATATGCCATTGTGCCTCCTCCTTCGAAACACAGTGCACTCGACTCCTGACGTCTAGGACCTGCAGATGGCAGGCATGCTGTGTTTCAATGGAGGAGGCATGATGACATGTTTGGACATTAGGATAATTCATAGCTGAAATAAAGTGTCCAACCCTTTTAATGACCTTCTGCATTGGATGAGAGTGGAAGCTTTCATGTCACAACCAGTTTGGTGCTTACTAACCAGGTTCACCGTCTAATTGATCCTCCCAGTCTTCACTTTTCACAATTAACCACCTAAAGTGACTCTCCATCTTTTATTATTATGTCATTCTTAGGTGTAAAGTTCTGTGCTGGTTCATTGAATACACAACTAAAATTTGTGGAGACATACATTAACCTACAGCACCTCTACCCACAAGGAAAATGTACTTTAAAGCCACAAAAATGCCTTTTGTGACCAAAAATAATAATTAAAATAAATACAGTGAAACCTCTCCAGAAGACTTCCTGTTCAAGGAGACCACTACTTTCCACCACCAGCTGTGTCCAAAGACCTAGTCTCAATGCAGTGTCCCCATGGTATCAAAATCAGGGGTGGACTTACAGGAAAATTTCCTGGTGGGCCAATGACTAACTCATGAGTGCCGGCCAGGTACATAAGCATCTGACGCTCTAAGCATTAATTAATGCTAGAAGTATCAAGTACTTATGCCCCTGGCTGGCATCCATATGTGCTCTCCGAAATTCCTGTCCTCAGGACGGTGTTACAGTCGGATACTGTGGTGAGAGTGGCAGTATTTTGTGCTCCACTATGGTATTTGGTTCTAATGGGGCGGTATTTTGTGCTGCGCTGCAGTATTGCAGGCCCCCGCCTTCTTCTGTTGTTCCTGCCTACTTGTGTTAGGCTACTTTCACACTTGCGTTGTGGTTTTCCGGTATTGACATCCGGAAAAGGATCTCAATACCGGAAAAAAAACTGATCAGTTTTGTCGGCATGCATTCTGAATGGAAAGAGATCCGTTCAGGATGCATCAGGATGTCTTCCGTTCCGGCAGCTTTCAGTTTTGTGACCGGACACAAAACCGCAGCAAGCTGTAATTTTGTGTCCGGTCATAAAAACGGAAAAAAAAACGGATCTGGCACTGAAACTAAAGTAAGTCAATGGTGACAGATCCGTCACCCATTGACTTTCAATGTATTTAGTGCCAGATCCGTTTTTTTAAGTTTTGATTTTACACAACCGCATCCTAACAGAACGGATGCATCCTGATGTGCAAAATCAAAACGGATCCTTTTAATTCTGGTATTGAGATCCTCTGCTGGATCTCAGTACCAGAATTAACAACGCAAGTGTGAAAGTAGCCTTACCCCGCCTTCTGTCAATTTGGACCCACCTACAACATGGGGACACTTTTCCAGGGCCACTTTAATTTCTCACTCTGCCCATGATCAAAATAAGCTGAATACAATAATGGAGAGAAACGTAAAAACCTATTTTTTATGTGATTAAACAAAAAATGTAGAATTCGGGGGGGAAAAATGATATTTTTATCATTTTCACATAGTAAAAGTAAAGTTGTTTTCACTTCAATAACCTGAAAGAAAATTCTAGCCACCTACCAGCTCATGCATAAAATCAATAATATATATATTTTTTTCAATTTTGGAATGAGTTTTCTCCAGGTTTTACATACACACTATTACCTGATTGTCACTGGTTGTCACTTAGATTCCAATGGACCACGGTATAGAGTATCTTCCACAGAGACAGACGCTGCAACTACTATGGGGCCCATAGTGGAACAGGTGGACAGTCACCGCTAGGGGGAGCTCAATGAATAGAGATTTATACAGTGCCCATTAAGTTGAATTGCATCAGTAGCAATCTACGGTATATGGACTAAGCTCCCCCTAGTGGCGGTTGCTGGCTTTCATAATTATATTATTTCATGCTGTAAGGGGTGGTAACGATAAATTTGAAGATTATGTGTAAAAACTGGAATACCGACCTATTAAAAAACTACTCAAATATGGAGAAAAAGATATGGATCGCACATACACATGCCATGTTGCTTCTCTCAGAACAATTTATGAACAGCTCTATTAAGGTACTTTGTATACGTTTTGATCAAAATGCATAGGCCTACTCACCACATCAAGATAACAGTCTCTGTGTCCACAATGTGATACAGGCTTGGTGTTTGACTGGACTGAAAGAGGTCTAGGTGATGAGGTGTCTGAGCCATAGTCCCTCACCTGCAGCAGGGTCTGTACCGCTATGGTTTTGCTGATCTCTCTGCTGTCTTGGCACACTGAGGCATTTTTGGAAGCAGTGTCCTCAATTTTGATAGTCTTTCTAGAGTAAAGGTCTCACAGGAGAACTGGTTATGGTCCCTTGAAGTAGGAGTTCTGGCATTTGCTTCCTATCTTCTCGCTTTTCTGGACTGGACCACCTCCTCATGGCAGGAAGTAGGAACAGCTCACTGCTACCAAGGGGAGGAGAGGGGAGGAATATGGTGGCTAGCCCTGTTCTTGCCAACTATACCACATCTGCTGGAGTACCTACTGTAATATAACATAATATATAATACAACAAAGCATGACAACCAATTGCAGATACCCCCAGGTTTAAGGTACTGCAGATCCCTACTTTAATTTGGCGCAGCATGGGAACCATCGAAGCCGCAACACAACACCTACAGGTGGTGAGACCCAGCAGCCCAACAACACCTCCGCTATCAAGCTTAATCCTCACAGTACTGGGCCCCACCAAGCAACAGACACAGGATCAGAATATCAGAAAGCTACAATGGACATTTACTTCAATTTAAAAAAATGTACCAGAGATCTGAGAAGGGGTAAAGCATATTCTAAGGTTTTCTACAGTGCCTTGAGAAAGTATTCGCCCCCCTGGAACTTTTCAACCTTTTGCCACATTTCAGGCTTCAAACAAAAAGATATAACATTTTAAATTTTTGGTGAAGAATCAACAACAAGTGGGTCACAATTGTGAAGTGGAACAAAATTTATTGGATCATTTAAACTTTTTTTGTAATAATAAAACTGAAAAGTGGGACGTGCAAAATGATTTGGCCCCCTTGCATTAATACTTTGTTGCGCCACCTTTTGCTGCGATTACAGCTACAAGTCTCTTGGGGTATGTCTCTATCAGTTTTGCACATCTAGAGACTGAAATTCTTGCCCATTCTTCCTTGCAAAACAGCTGGAGCTCTTTGAGGTTGGATGGAGAGCGTTTGTGAACAGCAGTTTTCAGCTATTTCCACATATTCTCAATTGGATTCAGGTCTGGACTTTGACTTGGCCATTCTAAGGACTGGATACCTTTATTTTTGAACCATTCCATTGTAGATTTTGCTTTATGTTTGGGATCATTGTCTTGTTGGAAGATAAATCTCCGTCTTAGTCTCAGGTCTTTTGCAGACTCCAACAGGTTTTCATCCAGAATGGTCCTGTATTTGGCTCCATCCATCTTCCCATCAATTTTAACCATCTTCCCTGTCCCTGCTGATGAAAAGCAGGCCCAAACCATGATGCTGCCACCACCATGTCTGACAGTGGGGATGGTGTGTTCAGGGTGATGAGCTGTGTTGCTTTTATGCCAAACATATCTTTTTGCATTGTTTCCAAAAAGTTGGATTTTGGTTTCATCTGACCAGAGCACCTTCTTCCACATGTTTGATGTGTCTCCCAGGTGGCTTGTGGCAAACTGTAAACCAGACTTTTTATGGATATCTTTGAGAAATGGCTTTCTTCTTGTCACTCTTCCATAAACGCCAGATTTGTGAAGTGTTGGACTGTTGTCCTATGGACAGACTCTCCCACCTCAGCTGTAGATCTCTGCAGTTCATCCAGAGTGATCATGGGCCTCTTGGCTGCATCTTCTCCTTGTTTGAGGTCAAAGTTTAGAGGGATGGCCGGGTCTTGGTAGATTTGCAGTGGTCTGATACTCCTTCCATTTCAATATGATCGCTTGCACAGTGCTCCTTGGGATGTTTAAAGCTTGGGAAATCTTTTGGTATCCAAATCCGGCTTTAAACTTCTCCACAACAGTATCACGGACCTGCCTGGTGTGTTCCTTGGTCTTCATGATGCAGAACCCTGAGACTATCACAGAGCAGGTGCATTTATACGGAGACTTGATTACACACAGGTGGATTCTATTTCTCTTCATCAGTCATTTAGGACAACATTGGATCATTCAGAGATCAGAGATCAACTTCTGGAGTGAGTTTTCTGAACTGAAAGTAAATGGGCCGAATAATTTTGCACGCCTAACTTCTCAGTTTTATTATTGCAAAAAAAGTTTAAATGATCCAATAAATTTCGTTCCACTTCACAATTGTGACCCACTTGTTGATTCTTCACCAAAAATTTAAAATGTTATATCTTTTTGTTTGAAGCCTGAAATGTGGCAAAAGGGTGAAAAGTTCCAGGGGGGCTGAATACTTTCGCAAGGCACTGTATATGGCACTCTCCTGGCCAGAGTTGGACTGGCCCACCCGAGTACCAGAGGATCCTCCAGTGGGCTTTAATACCATAGTGGGTCCTAAAGGTCCAGGAGAAACAAATGAATTGGTTGCCTTTGGTGACAATCACTTGCCACTAGGGTCTACAGTATTTCTAAGGTTTGCAATATGTCCCACTCCTGGCCATTGTTGTACTGGCCCACCAGAGTACCAGAGGATCCTCTGTTGGGTCAAGGCTCTAATTCTATAGTGGGCTCCAAAGGTCCAGGAATAAAAAAAAACTAATTGGCTACCCTTGCTGATAATTACTTGCTACTAGGATCTATTTCTTTGAATAAATATATTAGACATTATTAATGATATAGGGATTGGGCCCTGAGTATTATTACCTTTGGTGGGCCCAAGGAACCCCAGTCTGACACTGCCCCTGGCATTACATGTGTGCTAGACCAAAACTAACTACTATTATACTGCCCCCCTGGAGCCAGGGTGTTGATCTGAAAGGGGTTAGGAGAGGTTTCATAATAGTCTGAGATGGAGCTCTACAGGCCAGTGAAACACGAGCTCTGTGATATCACACAACAACGCCAACTCTTTAATTCCTTATGACAACCATATAAAACCTGGCCCAGTTAAAATGTTGCAATCAGCTTAGGCTACTTTCACACTGGCGTTTTTAAATTCCGGTATTGAGTTCCGTCAAAGGGGCTCAATACCGGAAAAAAACGCTTCCGTTTTGTCCCCATTCATTGTCAATGGGGACAAAACTGAACTGAAGACAACGGAATGCTCCTGAAAGCATTCCGTTCCGTCTTCAGACCGGAGAACAAACCGCAGCATGCTGCGGTTTGCTCTCCGGTCCAGGCATCCGCACCAAGACGGATCCGGAATGACCCCCAATGGAAGTCAATGGGGACGGATCCGTTTGGTGTGGACACACCAGTAATCCGGATCTGTCCTCCATTGATTTCCAATGGGGGGTCATTCCGGATCCGGCATACATACACACAGACTACATACAAACAAACATACAGACATACATACAAACATACAGACATACATACATACTCACATACTCCCGGGACGCCGGCAGAACGTCTTCACGCGCCTCCTGCACGCTGCGATGACGTTTCCCCACTGCGCCCAGCAGAGGGCGCTGTGGGGAATCGTCATCACTGCGCGCAGGAGGCGCGTGAAGACGTTCTGCCGGCGTCCCGGGAGTATGTGAGTATGTATGTATGTATGTCTGTATGTTTGTATGTTTGTATGTAGTCTGTGTGTTGTTTTAATGTGTGTCATGTGTGGGGCCGGAGCGCTGCTCCGGCTCCACACATGTATAGCGTTAGCACGGATCCGTCGGCACCCTTTAGGTGCCGGATCCGTGCTAACGCTAGTGTGAAAGTAGCCTAAGCTGGAGTATCTTACAAGAATAGGTTTATATCCAAGGACTTTCTTTTTGTCGGTTTTTTACAGGGTTTCGCAGACTTCCTGCTCTTGGGAACCATCACACAAAAGACGTCACTTGTAAATGCAAACATGTGGAGATAATAAAAGGAGCAAACAATCAAATTGCTGGGAGATTTTATCACAAGCCCAGCGAAATACCAGGGGGTGGCGGTGGGAGAGGTTTACTGGTATTTTGCTTTTGTCGCTGCAGCAGACGTGCCAATCCTGTACAGCTGCTGTATACCTACATGCCGAGGAGTCACTGACATTTTACCTGCAAGAAAAGGGAAGAGTCACCAGCATAAGATATACGTGAGCTCTCCACGAAAGACTTTATCATTAATGCGTGTGTTTGCAGTTTCATGACAGACATTGGTGGCGTATGCCTTGGAGAAGGTCCAACAGCCTTAAAGGGGTTATCCTACGAATAACGTAGAAAATGAAAATCAGACATCATACAATACATGACAATCTCTTTCTAACAAAGCTAGAACCAGCCCTGTACCTCACATGGATCCAGAGATCTCCACATTCATTGCTCTGCTAGATTTATGTCACGCTGACAGCTCAAGGGAGTGTCTTTTCTGCTGCAGCTCAGGAGGCGTGTCTGAGTTCCTCCTATCACAGCTCAGGAGGCAGTTGAAAGATGAAACTGAGCATGTGCGGCCTTCTCAGTGAGCAGGTCAAAGAAATAAGAAATTAAGTGGCACAATACAGATACATTTTACTGAATAACTCAGTAGCTATACAGAATTTTTAATTACATGCAATTACAAAAGTATTCAGATCCAGGTGCTGGTTTGAAAACTGTAGAATATTTTTCGTGGGACAACCCCTTTAAAGGAGATGTGCAGTTTTGGGAGAGCGTTGGCTAACCCCCTGCTGAGGGTGACCTGCTTTCAGGCGCTAGCTCCCTGCTCCTTCTCTCCCCTGCCTTGACTTCTCTCAGATCCCCGGAAACTTCCGTTTTAATCTAATCTGAGCAACACCACAGCAAACAATGACAGCAAGCAGAGATCTTATATACAGTATGAACAATTTATAAAGTCCAGCGTTTTTGTACATCACTCTTAAAGGGGTTGTGTCATCTCAGACTTCTATGGCATATCACTAGGATATCCCATCAAAGTCAGATACTGTCCTGCCTCTGAGCCCCACATCTATCTCTACAACGAGCCCCCAAAACTGAAGGAGAGCGCACTGCACATGCACAGCATTCTCTCCATTTAGTTCAGAAAATAGCCAAGCAATCGTGTTTGGCTATTTTCGGAAACCGCATAGAAATGAATGGAGAGCGCACAGAGTAAGCTTGGGTGAACGCTCGGCTATTTTTGACAGTACTATGGAAATTAATGGAGGGCGGCTTTCTGCTCGCTTCAGGAGTCCCGTTATGGAGATACTTGTGGGTCCCAGAGGTGGGACCTGCACCTATCTGAAATTGGAGACATATCCTAGTGATATCTAAGATAAGAGAACCCCTTTAATGCCTGCCCCACTGGCGTGACATTATTAAAGGGGATGTGCACGAAAAATATTTTACTTTTTCAACCCAGCACCTGGATTTGAATACTTTTGCAATTGCATGTCGTTAAAAATTTACTATAGCCACTGAGTTATTTAATAAAATGTATCTGTATAGCGCCACCTGCTGTTTGTTTCTTTTTATTATTTTTTTGTCTGGTCGCACACGCTCAGTTTAAATCTTCAACTGTCACCAGCTATATCTTCTGTTAGAAGCTGGGGTAGTTACAAAGAAACACTTGCAACAGAAAGGACACGCCCTTGAGCTGCCAGCCTAAATGAAATCTAGCACAACAATTAATGTGGAGATCTCTGGACCCATGTGAGGTACAGGGCTGGTTCTAGCTTTATTAGAAAGAGATTCTCGTGTACTATATGGTGTCTAATTTTCATTCTTTACATCAATCATGGCATAACCCCTTTAAGAGGCACTATTTGTGGCACTTCTTTGCAGGCCCATGCGCCAGAACTAAAATCTATGCCAAAAGCTCTTTGTAGGTTTCAGATATAATTTACAAGAGTTTCCTGGGATAAATTATAATGCATGTGCTTGGACCGCTTTTTGGAGAACTCGGTGGGACACAAGACTTCTGAAAAGTTGGAAATTTTTGTGCAAGAGGGGAATGCACCAAGATTTACACCTTTCTGATGTCGAGCCAAGGTATATTAGAAAGTTACAAATGATTTCATTGCACGTTGATTAAGCATTGTCCACCTAAAACTGCTTACAGAAGCTATGTGGAGAGGGTTGCACCTTCAATGAGGCCAGATGAGGCGGCTGCCTCAGGCGACGAGACCTATAGACAAGCGCGGATGGTTTTGGGCTTCTATTGTGGAAGTGCTCATCTCTCTATATTCACCTGTATCACGGCATGCTTTTAACAGTAGGGCTGGAGGGGGGACGCCCTTTTGCCTCAGGAAGCAGAAAGGCTAGGTGCGCCCCTGTATGTGCAGATTTGCTATAGGAAACACGCGGCATATAATGATAGTCATTCTATTCTATATATTTAGTTCATTTTTGTAGAACACAAACTTGTTCCTGTTGTTCTGCAGAATAATTTGCTCATCACATAAACCAGATGCTGCCTGTGACATCTGTATTTACTTTTAACTCCTTATATAGGTTTTTTCTTCTTTTTTTTTTCTTTTTTTTTTAGGTCGGGGCGTTCTCAGAATGTCATTCCCAGTACTGCAGTGACAGGCTTGGCCTGTGACATAAGTAGGGCAGCTAAGTCTATGCACAGCCTGTCTGCCATGACCGCTCTGTACATCCAGCTATCGTTATAGAAGAGATGATGAAATACGCCGCTAGTTTATTTTCCCAAAAGAATATGGGAAAGCGTAGCTGCTGCCATCTGGCCAATCCCGTATAGAACTGGAAATATTTGAGTATTTCCTGTCTCTGTGGTCCTATTCCCTCAGGACTGCAATCCTTCCACATTCTTGGGAACAGCACATGGGGGAGGACCGTGCATCCAAAGTCACATCTGGGCGGCATACAGCAGAAAAAGGAGAAATAGATTTCTGTGGAAGTGTATCTAAAAACTACGGTAAAGATACAATGGGGGATATTTATCAATAATGGCGTAAATTGCGCCATAAAAAACTAACATTACAAATCAAAAGTGGTAATTTGTTTCACCTATATTATAAGGCATACACCACTTTCAAAATGTGACTTTTTTTAAATATAAACTGGATTATTCGCCTATTTGCAGCATTTTACCGCCAATAGCACTAAAATACGACTTTTTTAAACTGAAATGCGCCCATGCTAGACCGCACTTACGCCTTTTCAAGCATACTTGCAACATTTCCACTGGAAAATTGCGACTTTTGTCTCAGACTTGGGACATTTTTGTTAGGCCTAATGCACAGGAACGTATTTTCTTTCTGCATCCGTTCCGTTTTTTGCGGACCGTATGCGGAACCATTCATTTTAATGGGTCCGCAAAAATAAAAAGCAAGTTACTCCATGTGTATTCCATTTCCATATATCTGTATGTCCATTGCGCAAAAAAAAAAAAATTAGAACAAGTCCTATTATTGTCCTCATAACGGACAAGGATAGGACTGTTCTATTAGGGGCCAGCTGTTCCATTCCGCAAAATACAGAATGCACACGGATGTCATCCATGTTTTTTGTGGATCCGTTTTTTGTGAACTGCAAAATACATACAGTCGTGTGCATGAGCCCTTATAGTTTTGTTTTTGTTGAATGTCAATTTACTGACAAAACCCTGCAGTTTATCTATTTATATCAGATAAAAATAACTGCGTCCTGTTTTAATACTTACCAATCACGTGTTCCCACGACGAGTTGTTTTTTTCTTTTCATATATCCGACTTTTTGAAAAAAAAGTTGCATCTTTCTGCCATAAATGTGACTTTTTACACAAAACACCACCACCTAAGCCAGCTTAATTGTCCGCCATAAATGAGCCATTTCTGCCAATAAAAAGATGATAAATAAGGCGCAATATGATAGCCCCGCCCACTTTAACATTTATAACTCATTTCTGGCGTGATGCATTCTTTATGGTGAAAATTCTGGAGAAAACAGTTGATATATTTGGCGTAAATCAAAACACCATTCTTTTTGGTGCATTTTAGGCCATAATTCTGGCGCAACATGCTTAGTAAATGTCTCCCACTGTACTATACAATTTCATATTCTGTATACTATACTTGAAACATACACTATGAAACATTTAGGGGGTCATTTATTACCATGAAATACGCCTATATTTGGTGTATTTCAGGAGCAGATTGCAGTGCAAAGGTTAGGCTACTTTCACACTTGCGTTTGCAGGATCCGTTTGTGAGATCCGTCACAGGCTCTCACAAACGGTCCTGAACTGATCAGTTTTGTCCTAATGCATTCTGAATGGAAAAGGATCAGTTCAGAATGCATCAGTTTTGCTTCAGTTCAGTCTCCATTCTGTTTTGGAGGTGGACACTAAAACGCTGCTTGCTGCATTTTGGTGTCCGCATGAAGAAACTGATGCAAACGGATCCGTCATGACTTCATCACAATGTAAGTCAATGGGGACGGATCCGTTTTGTCTGACACAATAGAAAACGGATCCGTCCTCCATTGACTTTCAATGGAGTTCAAGACCGATCCGTCTTTGCTATGTAAAAGATAATACAAACGGATCAGTTCAGAACGGATGCAGACGGTTGTATTATGTTGGATCAGTTTGTGAGAGCCTGGACGGATCTCACAAACGGTTCCTGCAAACGCAAGTGTGCAAGTAGTCTTAGTTGCGCCGCAATCTGCGACTTTTCCCCACTCATGCCAGGTCTAAAAAAGTGGATGTGGCCTGGGCAGGGGACGGGCTGGTGTAGAAAATTGTCTGTTTTGGGGCGTAGAAAATGGTCTAAATGTAAGACAGCAAGCAAGCTGTCCTACATTTAGACTGGCGCTGGATACGTCAAGTTATGTAGAGGCCGGTGAACCCTTCATAACTTCAGCGGATCCACTGCCAGCTATAGGGGTTAGTAAGACAGTGACTAAAACATGGTTACAGACTACAAACAAATCCTGTCCTGTAGTCGCGTATTACTCCTTTCCCCCTTTCTGTTTTTCTAGATAAACTACAGACAGCAGAGGTGGAGGCAGATGGAAGGGAGTAAGGCAAGACACCACTTGTAGACGGCAGGACACCAGTCGTAGAAGGCAGGACACCAGTCGTAGAAGGCAAGACACCAGTCGTAGAAGGCAAGACACCAGTCGTAGATGGCAGGACACCAGTCGTAGAAGGTTGGACACCAGTTGTAGAAGGTTGGACACCAGTCGTAGAAGGTTGGACACCAAGATGGCTGGACACCAGTTGTATAAAGCAGGACACCAGTCGTAGAAGGCTGGACACTAGTCGTAGATGGCAGGAAACAAGTCATAGAAGGCAGGACACAAGTCGTAGATGGCAGGACACCAGTCATAGAAGGTTGTACACCAGTTGTAGAAGGTAGGACACCAGTCATAAAAGGCTGGACACCAGTCGTAGACGGCAGGACACCAGTCGTAGAAGGCAGGACACCAGTCGTAGAAGGCAGGACACCAGTCGTAGAAGGCAGGACACCAGTTGTAGAAGGCTGGACACCAGTCGTAGAAGGCTGGACACCAGTCGTAGAAGGCTGGACACCAGTCGTAGAAGGCTGGACACCAGTCGTAGATGGCAGGACACCAGTCGTAGAAGGCAGGACACCAGTCGTAGAAGGCAGGACACCAGTTGTAGAAGGCAGGGCACCAGTCGTAGATGGCAGGACACCAGTTGTAGAAGGCAGGACACCAGTCGTAGAAGGTAGGACAACAGTCATAGACGGCAGGACGCCAGTTGTAGAAGGCTGGACACCAGTCATAGAAGCAGGGGCGGATTGGCAATGTACCCCACCGGGACACTTCCCGGTGTGCCGATTGCCTAAAGTATGCTGTGGGCCGGCATCAGCAGGGTGAGCGGCGGCCGCCGCCCTCACTACAATACACATTATAATACACATTGCGGCCACCAGCAGCCAATGTCATGATAAATCGCAGCAGGGCTGCTGCTGGCCGCAATGTCTATTGTATTGTGTATTTCAATGTGTATTGTATAGAGGGCAGCGGCCGCCGCTGGCCCTCCTGTGATCTTCTTATCATGCCCTATTGTGCGGCCCCTGCCTCTGATAATGTGCCCGCCCCTGTACCTCCTGCTGTCAGGTCCTTTGACACCGGACAGCAGGAGAGAGCTCACTACTGTGCTCTTCAGATGGGAAAGGACCTGTGGCTCCTCCCACTCCCAGCGTCAGTGCGACTGACGCTGTATCATCATCCCTACCCCTCCTGCTCCAGGACACAGGCCAGAAGAGGCTGCTCCAGGTCTGCACACTAAGGTAAGTTTTTTTGTTTGTTTGTTTTTTCCAGCCATTGACAATAAGGGGGCAGGGCACATTTAAGTGTCCACTGTACATTACTGTGGCAGGGAGGGACATTACTGGGAGCAGGGGGGCATTACTGGGGACAGAAGGGAAATTTTTGGGGGCTCTATGGTAACATTACTGGGAGCAGAGGGGAAATTACTGGGGGCTCTATAGTGACATAACTGGGAGCAGGGGGCATTAATGGGGACGCTATAGTGACATTACTGGGGCCTGTATAGTGACATTACTGGAAGCAGGGCGGCATTACTGGGGGCTTTATAGTGACATTACTGGGGCAGAGGGGCATTACTGGGGGAGCTATAAGGACATAACTGGGGCCAGGGTGCATTACTGGGGGCTCTATATTGACATTACTGGAGGTGGGAGCATTACTATGGCTGCTATAGGAATATTACTGGGGTCGGGAGCATTACTGGAGGGCAAGGGGAGGACATGATATACTACCCGCCCACAATTTGGGGCCACTTTTATTTTTTTTTCCAGGGCAACTTTTAATTCCCAATCCGCCCCTGCATAGAAGGCAGGACGCAAGTCGTAGACGGCAGGACACCAGTCGTAGAAGGCAGGACACCAGTCGTAGACGGCAGGATACCAGTCGTAGAAAGCAGAACACCAGTCGTAGAAGGCAGGACACCAGTGGTAGAAGGTAGGACAACAGTCGTAGACGGCAGGACGCCAGTTGTAAAAGGCTGGACGCCAGTCGTAGAAGGCTATACACAAGTAGTAAACATTTGTTTTCAGCCTGTGACCATAGAAATATATAGATTTGACCAGGAGCTGTGTCCACAAAACAGCAGAATATTTTTCAATCCAGACAAGGTTGCTTCATTAGTTTTTCATTGTTTTTTGAAGTAATAAAAATAGGCACAGAAGTGACCTCTAAACACAAAAAAGCATGCACCCTAATTGTTGTATAGTGCCCAAATAATTAACCATATAACAGCCAGATGCACAGAGCCACACAATGCCCCGATAAAAATCTTTTAGCATCTCTCCCCCTCCCCATCAAAGACAAAATGTAGCCTCCCTGCTCGTTAACAGGAGGATTGGAAGGATAGTGATAATACTGCTGGTGGTCTAGGCTAGTTAAGGAGTTAATGGTAACAACTCTGGTGGTCTGTGGTTGGGGATAGGTTAATGCTAAGATCCTTAGTCTTCCATGTGTGATCCTTAGTCTTCCTTAGTCTTCTGTGTCTTCCATGTGTGATCCGCAAAAAATGCAGATAATACATGGATCCAAAAAATGGTCATGTGCATGAGGCTACAAAAGATGTGTGCTGTCCTCGTCCATATGTCTGTTCCATCGCCCCGCAAAAAGTATAGAACATGTCCTATTCTTATCTGTTTTATGGACAAGAATAGGACATTTCTACAAGACTAAAAAAAAAAAAAAATCAGCATGCATGCAGCCGGGATTCTTGTTTTGTGGATACGAGATTTGCGGACGACAAAACGGATAAGGTCATGTGCATGAAGCCTAACTCTGAGGGAACTGACTCCCACCCCAGCATTTTCATTGACTTGCATAAGGGGGTTAAAGGGATTGTGTCATCAGAAAATAACTATTGGTGATTTTCTTTCCTAGTGACTATTTATATTTAAAAAAATATATATAATCCTGCAATTTTGACACTGGCCGCTAGGCCTAATAATAGGTCATGATTTCCTGTTCCGAGCAGCTAACTTTTCAGTAGCGATCTCCTTATCATCACAGGCAGAATTACAATGACAAGTAACACCTCAATATAGATAACACAGGATCTGCCATTCACAATAGGTGATATCACAGCTTATCTACTCCCTCCTGACCTCTGCACAGGTCGCAGAGCATGCCTAGAAAACTGTAACATAGATGTCAATGAGGTCCCCTACTGAATTTCTGGGTGGTCATAATCCCTAGAAATGAGCAGTGTATATTGTGATGGAAAAATAAATCCAGCCAGCAAAGGAAGCAATATGGATAACCACAATACATTAGTCCCTTACTGAAGTGAGACAACCCCTTTAAACTGAAGTCCACAGCCCCAATCCCTATGATCCACCATGCCATCAATGGCCTGAGTCTCTCTAACCTTTCTCTAATAATGAGTCTCCCTAAGCCTTATCTTAAGGTTTTTACTTGTTTTTGAGCTCCAATCATTTGACCCAGTGTCCAACTGGACTGTCTAGGGCCCACTAGTAAAATCTATTTGGGGGGCCCACCATACACATACATCAAAAAATTACCTGCTCACAAACTAGCAGACCGCAGCAAGACACTACAAGATGATTGATTATGGGGTCCTTGCAGCAACTTTGAGAAAACAGGTCCCTGGGAAAGAAGGACACTGGCTGTCCTGCCTCTACACATAGAAGTCATCTCAGCCACATGGACATGTCTATAATAATAAACTGGGGAGTTTCTTAAAGGGATTCTGTCACCACATTTTTGCCTAGTAAGCTATTTACACATTTGGACTCAGCTAATCATAGGAATTTAAAAAAGGTTATTGTTGTAGGTGATAGAGGAAGATTTGATGCTAAAAAAACGTTTTATAACAACTGTCAATCACTTACTAAAGGAGCCCAAGGGGATGAGCCCAGCGCCGTTGGAGCCCGGCCACGCCGATTCCGTTGGAGCCCAGGACCGCCCACCTCATCAATATTCACTTCACTGCCTCAAGCAGTGAAGCTGCGTCACGGCTGTAATCCCGCGCAGGCGCAGTACCTCTAGCGGTCTGCGCCTGTGCGGTCTGCGGGCATCGGCATCAGTGGACGTTCGGCGCATGCGCCGAACGTCCACTGATGCCGATGCCCGCAGACCGCTAGAGGTACTGCGCCTGCGCGGGATTACAGCCGTGACGCAGCTTCACTGCTTGAGGCAGTGAAGTGAATATTGATGAGGTGGGCGGTCCTGGGCTCCAACGGAATCGGCGTGGCCGGGCTCCAACGGCTCTGGGTTCATCGCCTTGGGCTCCTTCAGTAAGTGATTGACAGTTGTTATAAAACGTTTTTTTAGCATCAAATCTTCCTCTATCACCTACAACAATAACCTTTTTTAAATCCCTATGATTAGCTAAGTCCAAATGTGTAAATAGCTTACTAGGCAAAAATGTGGTGACAGAATCCCTTTAAATATTCTACCCAGTTTTTTATATGAACTTAGGCTGGTTGAGGTGCTCTACACTGCCTATCTTATGGAAGACAAGGGTCCCACCTTGCTCAGGGGCCCACTGGAAGATTCACCTATACTCCTGTGGGCCAGTCAGAGCCTGCTTTGACCTACTGTACATTTTCTTTTCTTTTCTAAACTATCTAGACCAGTGATCTGGAACCTATGGTTCCCCAGCTGTTATAAAACTACAGGTCTCCCAGTTTGAGAGCCACAGGTTGCAGATCACTGGTCTTACTGTAATCACGCTCAACTGCTGTACCGCTGCTGAGATGTCCGTGCCAATGTGTTACTATCTGGACTTTCAACGCTGGGATGAGATAAAGCTACAACAGTCCTGTTTACAGATCATTTCAGTGCATTACCTTTTTCTCTCCATTTTCCAGATACTGAAATGCCAGCTGTTTACCTAATTGAACCGTGTTATTTCATGGCCGACACTTGGAACATTTTAATGCATTGTAATGAGTTCAGTCTATATGAATCACAATCACTGGTCTGCACAAACTGGCACTATGAAAATTAAATCTGAAGCTGGCTTTACTCATTCTATCCACATAACACTTGCACATTTTTTCGGTAACGTTGAATACATGGGGACAACAGAAAAAGGAAAAGGTGAAGTCAAGTTCAGGTCAAGAATTCTAAGTCTAAGAACGGCAAAATCTAACCATGACCCCAAACGATGTCTATAGCTGACCATACACCTCACTGAGCCTGCAGCTATTTCTCCTGATCCTCCCATACATACGCATGAGAACATGGCTGAGCTTCCATATGTAGTAAATGGGGAGAGGGGAGAAAGCCACCTCTGGCAGCACCTATCTGCTGAGAACATAGAAAGCAGGCAGTTGAAATCCAATGTGCACAATTCTCAGCTCCCCTAACAGCAACAGTCGGGGAGTCAAGAAGCCCTATATACTGGTTGGCTGAACATACATTTAGTGTGTATTGCCATCTTAGCAGTGACCAAGACCAATAATGACCTCAAATAATGTCTAACAATAACTCCATCTCAAGTCTAACACTGAATCATACCAAGCTTAACAATGATCCCATACCAATACTAACAATGACTTTATACCAGGTTCAAAACTCATACCATGTTCAACAATGACAACATACAAAAACTGACATTGACCCCATACCAAGCCTAAAAATAACCTCATACCAACTCTAATAATGATCCCAGATCAAGTCTAACGATGACCACATACCAAGTCTAACACTGATCCCATATCAAGTCTATCAGTGACTCCATACCAGTCTTACAATGATCCCATATGAAGTTTAATGATGACCTCATATCAAATCAACCAATGATCCCATATCAAGTCTATCAATGACCATATACAAGTCTATCAATGACCACATACCAAGTATGTCAATGACCACATGTCACTAGCCTTGCTGGCTGGATATAGCTACGTCTTGCCAGCTTCCATAGTACAAAAAAGTACTGGAGTGCGGAATCTAACAAGCCTCCAGGTTTTCACCAGAGCCCACTGCAAGGCAGGTTGGATTTGTGTGGCCGGGAACTTGCAGGTCGCGTTGCCACTTGGAAGCAGTACAGTATCAGCCGACGACCGGATCACCAACAGGTTAGCAGAGCCGAGGAACGACCTGAAGTCTGGATACACAGGAGCCAAACAGAAGAGGACTTGAGAGCTGGAGTACAGTGGAAAAGACCTGATACTCTGGCGTTAGTCAGGTGCACAGAGCTGCCTTAAATAGGCCTCTGGATGAGAATCAGGTGCTGTACTGATGACAGTTTCACAGAAGGTATAGGAACTGCAGTACTGGCTGCCAGCCCCTAGAGGGGGCGAGAGCACCAGCTACTGCAGAGTCTGTGCTGAGAAGCGGCTGCTGGAATCACCGTAGCAGACGCTTGAGTAGAGGATTCGATAGCGACCGCCGAGGGGGCAGCCTCGCCGATGGGGTGAGTGTAGCGGCGCTCTGTGCCCTGATGTGGCACCACATACCACATCTAACAATGACCATATACCAAGTCTGTCAATGACCCCATACTAGGTCTATCAATGACTTCATACCAAGTCTGCCAATGATCCCATATCAAGTCTAACAATGGCCACATACCAAGTCGAACAATGACCCCATACCAAGTTTAACAATGATCCCATACCAAGTCTATCAATTTTCCTATACCAAGTCTATGAATGACCACATACCAAGTTTATCAGTGACCATATACCAAATCTAACAATGACCCCATACCAAGTCTGACAATGACCCATACCAAGTCTGACAATGACCCCATACCAAGTCTAACACTGACCCCATACCAAGTCTAACAATGACCTCATACCAAGTCTATGAATGACCACATACCAAGTTTATCAGTGACCATATACCAAATCTAACAATGACCCCATACCAAGTCTAACAATGACCCATACCAAGTCTGACAATGACCCCATACCAAGTCTAACACTGACCCCATACCAAGTCTAACAATGACCTCATACCAAGTCTAACACTGACCCCATACCAAGTCTAACAATGACCCCATACCAAGTCTACAATGACCTCATACAGTCTAAATGACCTCATATCAAGTCTAACAATGACCTCATACAAGTCTAACAATGACCTCATACCAAGTCTAACAATGACCTCATAACAAGTCTAACAATGACCCCATACCAAGTCTAACAATGACCTCATACCAAGTCTAACAATGACCCCATACCAAGTCTAACAATGACCTCATATCAAGTCTAACAATGACCCCATACCAAGTCTAATAATGACCTCATATCAAGTCTAACACTGACCTCATACCAAGTCTAACAATGACCTCATACCAAGTCTAACAATGACCTCATACCAAGTCTAACAATGACCTCATACCAAGTCTAACAATGACCCCATACCAAGTCTAACAATGACACCATACCAAGTCTAACAATGACCTCATATCAAGTCTAACACTGACCTCATACCAAGTCTAACAATGACCTCATACCAAGTCTAACAATGACCTCATACCAAGTCTAACAATGACCCCATACCAGGTCTAACAATGACCCCATACCAAGTCTAACAATGACCCCATACCAAGTCTAACAATGACCTCATATCAAGTCTAACAATGACCTCATACCAAGTCTAACAATGACCCCATACCAAGTCTAACAATGACCCCATACCAAGTCTAACAATGACCCCATACCAAGTCTATCAATTTTTCCATAACCAAGTCTAACACTGACCCCATACCAAGTCTAAAAATGACCTCATACCAAGTCTAACAATGACCTCATATCAAGTCTAACAATGACCTCATACCAAGTCTAACAATGACCTCATACCAAGTCTAACAATGACCTCATACCAAGTCTAACAATGACCCCATACCAGGTCTAACAATGACCCCATACCAAGTCTAACAATGACCCCATAACCAAGTCTAACAATGACCTCATATCAAGTCTAACAATGACCTCATACCAAGTCTAACAATGACCCCATACCAAGTCTAACAATGACCCCATACCAAGTCTAACAATGACCCCATACCAAGTCTATCAATTTTCCTATACCAAGTCTAACACTGACCCCATACCAAGTCTAAAAATGACCTCATACCAAGTCTAACAATGACCTCATATCAAGTCTAACACTGACCTCATACCAAGTCTAACAATGACCTCATACCAAGTCTAACAATGACCTCATACCAAGTCTAACAATGACCCCATACCAAGTCTAACAATGACCTCATATCAAGTCTAACACTGACCTCATACCAAGTCTAACAATGACCTCATACCAAGTCTAACAATGACCTCATACCAAGTCTAACAATGACCCATACCAAGTCTAACAATGACCTCATACCAAGTCTAACAATGACCCCATACCAAGTCTAACAATGACCTCATATCAAGTCTAACACTGACCTCATACCAAGTCTAACAATGACCTCATACCAAGTCTAACAATGACCTCATACCAAGTCTAACAATGACCCCATACCAAGTCTAACAATGACCCCATACCAAGTCTAACAATGACCTCATATCAAGTCTAACAATGACCCCATACCAAGTCTAACAATGACCCCATACCAAGTCTAACAATGACCCCATACCAAGTCTAACAATGACCTCATACCAAGTCTAACACTGACCCCATACCAAGTCTAACAATGACCTCATACCAAGTCTAACACTGACCCCATACCAAGTCTAACAATGACCCCATACCAAGTCTAACAATGACCCCATACCAAGTCTAACAATGACCCCCATACCAAGTCTAACAATCACCTCATACCAAGTCTAACAATGACCCCAATACCAAGTCTAACAATCACCTCATACCAAGTCTAACAATGACCCCATACCAAGTCTAACAATGACCTCATACCAAGTCTAACAATGACCCCATACCAAGTCTAACAATGACCCCATACCAAGTCTAACAATGAACACATACCAAGTCTAACAATGAACACATACCAAGTCTAACAATGACCTCATACCAAGTCTAACAATGACCCCATACCAAGTCTAACAATGACCCCATACCAAGTCTAACAATGACCCCATACCAAGTCTAACAATGACCTCATACCAAGTCTAACAATGACCTCATACCAAGTCTACCACTGACCCCATACCAAGTCTAACAATGACCCGATACCAAGTCTAATAATGATCTCATACCAAGTCTAACAATGACCCCATACCAAGTCTAACACTGACCCCATACCAAGTCTAAAAATAGCCCCATACCAAGTCTAAAAATAACCCCATACCAAGTCTGTCAATGACTCCATGCCAAGTCTAATAATGACCTCATACTAAGTCAAACAATGACCCCATACCAAATCTATTGATGGCCCTACACTAAGTCTAACTATGACCACATAGCAATTCTAAAAAGTCTAATAATGACCTCATACCAAGTCCAACAATGATGTCCATAGTAGTTTTTACCCAACTTCAACATTAAGACATGAATCAAATTTTGAACACCTGAGCAGAAGAGGACAGCACAATAATTTATACTGCCTGACTCTGAGGTGGGAATACTCTTTTACCAAGCCTTTAAGTAACAGTGAATATAGATGCCAAATCTAATTAGGAGATCTTTCAATTTCCATCGTCACCAATGGAAAAAATAAACCTTTAAATATCAGGATACATTGTACAATTTGCCAACAAAGAATTTAACATCTGTAACTAGGTTTCTTCGTGCCAAAAGTTGTGTCATCTGCGATTAAAAAAAAAAAATCTTGCCTTCTTCACACCCACATTTCTGGAAAGAATATTATGCTTGGCTTGGCCCGCACTACCTCCATGTGGTGGTCTCATTTCAACACGAAGCAAAGTAGATGTCTTCTAAATATGATACATACATACCTAGCTTGCCCCCGTCAGTTGCTGTTAACATTAAAGACAAAGAAAAACACCATAAAAAGAAAGGAAACAATTTTCATAAGCAATATACGTATGTAAATAATTAAAAAAAAATCTCGAATTTACTAATCTCAATTAATAAATTTCTTTTTATTCTGCAGTTTTATTGTGCATAGATGCTTATCTTTGGCGGAGGATCAGCACATTCCCACCCTGAAAGCAATGAGAAGATCTCAAAGAATAGATGAAAGACAGATGCTTCTGCAATGGGCTTCTTAGCACTTGTTTGTGCTCCAGATAATTTATGATGTGTTATTTTGGATTGTGTACCGGAGTTGGAAAACTTTTACTGTTTCATCCTCAGATCTTGTTAGCTCTATCAGGTCAGTGCTCAGATCAAATGAAATATGAATTCTTGGTTCACGAAGAGGATTTCTCCTTTCTCATTGGGTTGGAATAATAACCTGTAAACCTTGAAAAAAGGGATCTTTTTGGAAATTATCAAAATGGTTGTAATTTTACCATACGTGTGCCAAATTTGTAAAAATGGAGCATAAATATCAGACTATAAGGACCTCAAATGACGTAAAATAAACTCTCACATTTGTATAATTAAGGAAAATACATACAATGCAACGGCACATTGCTAACCAGATAAAGCACAAAATGCCATAGAGATATGAAGTATTCTGAAGCTAATGCTATGCTTGTTTAGTAAATTAGAGATTCTTGGCAAATATATTTTGTACAAAATTATCTGAGCCCATCCACCAAATCATCAAGTTGATCTCTGTAGAACGGGAACTTAACACTATTTCCTACCTGTTATGTGCCAACCTTGGCTTCCATATAATCAGGGGGTGTTGGTTCCACATGCATGCTGGGTCCCAACACCTCCTCATTATACGGAAGCCAAGGTTGGCAAATAACAGGTAGGAAATAGTGTTAGGTGCCCGTTCTACAGAGATCACCTGGACGATTTGGTGGACGGGCCCAGATAATTTTGTACAAAATATATTTGCCAAGAATCTCTATTTTAATAAACAAGCATAGCATTAGCTCCAGAATACTTCATATCACTATCGCATTTTGTGCTTTATCTGGTTAGCAGTGTGCCGTTGCATTGTATGTATTTTACTTTCCTTGTGCATTTAGCCATAGCAACATGCACCTGTGCACTGGGATGTGCTGACTGAAATTCCCCTTTTTTTCTTTGTAACATTTGTATAATTATCTCTATATAATGAAACAGGTGTTGACCTACTATATCATCTTAACAGATTTGACTTGGTTCTACAGGGAGTTATCTAAGAAGTACCCCAGGTGTTCCCCCTTTAATCCCTATACAAGGATCTGAACTTCACTGCAGAAGAACCACCAGGCTGTTACCTCTTGGAGTAGCCTCTGTTCAAGTGACTGCTGACCCATGGGGGTCAGGAGACCAAGGGATCAAACTGTTGGACAACAGCTTACAGGATGGTCTATTGCTGGAGTGGCTTCTGCCGGATTGACTACAGTTTGTTGTTATGACACTAGATGTCGCTGTTACTAATGCTCACCTGTAGTCTGTCTATGCATTTCTATGATATGTTGTATTTCCTGTACATTGCGGTGAACTCACTGTTTTCTTTTTCCTGTCTGTGCCATTCACCATGTAAGGTGACCTTCAGTTATTGCATGCATGTTCCAATAAACCAGTTCCTGTTGCTCCACGGTGTCTGATCTGAACTGACTCTGCTGCACCCAGCAACCATACTCTGCAACAAAAACAACATCTGTAGTCAGGGACAGGCTGAAGTCAGGTAGAGTACAAGCAATGTGATAAACAGGCTGTGTTCTAGGCAGAAAACTCGGGGTCAGAACAGAGAAGAGGTGAAGGTCAGGTACATGGAACTGGCAAACCAGCATGGCATACCTTAGCAAGAAATCAGTAAACTAGAACCTATTACTCAGGCACATTCCCACAGGGGAAGGTGCCTAATGTACCACAGGGTAACCAGCCATTGGCTGGGGAAGATTAGGGTGCATGCTAGTCCTTTAACCACATCTACAAATTGACCACATCTACAAAACCCATCTACAAAGAATGTCTACTCTGACCTGCCATTGACTCACCAGTCCTCCAGCCACCACCTTGCGGGGCTCCGTTCCCGATATGGGACCCGCACCTTTAAGACAATGGGGGCATATCCTAGCAATATGCCCCCATTGTCTGTGATGAGACAAGCCCTTTAATGTACTTCAAATCCAAGATGTTTTTCTAGGAATGACTGATTTAAACTCTGTGCAGACTGTGTTTGAGTCTTAAATATGGCATATACACTGGGAAAAGCGTATCTTAAAGCTTAAAGTGGTTCTGCAGTTTTTTAAAACTGATGATCTATCCTCTGGATAGATCATCAGCATCTGAACGGTGGCGGTCCGACACCCGGGACCCCCACCGATCAGCTGTTTGAGAAGGCAGCGGCACTCCAGGAGCGCCGCGGCCTTCTCTGTGTGTTCCTCAGGCCCAGTGACGTCACGACTAGTATCACTGGCCTGGGCGGGGCTAAGCTCTGTTCACATGAATGGAGCTTAGCCCCGCCCAGGCCAGTGATACTAGTCGTGATGTCACTGGGCCTGCGGTAAGCACAGAGAAGTCCGCGGCGCTCCTGGAGTGCCGCTGCCTTCTCAAACAGCTGATCGGCGATATATATCAAATTTATCAATAGGGCTCCATTCACCCAACTGATCCAAAAAGTATGTCCTTTTGGCCTTCCTCCTTGTTGAATGTATGAGTCTGCATAGCAGCAGAATGTGCTTTCCTATACAAAGGGCAACCGCAAAAAAAAAAAAAAACATATGCAGCTCAAGATACTGGGGGTCATTTATTAAAGACTGGTGCTTTACACGACATTCTGTTTGAAATTTACTGCAGCCAGGATCTGGAGTGGATTTCTGGTGTAATTTGTGTAATGTGCGCCATGTTGTTAAATAAGTAGGGTCATGGAGATCCTGTCTGTGGCCTGCCTCCTCCCGCCCACACACCATCCACTTTTTGGAAATGTGGCAAGAGCATCGGAAAAGTTATAAATTTTGACCTCCATTGTGTAATATTGTGTCATTCATTTGTGTGAACATTCATTCATGTCTTTGACAGAGTATTCTCATCTCAGCATCTTCTTCTGGTCACTCTTGCAGTCTGGCAGAGTCTCTTCTTCTACACACTGGTCCTTATCTGCAGAACACTAGGGGTTCTAACTTCTGTTCTTATATACAGTTTCTAATTGAACTAGAACCTTCAAGTGGGAGGGGTGGGGTGGAGAAACACAGCCTAAACAGAAACATTGCTGCAATTTCAGTCTGTCATAGACTTCTATACAGTTTCAATGCTATGGGAATGACTAAGCAGTCTTTCCAGACATAAACAAGTCTTCAGACGTAAACAACAGAGCTAAACCAGACAAAGGTCAGTGTGTCTACATTTCTTTCTCCAAAACTTTTAATAGTGCCTTGTAATAACTGTGGAAGATTTCTAACTTCTCAGTGCATAGATGGGAAGCCTCAAAGTCTTCCAGTATTAGCTAGCTGTGCATTAACCTTTTCGACAGTACAGAGAAGTGCAAACGAACAAGATATATTATAATAAACATATAAAATGTAGTACAACAATAAAAATCAGTACAAGTGTAAACAACAACATAAATCGTAGTGCAAGTTAACCCTTCCAAGTGCACTAAAATAGGGAGCTGACAGATTTGCCTAGTAGCAAGAGGGGCAGATATTCACAAACATCCATAGTCCAAAGTACCCTTGTTCTAGAGTACTACACTATCAGTAATGAGACCAGTTTTGTTCTTTTTGATTAATGAGGCCTATGTAGATTCTATAGAGGGTGATGCCATATGCTATGCTGCAGAACCCATACGTATCTTCTAGGAGGTATAGGGCCCAGATACGGGTTTTGCACTCTGCTTCATATGAATGAGGCACACAGTACTTCATGATACGAGGAGAACGCCTTAAGTATAAAACACATCGAGCCAAATATAAAAACATAAAAGCCATTAGAAGATGCAGACATCAGATTGTCTCTCCAATCAGCATTCCTTAACGTATTACTTTCATTTCAGTCTAAGTGATTATTATGGGTTCATAAAAAGTTTACGGAAGACATTTTTCTCCCTCCCTAAATTTTACTCATCAAATTTTTTTTTGTAATCTCTTTGTCGAAGACAATAATGTAATCAAATAAATGCTAATGCAAGGAGAGAAATCACACAGCTCAGCCATAGTTATTTAATTACAGAATATTATACGTGTGTGATGATTCTGACTAAATTATACTGCTAGATTAAATGAAAATTGCACCATTATATTTTTCTATGGTAAGTAGTGCATATCGGCTGGAGGGAATGGAAAAGACACCAATTACTAATAACGGTACTGATATGCATAATGTTACAGTGTACTCTGTAATTGTCAGAGACCTCTGGCCAGGGCCGACCTTACAATGGAGAATCACCAGTGCAGTACTAATAAATGCCCCCTCCATATTATATTATTGACCAGATATTACACTCACACTGTACAAATAATTACCTGGAATACTTGCCTACTCACCTGGTAACTTCACCAAAGATTCCCCAAAGAGCAGACAAGTATCTAACTAACTATTCACCTATGGTCAAATTGTTCTCTCCATCCCTGCTGCCAAAATAGCCCTGCTATATTGGGTATCTAGTTCCTCTGCATTGGGCCTTCAGCTCTGCAACAATGGTCGTCCTGCTCTGCTACATTTACCCTCCATCTGTGCTACATCTACCTTCCAGTCTGCTACATAAGACCTCCACCTCTGGTACATCTGCCCTCCAGTCTGCTACTGTACATGAGACCTCCAGCTCTTGTATATCTGCCCTCCAGCACCGGTACCTCTGATCTCCATCTCCTCTAAATCAGCCCTCCAGCTCTGCTACACTGACCGTCCTGCACTGCTATACCTGCTGTCCAGCTCTGCTAGACTGGTCATCCTGCTCTGCTATCCTGGTCATCTGGATGTACTACATTCATGAGTCCAGCTGTGTCAAAGCCTTTATTTTGGTTACTCCAACAGCTCTCCAATACCAGCAGTGATCATCCTGACTGATCTTCTACACCAGAGGCGCCTACTACATTATCTGCTCTATCCGATAAGTGGCTTAGATATTCGATCTGTGTTTAGCAGATCTGGTTCTGAACTAGCTTAGGGGTCTGGTCTGTGGTCTCCTAAATAAGTCACTCCTCAGAATCTCCCTGATCTGAAAGATAAGCAAGTTTTCATTCAGCTCCAACATTGCAGGACAGTCGGCCATAAAATACTGCCAAATCAATATAAACCAGGTAAACCAAGTGAAGTGAAGCCTAGTGCAGCCAAGAACTGAAGTATCTTCCCATATCAAGCAATCAGATTCCAGCTTTCCATGTAGATTAAAACAGTGATCTGATGGCTACAGGCGGCTGATTTGCTCCTACATGTTTTTTTCATACATGTGACCTACAAAAAATTTTTTGTACAGTTAATAAATCTCCTTGCTTCGGATGGCCTGTACTAGTAGAAGAGTCCCTTGACGGTAAGCTAATCACAGAGTGTTCCCAGGTTGGAACCTCTTATGATCAATCTGTTAGGAGACCTTGCAGTAAGTGTCCAGTTCCCCTGCAGCGCCACCACAGGCGGGACTGAGCATTAAACAGTGCTCATTCACATCAATAGATTATCTGTACAAGAGAGGTCAAGACAGGTCCTCCAGAGTGAAGGGCACTCTTTGTAACCATTTTCCTCTCTGTTCAAGAGATCCTGAACAGAGGACCCTAATAGAGTATATGAAAATGTAGTTTATAAACTGGACAAGGCATTTAAAAAGGTTATTCCATGATTACTGCAAAAAATAAAAACCAGATACCATATAGTACACGGCAATCTCTTTTTAACAAACATAGAACCGCCCCTGTACCGCACATGGATCTAGAGAGCTCCCCATTCATTGCTCCAATTCCTCTGTTAGATTCTCTCCAGGCTGACAATTCAGGGGCATGTCCTTTCTGCTGCAGCTCTCTACCTATAAGAGCTCAGTAGGACTGTCATCTATGTTACAGCCTATCACAGCTCAGGAGGGTTTAACCTTCTTGCTGCAGCTCTCTCCCAATCACATGTCCTGTCTGTTGCAGCCTATCACAGCACAGGAAGGTGCATCCTTCCTTCTGCAGCTCTCTCTCTCTCTCTCTCTGTCACAGCTTAGGGTGTGTCTTTTCTGCTGCAGTTTTCTCCCTATCACAGCTCAGGGTGTGTCTTTTCTGCTGCAGTTTTCTCCCTATCATAGTTACACATGCGTGTCCTTTCTGGTGCAGCTCTCTCCTTATCCCAGCACAGGGGGTGTTTCTTTTCTGCTGCAGCTCTTTCTCTGTCACAGCTCAAGGAGTGTCTATTTTGCTGTGGTTTTCTCTCTATCACAGCTCAGGGTGTGTCTTTTCTACTACAGTTTTCTCCCTGTCACAGTTACGCATGCAAGTCCTTTCTGGTGCAGCTCTCTCCCTATCACACCTCAGTGGGGGGTTTCTTTTCTGCTGCGGCTCTCTATCTATCACAGCTAGGAAGCATGTCCTCTATGCTGCAGCTCTCTATTAGTCACAGCTCAGGGGTGTGTCCTTTCTGCTGGATTTCTCTTCTTGGCACAGCTTCTAAGTGACAATAAGTCTTTAGGTACTTGAAGGATGGAAATGAACATGAGTGTCCATCTCTGTGAGGTGGGCAGAGTAATATAGAAATAAGCAAACAGCAGGTGGCGCTATACAGATACCTTTCATTGAATTACTCAGTGGCTAATTACTACATTTTTAATTATATGCAATTACAAAAAAGTTTAGATCCTGGTTTGAAATATGTAGGGTACTGTATATTTTTAGGGACAGCCCCTTAAAGACATAATGACAGAGATAAATCTACATGTCTAGAGTAGATTTTAGAAGGTTTTAATTTAATTTTTTTTAAAAAAAACAAGCGGCACAAGTGGGGCTTTGGCCGAGCAGCAGGGTTTCCTGATATTAAATAAATCTGATATGAGTGAGTGCAAATGATCCTGCACTGAGGTGTACTTGAACATCAGGTTCAGAAGTTGAAGCTATAAACTCGCTGCATGACGACTCTTAATGCGGCTCTTTAGTCATAGTTCATTTCTATCCGCTGTAATTTGTGTTATCAGTAGCAGGTTTTACATCTCAGGATCGCTTGATTGAGACTTCCACGAGTAATGCCGTTTGTCATATTCAGGTTGTGAACCCAAACTTCTACCTTCCTATGTACCGTAATTGCTTCTATGCTCATTATACACTTACAAAGTTTAAAGGACCCTGGGAATAAAACTTTGGATGACCTAAGGCCCCCTTCATAATAAAAATTATCTTGAAATTCATACTTTATTTAAAGAGCCCAGTCATTTTTTTAAAAATACATTTTACAAGGAATGCTGCATTGGCTTTCATTATCCAAAAGAGAATGCTGTATATGGTTGTATTACGGCTTCATTCTATACAGAGTAGTAGTAGGGCCGTCGAACCGGTCCAGAAGACCTCTACTGTACAACCGTATGCCTCTGATATTGTATACAATAAGTTTTTTTTTTAAATTGTATATATTTCTGATGTATATTGTATTTAGCGTAAGGGTATTGTAAGTATTGTAGGACCTTTTGATCACATAACCTCCTGTGAAGGTCCTCAAGACAGTATAGTGTTTGGCTGTAAAGTTTGTATTACACAGGCCAGTGGTCATCCAATTCAGCCATAATGAGCATTCGCAGGAAAGCTCGTTAGAGATGATCTGGCAGTGTAATTTTGCTGCCATTTACCTAATAAACGAGCAAATGCTTGTTCATTGATTAATTGCATTGTAAGACCTTTTGGTCACTTAACCTCCTGTGAAGGTCCTCAAGACAGTATAGTGTTGTGCTTTGCTGTTGAGGTCACTGACTGTAAAGCTGGGAATACAGCTGGGGCCAGTTCATCGTTAACAACAGTTTTCAGGAACACTTGTTAGCGATGATATGGCAGTGTTATACTGCCGTTAATTACCCAATGAATGAGCAAATGCATGTTCATTAAATAATTGCATTGTAGGACCTTTTGGTCACATAACCTCTTGTGAAGGTCCTCAAGACAGTATAATGTTTGGCTTTGCTGTTGAGGTCACTGATTGTAAAGTTTGTATTACACTGGCCAATGATCATCGTTAACGAGTTCATCGTTAACGAGCGTTCTCAGGAACACTTATTAGCGATGATCTGGCAGTGTTATACTGCCACCGATTACCTGATGAACGAGGAATGCTTGTTCATCAGGTAATTGCAATGTAGGACATTTTGGTCACATAACCTTCTGTGAAGGTCCTCAAGACAGTATAGTGTTGTCCTTTGCTATTGAAGTCACTGACTGTAAAGCTGGGAATACACTGGCCAGTGGTCAGCCAGTTCATTGTTAACGAGCGTTTGCAGGAATCGTGATGATGCCTCCGATGTTCTACTGGCAGTATTAGGAGAGGATATATCAGTCCTTCTGCTGACTAGCTCCGGGACGCTGTAATATGGAGTCACTGCTCCGGGAGTCCCATGCTGACTCCATATATAGAGTCATCCCTGGTCGGTGCTCTGACAGTGTACAGGGATATATTATAAGGGGTGCACACTTTTGCCAGTTATGTTGATTGGTATAGTTCTGGGGAACACTTGGATATGGGTTTGTGAGGTCTTTTTCTTATCTTTGTTTTGTCCTTTCATTGACATTTATTGGAACAAACATGGATAGTAGCTAGAGATGAGCGAGCACTAAAATGCTCGGGTGCCCGTTATTCGAGTCGAATTTTTCCCGATGCTCGGGTGCTCGTTTCGAATAACGAACCCCATTGAAGTCAATGGGAGACTCGAGCATTTTTTGCAGGGGACCAGAGCTCTGCATAGGGAAGGTTGCTTGAAAACCTGGAAACCTCAGAAAATGATGGAAACACCACGGAAATGGACAGGAAACAGCAGGGGCAGCATGCATGGATGCCTCTGAGGCTGCCTAATCCCACCATTACCCCAAATTCTCCTGCAACAGCCTGGTGGTTACCCTCATGGCAATTGTGCTCACCCAGACCAAGAAAGGCGAGGCACATGCCCATCACATGTTAGGGAAGCACCCAACTAGGTGCAACGAAGGTCCATCACCGCCTGCGGGTGACACTACTGCCCATGCTGGCACTGCTGTCCTATCCCCCGCCCCACGACGCAGGCATAAGCCTGACACAGCGTGGTGACAGCGTGGTGACACCAACAAGTGACCAAGTAAGATTGAGGTAGCAGGTGAACCACCCAAAAATTTACCCTGACACAGCATGGCGGTGAACCCAGAGTGACCAATTGACACTGAGGTAGCAGGTGAAGCACTTAAAATTTTACCCTGACTGTGAATGGCAGTGAACGTCAGACGCCGCCTGCATGAGATTAGGGATAGAGCTGCTGTCTGTCAGGGAGAGTGTTAGGGCATCAATTTAGATTTTGGTTAGGCAGGAATCACCCACAAAGAACCCAACAGCCCTTCTAAGGGCTACAAGCACCTTTTTTTTTTTTTGGTCTCCTCCTGGCTGCTGGCTGGGACTTGTAGTGCAGCGACCGCCATCTTGGCTGCACACTGTTAGGGCGTGAAATTAGAATGTGGTTAGGCAGGAATCATCCACAAAGAACCCAACGGTCCTTCTAAGGGCTACAACGACCTTTTTTTTTGGCCTCCTCCTGGCTGCTGGCTGGGACTTGTAGTGCAGCGACCGCCATCTTGGCTGCACACTGTTAGGGCCTCAATATAGATTTTGGTTAGGCAGGAATCACCCACAAAGAACCCAACAGCCCTTCTAAGAGCTACAACGACCTTTTTTTTGGCCTCCTTTCGGCTGCTGGCTGGGACTTGTAGTGCAGCTACCGCCATCTTGGCTGCACGCTGTGCACAGTGACTAGTGGTAGAAGGGACAGCACGTGGGCCACACAGACCCAAAAGAAATTGCCCAAAGTCCTCTCAGTACTCATTTTTGCTGCTGCTGTACCTTGGCTTGCTGGGATCTGTAGTGCAGTCTTGGGAATATGTTTTTTCTCTCAGTTATATATACTACAGTCCAGTGAACAATTATGTCGTGTGCTGTACAGTAGTGTCAGTCTAGGGTATATGTTTTTTCTCTCAATTAGATATCCTACAGCGCAGTGAAATTTTCTGTCGTGTGCTGCACACTAGCCGGAGTGTAGAAAATATAAGTTTTTTCTCTCAGTTATATATCATACAGTGCAGTGAAAAACTGAGTGATTTGCGGTACAATAGCCCCCGTCTAAAGACTACGTATTTTCTCTCAGTTATATATACTACAGTGCAGTGAAAAATTCTGTCGTGTGCTGCACACTAGCCGGAGTGTAGAAAATATAAGTTTTTTCTCTCAGTTATATATCATACAGTGCAGTGAAAAATTGAGTGGTTTGCGGTACAATAGCCCCCGTCTAAAGACTACGTATTTTCTCTCAGTTATATATCATACAGTGCAGTGCAAAATTCTGTCATGTGCTGCACACTAGCCGGAGTCTAGAAAATATACATTTTTTCTCTCATTCATATATCCTACAGTGCAGTGATAAATTGTGTGGTGTGCGTTACACTAGCGGCAGTCTAGAGAATACGTTTTTTCTCTCAGATACATTTAATACAGTCCAGTGAAAAATTCTGTGGTGTGTGGTACACTATCTGCAGTCTAGAGAATATGTTTTTGGCCTCAGATATTAATTTGACAGTTTAGTGATTACACAAAATGTTGAACCCAAGGGCTAAGGGTCGAGGACGTGATGTAGGGGGGCAGAGGCCGTGGTCTTGGGCAGGGTGACACAGTACCTACTGATGAGGGAGCAGTAGAACACGCAGAGTTTCGCTCCCTAGCTTCATCTCGCAACTTACAAGGTCACGTGGTACACCACTATTGGAACCACAACAGTGCGAACAGGTGATGACGTGGATAGCGGACAATGCGTCCAGTAATTTATCCATCACCCAATCTTCCACACAGTCCACCCACTTTAGCCAAGGGAGTAGACCTCTGGCTCCTCCAGCTCAACCTCCTTCCCCCCAGCCTGCCCCCCCCCATGGAAAATATGGATTCAGATACGGCATACCTTCAACAGCAACCTGAGCAGTTGCTCTGTCCCAATGCCCAAAATTTAGAACTTTCGCAGTCTGTGGGTGATAAGAGTGTGGACTTAGTACAAGTAGTGCGTCAAGAGGTGTCGGATGATGATGAGACACGGTTGTCAATCATTGACGTTGTTGTCAGGGCAGTAAGTCCCAGGGGGGAGCAGAGTGAGGAATCGGAGGAAGAGCAGGTGGATGATGAGGTGACTGACCCGAGCTGGGTTGGTAAGCCTAGTCAAGACAGTGCTTCTGAGGGGGAGGCAAGTGCAGCACCAGAACAGGTTGGAAGAGGCAGTGGGGTGGCCAGAGGGAGAAGCAGGCCCAGAGCAAGTAGAACAGCAACTGTTTCACGGAGTGAAGCTCCCGTGCCGAGGCCTAGATGTTCGCAAGTCTGGAGGTTCTTTAAAGAAAGTGAGGATGACCGACGGACTGTGGTGTGCAACCTGTGCCACACCAGGATCAGCAGGGGAGCCACCACTACCAGCCTAACCACTACCAGCATGCGCAGGCATATGAGTGCTAAACACACGACTCAATGGAACCAAGGCCGTTCACCTCCTGCGGATCACACCACTGCTCCTTCCCCTGTGTCACATGCTGGCTCGGCGAGTCAACCCCCCGCCCAGGACCCCGGCACGAGCGCCTCCCATCCTACAACCACCCCTTCACCTCCACGATCCTCCACACCCTACACCAATGTGTCCCAGCATAGCCTTCAGCTGTCTTTGCATCAGATATTGGAGCGCAAGCGCAAATGCAAATACGATTCCACCCACCCACATGCACAAGCCCTAAACGTCCACATTTTCAAACTGCTGAGCCTGGAGATGCTGCACTATAGACTGGTAGAGACTGAGGCTTTCCGCAACCTGATGGTGGTGGCTGTCCCTCGGTACTTGGTCCCCAGCCGCCACTATTTTTCACGATGTGCCGTCCCAGCCCTACACCAGCACGTGTCAGAGAACATCATCCGTGTCTTGACCAACGCGGTTACTGAGAAGGTCCACCTAACCACGGACACGTGGACAAGTGCTGGCGGGCAGAGACACTATATCTCCCTGACGGCACATTGGGTTAACTTGGTGGAGGCTGGGACCGAGTCTGACTCTGGGGCCGCTCATGTGCTGCCCACAACGAGGATTGCGGGGCCTACCTTGGTCACGGTTTCTCAGACTTATTATGCCTCTTCCTCCAACCCTTCCTCCTCCTCCTACTCTCAAATACAATCTGTGAGCATGGTGCCTTCAGTCGGTAGCTCTAGGCGCAGCAGCACTGCCGTGGATAAGCGCCAACAGGCAGTGCTGAAACTGCTGAACTTAGGTGACAAGAGGCACACCGCCCAAGAGCTGTTACAGGGCATCACGGCACAGACCGATCTTTGGCTAGCGCCGCTGAAACTCAAACCAGGCATGGTTGTGTGTGACAACGGGCGTAACCTGGTGGCGGCTCTGCAACTCGGCAGACTGACACATGTGCCATTATACACCAATACTATTTCCCAAAGTAACAACAACCCATATAAACACTGCATATAAAACCTGCCTGGCCCACGTGTTCAATCTTGTGGTTCAGCGGTTCCTCAAGACCTACCCCAATTTGTCTGATTTGCTCACCAAGGTGCGACGCATCTGGGCGCATTTCCGCAAGTCAATCACAGATGCTGCCACTCTCAGGGCAGTGCAACGGCGCTTACAACTGACTGCTCACCGACAGTTGTGCAATGTGCCCACACAATGGAATTCAACATTACACATGTTAGCTAAGGTTTACCAGCAGCGCAGAGCAATTGTAGACTGCCAGATGACAACTTCCACAAGAACTGGTAGTCAGGTTAGGCTACTTTCACACTGCCGGATCAGGACTGCCGCAGCGACATGTATGGAGCCGGAACCGCGCTCCGGCCCCACACATGTCACATAGTACATACATACACACACACAGACACACACACATATACACAGACAAATACACATACATACATGCTTACATGCTCCCGGCAGGTCTTCAGAGCGACGGAGAAGCAGGACGCTCACACAGGTGACGATTCCCCACAGCGCCCTCTGCTGGGCGCCTGGTGGAATCGTCACCTGTGCGCGCCGTCCTGTCCCTCCGACGCTCTGAAGACCTGCCGGGGTGCATGTAAGTATGTATGTGTATTTGTATGTGTATATGTCTGTGTATGTTTATGTTTATGTGTATGTCTATGTCTGTATGTGTGTATGTGTAGCCGGATCCGTCATGAACTCCATTGAAAGTCAATGGAGGGCGGATCCGGTTACCATTGTGGTCACACCAGACGGATCCACCCCCATTGACTTGCATAGGGGGTCATTCCGGATCCGTCTTGGTGCGGATGCCTGGACCGGAGAGCAAACCGCAGCATGCTGCGGTTTGTTCTCCAGTCTGAAGACGGAACGGAATGCTTTCAGGAGCATTCCGTTGTCTTCAGTTCAGTTTTGTCCCCATTGACAATGAATGGGGACAAAACTGAAGCGTTTTATTCCGGTATTGAGCCCCTATGACGGAATTCAATACCGGAATTTTAAAACGCTAGTGTGAAAGTAGCCTATGTCAGCTTCTTCAGGTGTACAATGAGGAGTGGACGGATGTCTGATATCTGTCAGGTGTTAAGCAACTTTGAGGAGTCAACACAGATGGTCAGCGGCGATGCCGCCATTATCAGCGTCACCATCCCGCTGCTTTGTCTGCTGAAAAAGTCACTGCTCAGCATGAAGTCAGAGGCTTTGCGCTTGTCACAGGAGATGGGGGAAGAAGATACGTTGCTTGATAGCCAGACCACCCTCAGGTCTGTTTCTCAGAGCGTATTCGAGGAGGAGGAGGATGAGGAGGAAGAGGAGGAAGAAAAGGAGACTGTTATCGAGACTGAAGAGGGTACCTATGCTCATTCCTTCTTATCTGTTGAGCGTGTATGGGCTAAAGAGGAGGAGTTGGAGGAAGAGGAGGGAATAGAGAGTCAGCCTATTGAGGAGATTATTGCGTGTTGGGACTCTGGCGCACATGGCTGACTTCATGTTAGGCTGCCTTTCCCGTGACCCTCGCGTTAGAAGCATTTTTGACAACACCGATTACTGGGTTCACCCTCCTGGACCCCAGGTACAAGCAGAACTTTTCCACTCTCATTCCTGTAGAGGAAAGGAGTATGAGAGTGAATCAATATCAACAGTCCCTAGTGCACAATCTGAAACTATCCTTCCCACCGCTAGTGGCAGAGGACGTAGTTCTGTGGGCCAACTAGCAGGGGAGAGGAGGGGAGCAGGCAGCTTGTCAAGCACTGGCAGGGGAACACTCTCCAAGACCTTTGCCAGTTTTATGGCACCCCAGCAAGACTATGTCATCCGTCCCCCAGTAGGTGGGAGCTGTTCAGAAAGATGGTGAGGGAATACCTAGGTGACCATACCAACATCCTGCGTGCTCCATACAACTACTGGGTTGCAAAGCTGGACACGTTGCCCGAACTGGTGCTGTACGCCTTGGAGGTGCTGGCCTGCCCTGCCGCTAGCGTGTTGTCAGAGCGGGTCTTCAGTGCAGCTGGTGGCATCATCACTAATAAGCGTACACGCCTGTCAAATGACAGTGCTGACAGGCTGACGATTATTGAAATGAATAAAGCCTGGATTTCACCGGAATGCAAATCTCCACCGGTGGAAAGCAGCTCAACATGAAGATTCTTTATGTATCCACTCCTCTCCTCCTTCTCTTCTCACACAAACGCTGAGCCAACAGGCAATGTTTCTGAGGGCCAACTGGCACTCTTTACAAACAATGTTTACGGAGGGCCACCTACAGGCCCTCTCTCCAATAAATTTTTTAGTAGCGTCAACTACAGACACTCAAAAACAATTTTACAGGAGGGTCAACTACAGACACTCAAAAACAATTTTACAGGAGGGTCAACTACAGACACTCAAAAACAATTTTACAGGAGGGTCAACTACAGACACTCCAAAACAAATTTTTAGGAGGGTCAACTTCAGACATTCCAAAACAAATTATTGGGAGGCTCACCTACAGCCATTTGACTGCAATCTCAGTCTGACCAAGGCATTGGTGGTGTCACCACCATGCTGTGTCATAGTGTAAAATTTTATGTGCTTCACCTGCTTACCTGAGTGTAACTTGGTCACTCTGGGTTCACCGCCATGCTGTGTCATTGTACAATTTTATGTGCTTCACCTGCTACCTCAACTAACTTGGTCACTTGTTGGTGTCAACACTAGAGTGCGGCTACTATACTGCACTGTAGTATATATAACTGAGAGAAAAAAAGGAATTTTTAGACTGCGGCTAATTTAACGCAAACCACTCAATTTTTCACTGGACTGTAGTATATATAAATGAGAAAAAAACGTAGTCTTTAAATGGCGGCTATTTTACCGCAAATCACTCCATTTTTCATTGGACTGTAGTACATATAACTGAGAAAAAACGTATTTTATAGAGTGACGCTACTGTACAGCACACTACAGAATTGTTCACTGGACTGTAGTATATATAAATGAGAAAAAAACGTAGTCTTTAAATGGTGGCTATTTTACCGCAAAGCACTCCATTTTTCACTGGACTGTAGTACATATAACTGAGAAAAAACGTATTTTATAGAGTGACGCTACTGTACAACACACTACAGAATTGTTCACTGGACTGAAGTACATATAACTGAGAAAAAACGTATTTTATAGACTGACGCTGCTGTACAGCACACTACAGAATTGTTCACTGGACTGTAGTACATATAATTGAGAAAAAAAACGCAGTCTTTAAATGGCGGCTATTTTACCGCAAAGCACTCCATTTTTCACTGGACTCTAGTACATATAACTGAGAAAAAACGTAGTCTCTAAATGGCGGCTATTTTACCGCAAGCCACTCCATTTTTCTCTGGACTGTAGTACCTATAACTGAGAAAATACGTATTTTGTATAGTGACACTACTGTACAGCACACTACAGAGTTGTTCACTGCACTGTAGTACATATAACTGAGAGAAAAAACGTATTCCCTAGACTGACGCTACTGTACAGTACACTACATAATTGTTCACTGGACTGTAGTGTATAGAAATGATAAAAAAAATGTATTCCCTAGACTGCACTACAGATCCCAGCAAGCCAAGGTACAGCAGCAGCAGTAGCAAAAATGAGTACTGAGAGGACTTTGGGCAATTTCTTTTGGGTCTGTGTGGACCACGTGCTGTCCTTTCTACCACCAGTCGCTGTGCACAGTGTGCAGCCAAGATGGCGGTAGCTGTACTACAAGTCCCAGCCAGCAGCCAGGAGGAGACCAAAAAAAAAAGGTGCTTGTAGCACTTAGAAGGGCTGTTGGGTTCTTTGTGGATGATTTCTGCCTAACCACATTCTAATTTCACGGCCTAACAGTGTGCAGCCAAGATGGCGGTAGCTGCACTACAAGTCTCAGCCAGCAGCCAGGAGGAGACAAAAAAAAAAGGTGCTTGTAGCCCTTAGAAGGGCTGTTGGGTTCTTTGTGGGTGATTCCTGCCTAACCAACATCTAAATTCAGGCCCTAACACTCTCCCTGACAGACAGCAGCTCTATCCCTAATCTCATGCAGGCGGCGTCTGACGCAAGCAGTGTGGGACCAGATTCTTATATTCCCAGGTCATCTGATCTGGCCAGCCAATCCCTGCTATCGACTTGTAGGGGCCCCACGTGATGCTAGGAGGTACCAAAGACTCTCCTGCATGTTGATTGGCTGAAAAAAGGCGGCTAACATGCAGGAAGAGGAAGTTGCCATTTCCTCGAGGATCGCGATATGCTCGTCCGAGTAGCGAGCATATGCAAATACCCTAATGCTTGAACGAGCACCAAGCTCTGACGAGTATGTTCGCTCATCTCTAATAGTAGCACATATAGGTTTTGCCATTCAGTAAGTACCATACTAAAACTGAAAGCATACCTCCCAACTTTTGAAAATTGCAAAGAGGGACAATATGTGCGGTGTGCATCATGGCAGTTTATTTCATACTAGGCCACACCTCTATCTCCGCCCAAAGCATAATTACTAGAGCCCCTGCAGCAATTTTTTTCTTGCGTTTCATTGTCCATATAAATATTAGCACATAAATCATGAGATTATAGATATTTTAACGTCCAAATTGCACCAAATAATGAAGTTCTGGTCTAATTTATAGTTAGAAACCATACACACACTTTAGTAAGGAGCAATTTAGTAAATTTATTAATGCACATTTATTCATTAATACTCCAAGTCAAAAAAAAGGAACATTTAAGGATAAAAGAGGGACAGAGGGACTTGGGTCAAAAAGAGGGACACTTGGGAGGTATGCTGAAAGTAGATTGGATTTCCCCCACTAGAGGATCTGCTATATAGTGCATAAATTCAGCACCGTATCATATATGCAGTATAAAGTTGTGCATCTAATGGACAGTGCCTCAGTAATGTGACCCCAGACCATCCATGTGTACAGACCCCAGATCAGAGCAGCCCTGTGTACAGACCCTAGATGAGACCTATGGACACTCCAGATCAGATAAGCCCTGTGTACATACCCCAGACCAGACCTTACACAGACTCCAGACCAGCCCATTATACACACTCCAGACCAGCCATGTGTCCACACCCCATATGGCCCTTTATTTAGAGCCCATATTAGATGAGTACTGTGTACAGACCTTAAAGCTGCCTATTATACAGACTCTAGATCAGATGAGCTCTGTGTTGACACCCCAGACCAGACCTTACACAGACTCCAGACCAGCCCATTATACTGGCTCCAAACCAGACATGTGTACAGACCCCAGACCAGCCTTTTATACAGACCCCAGATCAGATGAGCCCTGTGTACAGACCCCAGACCAGACCTTACATAGACTTCAGACCAGCCCATTATGCAGACCTCAGACTTGACCCCTGGATTCAGACCTCAGACCTGTCCGTTATATAGACCACAGATCATATGTACAGTTCAGGAGTCATCTTCACTCCTGGACACCACTGTAGACAATTTCCTAACAATGTTCTTTACTCAGTAAAATCAAGTATTTTTATTATTTTCCCACAGACAGCATGCTGGGTTGTCAACCTGAATTTTTCTTCTTTTCTGGACAACTTATTTAAAAATCACAGACAGCCAACATTTTATAAGGACAAATTGAAAACACATTGAATAAGTAATACAGGTCTACAGCTCAGTATACAGATATGAATTCATTATTATTTATATAGCGCTGACATTAGCATCAAGCTGTCCCCAATGTGGCTCACAATCTAACTTCCCTATCAGTATGTCTTTGGAGTGTGGGAGGAGACCAGAGAACCTGGAGGAAACCCGCGCAAACACGTGGAGAACATACAAACTCCATACAGATGTTCTCCTTGGTCGGATTCAGACCTAGGACCCCAGCACTGCATGGCACTAGTGCTAACCACTGAGCCACCATGCTCGCCATTAGTCTTTAGTGTGAGCCAATTACAATCATCTGCCCAGGTACCACCATCCTCAAAACAATCACGGTCACATCTATTTGTTTCTTCATGAACACTGTATAAAAATGCTTTTATTTTTTACAGACTGTCCAGGAATTTCTTTCTGGAATTTCTGGATGGCTGGCAACCCTGACCGCGTACGTCTTTTGACAATCAGGCTACAATAGTAACCCCTATGAGGTAATGCAGTCACAGCTCCTGCTATTCCCAGAGTCACCTACAGATGGTGCTCTAGAGACAAACTTCTCAAGTTTCCTATTCTTTAACAAAAAGTTTCTGATTTGCAGCTCTCTTTCCTAATGTTTTAAGTTTCCCATGTAATAAGTGAAGCTGCAGCTCATTGTGATGTCATCAACATTTTCCCAACTTGAAGGATCCTTGCAATCTTCTTCATATTTAGCTTCTATTTTGCTGCAGCTAAGGAGGAATCCAGAACAAAAGGGGGGCATGCAGCTTATTTTCAGTGAAGTTTATCTAGGAATGTAAGGTGACCTGAGTGTGACCTTGCTTGGAGTCCCTCTGTAGCAGGAGAACAGGGGGTGGGGGATCTATTGGGATCAGAGTTTAACTTGTATTGGCTTTAGCAGGATTGATCAGCCTGGAAGCTTTGTGCAGAAGGGAGGGGATAGAGGCTAAGAAAGAGTCTGATGTGCCGGAAATGTCTGAAAAGTAGAGTTTCCTCTGTGCAGCAGCAGCAGCCTCCTGTCCTGATCATAGGGACAATGCAGCAGGGTGACACTGACCGCAGATCTCCACCAACACTGCTGCTGTGCATGCTCTGATTCTCCTCTGTATCTGGGAGAAGGCATCACAACTTCTCAAAAAAACTTTGCAAGAAGAAAGATTTCTTCTCTTCAAGGATCTAAGGATTCTTCTTTACAATGGGACTCCCCACTCTGGAGTTCAGTGATTCTTACTTGGATAGCCCAGACTTCAGGGAAAGGCTCAAGTGTCATGAGATTGAACTGGAAAGGACCAATAAGTTTATTAAGGAGTTAATTAAAGACGGGAACATGCTGGTGGGAGCCTTGAGAAGTAAGTACACCGAGCTGACGTGTTGCAGCAAGCCATTCGCTGTGTCTTCTTGTAGACTTTGCATTTCAGAAGTTGCGGGTGAAAAAGTTCTTCGCTTGGGTGTCTGCAGAACGGGGCATCGCTCCTTGGGTGCAAACAAGTTCAGTTTCATATCTGTCTGCTCTGTGTTTCTTGTGGAGCTCCTGCAGAATCTCTTGGAATCTAAAGCTAGTCATAGACGTGAAGGTTGTGCCTGGTTTTTAGAGATTGAATGTTTGCCGGGGAAAGGGCAAACAAATATTTCCCAAGATAAGAATGTGGGAAATTTTTGGGGCACATTTATTTGGGTTATACCTGACCAGTAGGTGGTCTCTGTGCCAGGGTGTACCTCATAGAGTTCATCGCCACTTTTCTAGTTGTTGATATTGATAAATGCATCCAATTGTGTCTTCACGTTGCCTTATTTGTGCTTTTACGATTGTGAAATTTATGGATGTAGAGCAAGAAAATTTTTGATTGATAAGTGAGGAGTTATAGGGCACATTTTTTGGTCATACCCGAGCAGTTCATCAGTAGGTATTCACTACATCAGCTTATACGTTGTGCAGTTCACGTCCACTTTTCCATGTCTTCCCCATTCCAGGTCTTAAGATTTATGACAGATTGATTAATGTGCCCAATTGTGTCATCACGTTGCCCCGATTTGTGCATTTATGATTGGGAAATTTATGGATATAGAGCAAGAAAATTTCTGATTGATAAGTGAAAAGTTATGGGGCACATTTTTGGGTCCTACCTAAGCAGTACGTGAGTAGGTATTCACTTCCTCGGGTTCTACTTGTGCAGTTCACATCCACTTTTACATGTCTTCCCCATTCCAGGTCTTGAGATTTATGACAGATTGATGAATGCTCCCGATTGTGTCTTCATGTTGCCCAACTTGTGCATTTCTGATTTTAAAATCTATGGGTGTTGGGTAAAAAAATTTTGATTGATAAGTGATATACCGTCAATGATAATGATGATAATTTCCAGTAATTATTATCATGGTTAGACCCCTTTCACATGTCTGTGTCCGTGATGACATCCATGACAAGATGGTCAGTGGTTCATCTGTGAAGATGTCTGTGAAGAATCCATGTTTGGTCTGAGGGTCTGCTTTTTGCTCTCCATGTTTCATCCGTGTTCCACGTACAGTGCTAGACTTAAAATTGGTTTCCAGAACATTTTCTAGCAACGATCCATAAAAACCATGGACCAAACATGGATGGTATCCATGCTGTATCCGTGGTTTTCATGGACCCATAGATGATAATGTGCGTGAGGGATCTGTAGTCACAGTTAAAATAGGTCATACTTTTGTGGTGTCACCACCAACACATGATCCGTGGAAAATCACTGATATGTGAGTACACACATTAAAGATAATGGATACGTGACCAGTCCGTGGAGACCTGAGACAGCATATGTCTGCGATTCACTCACGTGAAAGAGCCTTATAGTGACCCTCATGTCTCTGGCTCATAAATCTGTCACTTTTCAGCAACAGAAATCTGTCACAATTATTATCATCATATCTGCTGTAAATATGTCTTCAGCCTCATGTTTCATGGGAGGTTCTGAAGATTGAGGTAATGTTGGTTAATATGGTTCTTTACGTGGCTGTGTTACAGTATTTCAGATATTTGTATTGGTACCAGCACGTCATGAAAAAATATGAAGCCTCTTACATTGGTCAATATTGAGATCTGGATTTGACTGATATTTATGGTTGATTAATGGAAGAAAATAAGTCTGAAGTGCAGCAAAATAGATAGGGTACCACCATTGATTGGCACAGCAGTTGGACCTCAGCGATCAAGCATTTATGGCCTTTCAAACCTATCAAATGTACGGCCGATTCAGCGTTCCTAGAATTTATTGGCAGAAAATAGACAAAACCTATTTTAGAGATGATTTAGTGAGTCAGCGTATCTCCTATGGAAGCAGGACCCACACATCCTCGTCAGTTCTTATCAAAGTCCCCCCAACTCCCCTAGACTCCTATAGATGTCTGTATCTAAATGGCCACTGTCATATTGGGGTTTTCCAAGTGTTTCATACTGATGACCTATCCTCAGATCTGATCCAGGGATGATCATCTGTTTGAGGAGGGCCCCAGCACTGCGTTCTCCTCACAGCTTAACCTAGGCCAGATATATTACATTCTTCGGTCTCTTGGCCTAGGTGCAGCTTAGTCCCAAAAGAATGGCGCTGAGCTGCGATACCAAACACAGCCGCTACGCAATGGATGTCATTGTGATTGGTTAGCTGAGAGAAGGCCACAGCGCATAGCAGAACACCGTGGACTCCTCAAACGTCTGATCAACGGGATTCTCAGGTATTGTATTCCCGCTGATCAGATGACCAATCCTGAAGATTCTGTCACTAGGGCAGACCAACCTGGTCACAGAGGTACTGTACCGGCATTGTGTGGTTGTCTTGCAGTACAGGCATCTGTTGCCAGCAGACAACCCCACCCAGTCAGATTTCAATGTTTTGCTGGGGATATGGATGCCAGAAAGTTGTTGTACATGCAAACATTTTGTAACATATCTTCTAAAACTCATAACACTTCCCCTCCCCCTCTAAAAGACAAATTTAGCCCCAGGCTGACAGACATCACATGGTTTTCCCACAGCAGGAAGCAATAAGGCAGCACCTCATGGCAGTAACCACCAGTCAGCTATACGGGGCAATTACCGGCCCTGAGGTTGTCTCAGTGACAACTGCACGTCGCACAGGATGATGGAGATCTGTTGTTGTCACTCAATTCATGCATGCATGGCTGCTATGCCACAGCCCAGGGCCTCAGGCAAAATCTGTTATGTGGTCTGCAAATCATGAATTAGCAAAATACGGAGACGGTGTTGCATCCAGATTTTATTTGTGGACTCTTTATTTTCAATGTGTCCATGGTCCACATTTTGTTGACATAGTCTATCTTTTTGCAAAACGTTGAAGTCAATGGGTCACCAAAAATGAGGATGCAACTCAGTCCGCATCCGTATTTTGTGGATCTGCGATTTTCAGAACGAGGGACAGCTCGCGAGGGGTAGCTGTGTCATGATCTTTCGGCCATAGAACTGAATATGGGAATTTTTTGGCCATGGTGACTACACGTGTCGAACAATTGCAATGTTGCTATGGTTGAAGTATTACTGTATCGAGCACTACAGCCAAAATGTCAGGACGCAGCTTTCCAAAATGGCAGGGGACCAAAAAAGGAGTCACTAACTAGGACGCCATTCACTGTTTTATTTCCCGCCAGCTAAAATACGAAAATATGATTAGTTGTCTGTACAGTGTTGTGTTCAAATAATGGCTGTGCTGCCCATGGCAACCAGATTCTAGCTGAACAAGGTGATCTGATTGGTTGCCGCGGGCAGCAGCTCTGTTGTTTGTCTGCCAAACTTTATTTATAACAGACTGATGAACACATTTGAGGAATATATTGCATTGTTCGCCTGTTTATAGCCAGATTTCTGTGTCTGTGGCCTGGAGAGCATGGGTAGTGATTACCCCTCCAGGATACAGAAGCTTTATAATGTAATCTGATATAGCCTGTCTGAGGAATTACAGCCCTGAGGCAATGTCTCCCAGGATGGGGCTGACATTCCTGGCAATATTGGGAAAGTTTATTTACCTTAGGCCTGAGTTATACAGGCAGTTTTTAGTTACATGCTTAAAAATAAACTAAAAAATCCAGCCCTACTCTCTATACTATCTATACTACTGTCATGCAATTTAAAAATTAGGTTCATTAGGTTTGTATAGTGGTTACGTGAAAAAATGGCTGCAAAATTAATAATTAATGCTGCAATTGACGGTACAGATCTGACGGAAATATAGTCACATCGTGCTGTGAGAATATCTGTGTAAACATAGGTCAGGCATACAAAGGAGTAGTATTACGCCCCTGCACTGCCGTTTCCATACGCTGACCTCTGCTATGGCCATAACCGTAGAACAGATCTGTAATATAGCTCCCACCAAATTTTATGGACTCATAATAGACTCCATTTGCTTCTTTTTGTCTAAGGGAGATCCCCTTTCAATCTAAAATGGGTTTGCAAAAATCTTAAAGGAGTGGTCAATTAATATTCCTTGATCACTCGTATCTCTGTACTGTGACATCATTGTGTTTATTATGCTGTACTGTGACATCACTGTGCTTATTACCCCTGTAAAGAGACATACCTGTGTTTATTATCCCTGCACTGTGACATCACTGTGTTTATTATCCCTGTACTGTGACATCACTGTGTTTATTATCTCTGTACTGAGACATCACTGTGTTTATTATACCTGCTCTGTGACATCACTGTGTTTATTATCCCTGTACTGTGACATCACTGTGTTTATTATCCCTGTACTGTGACATTGCTGTGTTTATTATCCCTGTACTGTGACATCACTGTGGTTATTATCTCTGTACTGTGACATCACTGTGTTTATTATCTGTGTACTGTGACATCACTGTGTTTATTGTCCCTGTCTGTGACATCACTGTGTTTATTATCCCTGTTCTGTGACATCACTGTGCTCATTATTCCCATACTATGACATCATACCTCCCAAGTGTCCCTCTTTGGGAGGGACAGTCCCTCTTTTTGACCCAAGTCCCCCTGTCCCTCTTTACTCCTTAAATGTCCCTCTTTTTGATCTGGAGAATTAATGCATAAATGTGCATTAATAAATTTACTAAATTGCTCCTTACTAAGCTATCTGTTTGGTTTTTACCTGTATATTAGGCAATAACTTCATTACTTGGTGCAATTTGGACCCTAAAATATCTCTAATCTGATGATTTATGTGTTAATATTTATATGGACATTGAAGCGCAAGAAAAAAAAAGGCCGCAGGGGCTCCAGTAATTATGATTTGGGCGGAGTTAGAGGCGTGGCCTAGTATAAAAAAACTGCCGTGATGCGCGCCGCACACATTGTCCCTCTTTGCAATTTTCAAAAGTTGGGAGGTATGTGACATCACTGTTTGCCTTATTTCTGTCCTGTGATTGCAACAGTCGCTGCTGGAAATTCTTTACATTATTTACATGATCCTCATCGTCATATGGGACACTGAACTCCTCTCCTTGCGGCCTCCTGTGGGAACTGGAAATTAATTGAGGACAGGGGTCAACAATGCTTTGAGGAACCACAGCTTGTGATATATGTGATTTGTGTGTCTGTTTTCCTCTGGGAAAGGAAGTGAAGGGTTAACCTTATCGCAGCGCACCCACAAGTACTACAAGCACCATATGTATGGTTCCCATTTACATTTTTTAGGTTTGTCGTTTTTTCCTTTAATCACTGTTTTACTTTCATGGCCTTCTGCTTGTAATAATGAGATCCTTTTTCCTTCTCTCCGATGTGTTTGTAGTTTTATGCTTACATACAATACCAATTAAGGCCTCATGCACACGATCGTATGTATTTTGCGGTCTGCAAAACACGGATCCGCAAAAAATATGCATGACATCCGTGTGCATTCCGTATTACAGCTGGCCCCTAATAGAACAGTCCTATCCCTGTCCGTAATATGGACAATAATAGGACATGTTCTATTTTTTTTGCGGAACGAAATGCATGCCGAGTAACATCTAGTTTTTTTTTGTGGGCCCATTGAAATGAATGGTTCCGCATACGGTCCGCAATAAAAAAAAAACAGAACAGACACGGAAAGAAAATACGTTTGTGTGCATGAGGCCAAAGTCTGACTGTGGAGCCCTGGTTAGACACACCGCCTTTCCCGTTATGGTCCACAATTCAATTATTTGGCTTTCACATTTAGATCATTGGCTCGGGTTCATACATGGATGATAATCCGGGGAGCGCCATCCATGTGGAGAGGGGGAAAAGGCCCCTCCCTGCCTGTAGGGGCAGCACTTCGGCCAATACAGTGTTTTAGCGTTAAGCCCTGTCTTGTAGAGTTGTCCAGGATTAAGCCAATTTTTTAGTATTGTCCAAAAGTGCCCACAATTATATGAATTAAAATTCTAATTTAGGGCGGATTCGCATTCACATTGATAAATTCCATCTGTTATAACGGAATATACCGGAATTTTAGGACGGAATGCAAAACGGAAGCCTTTAAGAGGCAACCCGTTTTGTTCCGTCTTAATATATATTGGTCCATATAACAGTTTGTTTTTTTCGAATATTCATGGCAGAAAAAAAAAGTAATGTCGACAGGGCTTTTTTTTTTTTCGTCATGAATAACGGAACCGTTATATGTGCCTATAGAAATATATTGGGATGGAGCAAGACAGAATACCTCTTAAAGGGTTCTGTTTTGCATTCCGTCCTAAAATTCTGTTATATTCCATTATAACTCTGTTATAACGGAACTCTAAGAAAGGAATTTATAAACTCGAATGCAAACCCGCCTTAACATGTATTAAAAACCGTGCTCCTTTCATAATCAGGGAGGCAGCTCACTCCATCCATGGTCTTCTCTCACGCATTGTACATAATAGTTAGGTTACTAAACACCAGATCTGTGAGAAAAAGTGGCCACGTGGCTGGGTCACATGGAGGCTGTTCAGCAGGATAACGAGGGCTGAACAATCGATAAGCCATCCATATTTTATCGGGGGGGGGGGGGGTCAGACTTCTGGCACCACCATCAATCAGCTGGATGAAGTGACCTGTATTGTTCTCCCATGGCACAACAATGTGCCTGGTGCTGCATGTCAGTCCCAATAACTTTCATGTGACTTCAGTGTAGTACCAGGCACAGCCACGACCACGTGATGGCGCTGTGTCTGGGTAGAAAAGAAGATATAGAAGATGTATACAGAAGATACAGTACTTACTGGAGCACCTTCATTCAGCTGATTTGGTGGTGCTGGGGGTTTAATCACTTAGAAGAAGTGTCTGACTGCTGGGACCCCACTGACCACAGGAATGAGGAACCCATGTCCCTATTTGAATGGAGGACTGGTTGAGTATGTGCACCCACACTCTATTCAAAGACTTTTCAGGCAGTGCTCTTGGTTACTCGTGATCGGTAGTGGTCCTCGTGATCGAACCCCCACCAGAGGACAGGACATAGCTTGTCCTAAACAGGATACCCCTTTAAGGTCCCTTAAAGTATCTTTATTTCAGAACAACCTGTATGCAACAGATCTCTGCAACAGCCTTCCTGCCATGCCTAAAAGACTGGCATGGTAGGAAGGCACCCATCAGATGTACCGTCTTCCTTATTCGACCACTGTGCAGATGGTGGGGAATGCCGGAAGCTCAGCAGACATTTGAAGACATTTCTGGATGTGACATTTTTACTGATCCATTGACTTCAATGGGCTCGCAGTCCACATTTTGCAGCCAAGTATAGGACACCTTCTCTCTGCGGAACAGACATATGGATGCATAAAGCACATGGATGATCTGCGTCCTTTTTGCATCCGTATGTGTCCACAAAATGTGTACCACAGACCCACTGAAGTCAATGGGTCCACAATAAATTGTGGATGGCTCACAGTCCGCATCCGTATTTTGCGGATCTGCGGTTTGTGGACTGCAAAAAGAACACGGTCATGTGCATGAGTCATAATGCAGTACCAGCTAAGGAGATAATATTTTTTTATATAATATAGTCCGGTGCCGACTTTGAAGTCAATTGTTTGTGCGGATTTTCAGTGCAGATCTGGGGCAAATCCATGACAAAATCTGCAAGTAACATGTAGATTTTTGTGCGGATTTGGCGCAGAAACGCAGTGAAAATCCCGACTGAAAACTGCATAAACTATAGCCGGAGACTCTGCTTCCGTCTCAGATTCCATCATATTTGATGAAAACATTTGTGCAGAATGCAGGGCAGTAAAATAATGCCGACTATGACCCAACCCAAGTCAGTCAGTCATCGGCTGGAGATGATGTCCATCATGTGATGAAACCGTCACAGCTCCAATTCCATTTTTCTGCTCCTGCGATTGAATTCCTAGACCAGATGTGAGCTCGGCCTAATGTAATGGATCTACAAAGTAAAGCAACATTTTACGTTCATTGTATTTCTAGACGTGCGGTAAAAATATGTTTCCATTTTCGCATCTGTTATAGAGTTAGAAGAATGTAATTTCCAGGCCGCACCGCAGGACGCAGTCATTTTCTATCAGGGATTGTTTTTTGTTTTTTTTTTGCTTGTCTTCTCAATGAATCCTGGATTATATCTGGTTATACAAATTTAATCCCCATTTATGTTTCCTGGTGAAAGTATATTAAAATAAATACAAATCACAGTCCGGATTGTTTTTCCTGGCTGCGTACAGACCATTGTAGTTCAGATGACCCAGTAATTGGGTTATGGCTACAAACCCCACGGTCCCATTTTAGAACGATGCTCTTTATTGCAAAGTAGAAGTGATTATCTAGGTCATAACTCCAGGGTAGCGCCTTGTGTCTCCTGACAAAGCTTTTTCTGTACATCATGCACGCTGCCACGTAGGCTCAATGGCTGCTTTAGTATGGAACTGCACAACCTCCATGTGCTGCTGTACAAGCTCCATCTATACAGAAATATTCTCCCCTAGTCCATCAGCGTCCATGTGAATAAAGATATTCTCCCAGAGAAGGAAGATTTCTGTGGAAGAATATCTCTGCACATAGGGCATACTTATCAACATTTTTGTTGGTAAATTCGGGACATTGAGGCCCCACCCCAAACCACTTATGAGTGAGGTTTACATAAGGCTTGTGCATTTTCAGACCAAGATAAGTTGAATTTGCAAAGAATTGTGTCTAAGAATTTGGCGCAATCCCTGCAAATTTGGTATTGTTAGCAACTATGCGTAGGGTGCCTAATGATTTTCAGAATTAGACAGAAAGAATTACATTTGGAAACATAAGAAAGTACATTACCATCATAGACGCTATGATATCGCTAGGATATGCCCCCGTTGTCTGATAGGTGCGGGTCCCACCTCTGGGACCTGTACCTACATGGAGAAAGGAGCTGAGAAAGTAGTGGAGGGCTCAGGAGCGAGGGCCGCGCATGCTCGTTGCACTCCCATTCACTTGTATGGGGGAAGCGGAGAGCAGCGCTTGGTGGTGGTCGGACCCCGGAAAACCCGGGTCCTCCAGCCACAACTCTTCCTGCTCTTTTCTCCGCATCCTAGTGATATGCCCCCATTGTCTATGATGGGAATACCTCTTTAAGGCTCTATGAAAACCCTGTTATAGCTAACAGCTGGCAAGTAAGCCCCCTGGGAATTTATCATTCATCTTGTGACTAAATATAGTGGTAAGTGGCGTTGCTACGCTGGTCTAGGCACTTTCCTGAGAATGGCGAGGGAAGGAGCAGGCACAGCACCTTTATCTATCATTAAAAAGACTGAAATCTAAGCCAAATGTAGTGTAGACTTCTAATGTATCCTCAAGGCAGTGCAGGAGTAAAAAGCCAGTCTATGTTAAATTCCCACCAAGGTCTTTAGGCCATACATGGGCAAACCCTAAATGCTCAACACCCAATACACCTAGAAATTTGCTTAAATCTAAGTTTTTTGGGTTGTCCATAGAAATCCTGGTGACTATTGGTGCTAATAACTGTGGTGTGTTTTTACTTTGACATTATTTAGAGATTATATTGCTGGGCCATTATAAAGTCATATTGCCTATTGTTTCTTGGACTTTGGAGTTAAGGCACCTTCCCAGCAATTGCCTATCGAAAGGTACCTCTGATCCCCCGATGAACGAGTTTGTCCATCAAATGAAAGCATCATTGATAGATCGTGCTAGATAGATCTAACTGGGGAAACAATAGAACTTGCCAAAATTCTGTATAATATACATATATGGTATATAGAATTGTTTTGGGGAGGAGCAGCTGAAAGCCAGCGAGGGAATTTTCTTTAAAGGGACACTATAGCGAAGAAAAAAATGTTGATATGTTTTACAACATAACAAAAGCAGGTTTTAACATAATGTATTTTTCAAATTGTGTAAATGTTTTTTTTTTTATTCAGTTTTCTTGCCTTACATGGGGGCTGCCATGTTGGAAGTAAAGTGTGACAGTCTGGGTTTACAACACAATGGCACCTCACTTACGGCAGGCATGTACATAGGTTTCCTCAGTCGCTGCCGACCCTATAGAGAATGAATGGAAGACGTGAGCCCGCCCCTGTGATGACACCAGTAACACACAGCCAGGTCCTCCCTCCTTGCTGCTGGGGGAAGCCCACTGTGCGTGCTCCTCACTCCTGCAGCAGCGTCCTTGTCTTCATTAGGCTGCCTGTTCTAAATTCTATGGCAGCTCACCCCAGCAGGTCCCGGGTGTCAGACCCCACCGAAGAGATACTGATGACTTATCCTGAGAACAGGTCATCAGTAGTAATATCCTGGAAAACCCCTTTAATAGTTTGTAAGCTCTTGCGAGCAGGGCCCTCCCTTCTAGTTTTTTGTACATGAACGCTCTGAATTTCCTGCTGGTGCTATATAAATAAAAAATTCTTTGGCAGCTCACCCCAGCAGTGCAGACAATTTTTGCTGAGTCTACTGCTGGTGAGCGGCCCAGGACTCAGAAACAGAGTAGATGGAGGTTCTTGGGGCTGTAGGACCTTAGTGATGTAATCGGCCATGTGACCAGTGGGGGAGGAGCCTGAGGAGCAGAGATCTGTGTTTTTGTAACGAAGCCATTGTCTCATCTTATCTTGCTGAAGCAGTGATGTCACCGCTGAAGGTGTGAATTGGTGATGTCATTGGTACCACCCACTTTTTTGCAGCATGCCTACTTACAGGTTGCTCAAAGCCTCATTTGGCCAGCAGAGCTCCCCCTGGTGACCAAAGATGGTAAATATGGTAAAATCTAATATTTATTTATAATATTTCACACATTGGAATTTTTATTTATTTATGTATTTATTTATTATTTCTTACAAATATATAATAGATTTTTTTAGCATAAATAAAATATAGAACAGGTTTTTGTGATAGATTCCCTTTAATGTAGAGCTGTGCAGAGCCACTGTCATACTGAATAGATTTCTGACTAGATCTCAATACGCTCCTCCTTGAAATGCTTACTTCTTGCATGTGCCCTTCAGGCCTAGAAGAATGTATACATGAGTCACAAGATAAAGTGAAAAAAAAAAATGTGGCCAAGGTAATTATCAGGTTTCTCCAAGCTACAGGATCAGATTTCCATGGCTTGCCTGTGGGTTTGGAGACTGTGAAGATCAATGTGTTACTTCACAGAAGAGAACCTTATATGTGTGAAACTTAGAATTCTCCTCATCCTTGAGAACTGCGAGGCGTGATGCACGCTATACTGATGGAGGGAATGTGGAAGTAAAAAACATTGTATGTTCTCACATGTGCTTGTACACTCTCAGGGCTCATTCACACGACCGTATTTATGTGTATGAATTGCGGACCCATTCATTTCAATGGGGCCGCAAAAGATGTGGACAGCACCTGGTACTTCCGTTCCGCAGCCTCGCAAAAAAGATAAGAGCATGTCCTATTGCGGATAAGAATAGGTGTTTCTATCATAGAGCTGACAAATTCCGGAATAAACACCGGCAGTATCCATGTTTTGTGGACCGCAAAACTCATACAGTCGTCTGAATGAGCCCTTTTACAGATACACACAGTCATATACGTACACATAATATTTACATAGTTCTACACTGTACATACTCATATCCATACACTTATACATACTCAGGCCAGGTTCAGTTAAAGGGGTTGTCTCACTTCAGCAAGTGGCATTTATCGTGTAACGAAAGTTAATACAAGGCGCTTACTAATGTAATGTGATTCTCCATATTGTCTCCTTTCCTGGCTGGATTCATTTTTCCATCACATTATCCACTGCTCGTTTCCATGGTTACAGACCACCCTTCAATCCAGCATCAGTGGCCGTGCTTGCACATTATAGGAAAAAGCGCCGGCCTCTCTGGTTTTTCCTATAGTGTGCAAGCACGGCCACTGATGCTGGATTGCAGGGTGGTCATAACCATGGAAACGAGCAGTGTATAATGTGATGGAAAAATGAATGCAGCCAGGAAAGGAGACAATATGGACAATCACAATACATTAGTAAGTGATTTGTATTAACTTTCTCTACATGATAAATGCCACTTACTGAAGTGAGACAACCCCTTTAATAGCTTTTCTCACAGATTCTGTCAAATATGCTGGAAAATGACAAAAAGGACAGCATGGTGGAAACCCAACTGAATCCATTATAATCAATGGCCTCTATTGGGCACAGAGTCATGTGATGATGGACCCGGGAATTGCCATCATTTTTGTTTTTCTGTTCCTATGACGGAACGTAAAAACAGCCTCATACACAGGCTCACACCTGACCTCATACTAATACATACATTTGCGCACATACATACACATATGTAGCTACTAATATAAAATGTATGCTCATGCAAATTACATACATATTTTAATTTTTAATTTTCATTTTTCTCACTCACTCCGCAGCGCTTTACAGTCATTAGCATCACTTGCTGTCCCCAATAGAGGTCATATCCATTCATATACTGTATATACTTCTGAACATGTGCATATACTTATCATACATATACATATATTTACATGTGCTGTACACACATTCATGTTTGGGCTCCGTTCACCTCTTGTGTTTATACTCTACATGTCGTTGGTATACAGAGCGTCGGGAGTATTCTCTGACATTAAAGGGGTTTTCCGGGATTTTACTAATGACGACCTACCCGGGACCCCACTGATCAGCTGTTAGAGAAGGCACCGGCTCTCCCGTGAGCGCCACAGCCTTTTCTCAACTTTTCCTAGGTCAGTGACCTCATCGGTCACGTGGCCTAGCAGCAGCTCAGCCCCTTTCAAGTGAATGGAGCTGAGCACGATACCAAGCACAGCCGCTGTACAATGTATGGCGCTGTTCTTGGTGAGCTGAGAGAAGGTAGTGGCGCTCACAAGAGAGCCGGTACCTTCTCAAACAGCTGATTGGCGGGGGTCCCGGGTGTCAGACCCCACCGAAGAGATACTGATGACTTATCCTGAGAACAGGTCATCAGTAGTAATATCCTGGAAAACCCCTTTAATAGTTTGTAAGCTCTTGCGAGCAGGGCCCTCACTTCTAGTTTTTTGTACATGAACGCTCTGAATTTCCTGCTGGTGCGATATAAATAAAAAATTCTATTATTATTATTATTATTATTATTACTGTGTCCAGAGTCTGTGTTGGCATACCTTTCTTTTCCACTGTTATAAATTTATGTATATATATATATATATATATATATATATATATATATATACATATATAGATCAATCATTTTAACCCTTAGAGGACTTTGCGATTTTCCATTTTTGCGTTTTCGTTTTTCAGTCCCCTCCTTCCCATAGTCCTAACTTTGTCCTAACTTTTTTTTTTCCGTTCACATAGCCTCATGAGGGCTTATGTTTGTGCTTTCTAATGGCACCATTATTTACGGTTGCATATAATGTAGTGGGAAGTGGGGAAAAAAATCCAAATGAGGTGGAATTGGGGAAAAAAAAACTATTCTGACAGGGAAAGGGAAGCTTAATGACCTGCTTCCCGGCACTGGCTCTGCACTCCTTCTTCTCCTAGCCTGTGATGCTCCCTTGGGCTCCCTCGCTGTAAACATCCAGGTCGACATCGCCTGCAGTCAATTATCGGACGCAGCGTTGACCGGCTCCCCTTACATCATGTAAATGGAAAATCACGCACTCTCTGTAGAATACTTGCAATTAGGTTTAATCGGAATATGGTCCCATAGTACTGTGGAACCCAGATGATCGCATGATGCAAGGAGATTCGATCTCCTCCATGGCCAATGATTGGCTTCAGCCATGTCAAATCAGACTGGGAGAGGAAGGAGATGGGAGCCAGCTCTCAGAAGCAGGTAACTAAGCTTCCCTATACAGGTTTACCCAAGTGGGGGATGGTTGCCAAAGCCCACCCATTCTTGCACAACCTTAAAGTCAGCCATGCACATTAGTCTGTTTATTCTTTAGGTGAAATTTAGCAAATAGCAATTGTTTTAGTGATCGATGGCACACCATCAGAAAAAATAGTTTGCCGTGTGTAAAAGTTTCACTGATTTTGCAGGAAGGAACATTTCTAGAAAAGTCATTCTTGCTGTGATAGAACTTGTGGCTAGTTTGAACATCTGTAATGGTCAATATGGACTACAATGTGTAAGGTTGTGTCACTGTGAGGATCGTTCCTTCAGTGGTTCTTCTATCTTATGTCTATCTCCACCTTGACTCATACTTATATACACACTTGGATACATACACGGTCATGTGAGGAAGTGCACTATTAAGGCTCAGTATGATGGCTCAGTGGTTAGCAGTCCTACATTTCATTACTGGGAACCATTATTTTACTCTGTATGATTGTTTTATGTGTTCCCTCAGTTTATTTTAGTTTCCTCTGTGTCACACTTGGAATATATGCGGTGTTTATATGCCTGAAATGGGAAGATCTGTTGAACATCACAGCACCAAAAACTGAGCAGAGAAATGTCATAGACTTCTTTGGCGTCTGTTGACCCAGACTATTTGAACATCTGGCAGTCATCCAATCAAATTCTGTCCAGATTAAAGGAATTTTACTGTATGAGTGTTTTACCAATAACAGGGATTTTTCTATTGCTTCACGTTCACCTGGTTACTAACTCTGGGCAGTTTCTGTGCAACTGACTTGCATTTAAATCAGGATTTGGTTATCACCTAGTTTGGCCTGTTTAATTAGGGTGAGGTTGCTGATTGCTGAGCCTTTATATATCCAGGCCTTAGGCCTAGTTCACACTTCAGTGATTTGGTCAGTGATTTCCATCAGTGATTGTGAACCAAAACCAGAAGTGGACACTACACAGACATAAGGTATAATGGAGACATTCACACCTATTCTGTGTTCTGGACCAGCACCTGGTTTTGGCTCGCTATTACTGATGGAAATCACTGATCAAATCACTGAAGTGTGAACGGGGCCTTACTCTAGTCAGGTTGCCATGTAATGGATTTTTGCTATGTCCATTTCCTCACGGTTGTTTTTGTATTTTGTTCTCTGTTCTAGGATCTGTCATTCCACAATGATCTTGTTGTAGTCTAGTGTAATTTCTGCGTGTTGTTGGATCTGTAGTGCCACGGTCTTTCTTGTTGTAATTCGTGATTTGTTTGTTGCTGTATTGCTGGGTTGAATTCAGTATTGCTCTGTTCCTGTTTACTGTCATTCATGAACCTGTATGCCAGACATCTGCTGGATCATCTCATCCATCCATGACCCACAGCATTCTGTTCCTGTCATCCACTAGTGAGATCATTTTAGGACTTTGTTTTCTGCCAGTGATGATACGTGATTCGTATATAAAGTATCATAGGCCAGCGTTTTACGTCATTGTATAATTTCCTCTGCACTTCTGGAGGAGGAACCTAATTTATTACGAGGTGCACTTTACACCAGCTCGGAGCTAGTGTAGATGTCAGTCTTTTTTATGCCAGAAAACTGATGTCAAATAAGATAAATACGCCTTGCCTGCTGGCCCCACCCAACCTAATCACGCGCCCTTCACATGAAAGTGGTAAGGGCAGTGTAGAAATACCGCTAGCAGATAAAATTAGGTACAGTGGCATTTAAAAAGTCATAGACATGAGGATTACGACTTTTTTACTCCAGAACCTGCCTGGTGGGAATTATCATTTCCCCCTTTGTTTTTGGCTCCATTTATAATTTGCTGAATCATATCTCTTGATGACGGTCATTTGTTTTATTTCATAGAAATACATTTGTATGCGCAGTTCTTTTACTGCACAGTTTACAAGTCAAAGGGACGTCCAGATGTCACCAGTTTATCATGGAGGCTAAAGTTCATTTACTTCCTATCAAATATTTATTTTTGCCTAAGAAATTTGCCAGGTAAAAGCCTTAGATTACTGTACCCATACACACTGCAATCAAGATAATATAGCACAAATGTGTCAATTTCTTAATATATTTTTATAGCCTAAAGCTCCATGTAGACTTACTGTAAATGATAAAATTCTGGTTGCCTGCAGTCACCACTAGAGGGAGCTTAGGAGTTTATGTGTTGCATTTAGTAATACAAAAGTATTCCATAGGCCCCTGAGCTCCCCCTAGTGGTGCCTTCAGGATAATAGAATTTTATTGTTGGGCTCTAGGTCTATACAGTAGATTTGGACACAGAGCTCTGACCACTGTTCATGATATGTATAAATAAAGCAGGGCTGAAGTTATAAGGATTTTCCACAGTAAATGCTGACGTCATACCAATCCTGATGATAAAATTCCTACTCTGCTTGGTCAAAAATAAATTCAGGTACACAGGCAGCTAAGGAGATCCCCAGCTGTAGTACTTCTCCAGTCACAGAGATCTCCAGCTGTTGTACCCCACCAGTCAACGGGATCCCCAGCTGTAGTACCCCACCAGTCAACAAGATCTCCAGCTGTAGTACCCCACCAGTCAACGAGATCCCCAGCTGTAGTACCCCATCAGTCAAGGAGATCTCCAGCTGTAGTACCCCACCAGTCAACGAGATCCCCAGCTGTAGTACCCCATCTGTCAAGGAGATCTCCAGCTGTAGTACCCCACCAGTCAACGAGATCTCCAGCTGTAGTACCTCACCAGTCATGGATATCGCCAGCTGTTGTACCCTACCAGTCAACGGGATCTCCAGCTGTAGTACCCCACCAGTCAAGGAGATCCCCAGCTGTAGTACCCCACCAGTCAAAGAGATCTCCAGCTGTAGTAGCCCACCAGTTGAGGAAATCTCCAGCTGTAGTACCCCACCAGTCAAAGAGATCTCCAGCTGTAGTACCCTACCAATCAAGGGGATCTCCAGTTGTAGTACCCCACCAGTCAAGGATATCCCCAGCTGTAGTACCCCACCAGTCAAAGAGATCTCCAGCTGTAGTACCCTACCAATCAAGGAGATCTCCAGTTGTAGTACCCTACCAGTCAAGAAGATCCCCAGCTGTTGTACCCCAACAGTAAAGGAGATCTCCAGCTGTAGTACCCACCAGTCAAGAAGATCCCCAGCTGTAGTACCCCAACAGTCAAGGAGATCCACAGCTGTAGTACCCCACCAGTCAGCATCTCAAATCTCATAAGTACCGACCTTATAGTTCTGTCTGCAGTGAAAACCAGAATAGAAAAAACTTGCTATTTTGGTAAGACGTATAGACGTAAGCTCCGCTGTGTGGGTAAAAGCTGGAGCATAGTTCCATTCATTCTTGCAACCAATGGGAACTCTGATGATAATTATAGTAATAATAATATTTATTTATATAGCGCTACCATATTCCTCAGCGCTTTACAAAATCATAGGGTTCTTGTACAATACTAAAATGACTGGCTAATATACAACTGAGAGGAGTGAGGGCCCTGCTCGCAGGAGCTTACAATCTATGAGGAATTGGGGGTGACACATAAGGTAGTTGATTGTGATAAGTAGGATTCCAGCCATAATTACACTGAAAGGAGAGGTGCCAGCCGATCTCCTTCGGGTTTGGGACTGTTAGAGGATCGAGTTCAGGCCAGAGGAGTTGGTGGGGGAGAGGTTTACTCGGGGAATAGTCAGTTTAGGGAGCATGATGAGTCTGCCTGAAAAGATGTGTTTTTGGGGCACGTTTGAAGGTAGGGAAGTTGTGAATTGACCTGATATTCTGGGGAAGGGTATTCCAAAGAGTAGGTGCAGCTCGAGAAAAGTCTTGAAGACGGGAATGAGAGGTACGCATTATGGAGGATGTTAATCTCAGGTCGCTAACAGAACGGAGAGCATGAGTAGGGTGGTAGACGGAGATGAGGGAGCAGATATATGTAGGGCCAGCACTGTGGAGAGCTTTGTGGGTGAGGGTGAGAAGTTTGAACTGTATTCTGTGGTGGATGGGCAACCAGTGAAGTAACTGGCATAGACTAGTAGTATCAGTGTAGCGGGAGGACAGATAGATGAGCCTGGCTGCAGCATTTAGGACAGACTGAAGGGGGGAGAGTTTAGAGAGAGGGAGACTGATTAGTAATGTGTTGCAGTAGTCTAGCGCTCTGATACAAATCAGAATGTTGTAGCCCTATGCCATAACATTTGAAAGTGGTATTACCCCTTTAAGGGGGAGTCTAACATATGTATTATGAGGAAATTAAAAGAAATTCTAATCAGTTACCGACTTAAAGGGCAGCTTTATTATTTGTAGGTGAAACTTTTTTTCAAAGTATTCTCAGAACTCTGTGTTTGAAGTGGGGGCGCTGTTTCCTTGGTGTCTGTGACAAGTATTGGCCACAGAAGTGGTGAACAGTGGTACTGCAAGGGACAGAATTTAAATTGACTCCCTTTTTGCAATTGGAAGAATAAAATCTACTTTATCGTATCATTTTGATAAGGGTTTATACATTTCACTATGAATGTCTGGGGAATCCAGTTAAGTCTTGCCTTTGGACGGTGGTGGATGGGACGAATGTATTATAAAGTGTATGGTAAACTCTGCAGTAAATAGCCTCTGGTCCGGCTCGAGACGTTGAGGAGTCGTGTAATGTACAAACTCAGCCTCAGAATAACAAGTACGTCTGGTAGAAAACACAGAGATTGTCAGTCACACCCAATTATACCGGAGAGTTTCGGCAAGCTCCGCTGTAAAATGCTTGATACTGTTTTGATTTCAGTTGCTCCTCAGGGAAGATTAGTGAAATTGTGTTCATGCCTCAAAAATCATGAAAGAAATTGAAGAGTCGACCATGCATGTCTGCCGTGGGCTTGTTAAAAGTCTTCCCTGTTCTAGTATGAGGGTCGGCTGAGAGTTACCATTCAGCGGTATGACTGAGAAGACTCGGCTATTAAACTGGTATGGGTCTAGTCTGAGGTTCATAATGTCTTTCTCAGGTTAAGAATCAGCCTGACAAAGGTCAACTGAACCGTAGGGTACAGCAAGTCAACCCTAGAGGGTCAATATTAGCATACTCAAATCTTATTGCAAAACTACAGACACGCTAGTAGTTGTACTCTGACAGCAATGAAAGAGCAGAACCAAATTATAAGAAAGCCAAAAGGAGCAACTGCTTAAAGAGGACCTCTCCCCTCTCCTGACATGCCTGTTTTAATAGCTTCATGCATTCCCCATGTAATAACAATTCTGGAACATCTATTCGTATGTCTGTATGTTGTGCTATTCCTTTATTATTCCTGCTAGAAGTTATGTATGAATTGCTAGCAGTCTGCAGTAAGGGTACAGAGGGGAGGTAACCAGTTGGGGGTGTGTCCCTGCACAGTCTGACTCTATCCAATCAGTGCTGCCATTTTTAGACTGTGCAGGGACACACCCCCAACTGGTTACCTCCCCTCTGTACCCTTACTGCAGACTGCTAGCAATTCATACATAACTTCTAGCAGGAATAATAAAGGAATGGCACAACATAGAGCCATAAGAATAGATGCTCCCTAATTGTTATTACATGGGGATTGCATGAGGCTAATAAAACAGACATGTCAGGAGTGGTGACAGGTCCTCTTTAAGGGTCCCTTTACTCTGCCCCATGCAGGGCCATACATCGAGCAGTGCTCATTTAAAGAGCCTTTGTGCGCTGATGGAAACAGTGTGAGGGATGAATGATCGTTACTATGATCATTCATCCCTTTACACTTTACATAATTGGGTAGATGTGCTGCTGACCGGTGAACATTTACATACCTGTATATGTATGGTCATCTGGGCACCTCTAACTACATTTTTGGGTTTTGAGTGCAGTCAGACTACGACAAAACTGATAATTGTCCATTAAAGCGGTTGTTTCATGACCGACAACCCTATTATGGCAGAGATAGGTGCAGCAGCAGGGTTAATATAACGTTATATGGAGGCCATTCAGATGAATGTCCTAGTTGCCGACGGTCCTCAATTTGCAGGGACTGCACCTCATTTTAAGGGATAGTCCTTGCAAATTCAGGCTATCCTGTGTTGAAAATGGAAGGCTTAAATAAACTCCACCCATTAATGGTCCCATCTCATTTGGGGGCGTTTTTTGGGCCTATTTGTCCCAAATTTACCAAAGATGGTGAATATGGAATGACCAATTATGTAATTATCCGACTACTCTGCTCTGATCTAAAGTGGGAGGGTGGCCATCTATGACATCCATATTCCTTTCTTGAGGCAACCCCCTTTAAGAAGTGTTGGCCTACACCGTCAGAACGTAAAATCCCACCAGAAAACTTGTAAACTACCTCCGCTCTCTTTTTGTCTCACTACAACTCATCTTCTATATTCAAGGCTTGAGTTAAAGTGACTTTGTCTGGGAGATGACCTTGAGACTTCTGCCGGTTCACAAGCTTTAGACTCAATAATTTACCAATGTGCTTAGTTAATCACCATGAAAGAATCCTATTAAGACATCCTTTCCACCCGAATCATTTTATTACTGTGTTGAATGTAAGGCAGAGACGTGTTCCTGATCCAGACTGGCTCACGTATTATAGGCACTTCTCAGACCAGGACAGTGTCTCGTCAGTGGCAGACTCTGCGCTGTCAATATCCTGAAAATAATCCTCTTTTGATCCATTTTGGAAGTCAGATAAGAATTTTTGATCACAATTATTTTTCTCCCTTCTACTAGAAGTTAGAAATGAATTGCTAGCAGTCTGCAGTAAGGGTACAGAGGGGTGGTAACAAGTTGTCCACTCAGTATGTCCATACTGAGTGGGCAGACTGACGTATTTTGACCCCATGCATGCTGCCATATTAGGATTCTGTTTTGTGCAGAGCCTTAAAGGGGTTAGCCCATTTCAGAGACAGATGGCATATTGCTGGGATAGGCCATCTATGCCAGATAGGTGCAGGTCCCACCCCTGTAACCGGCTCCTGTCTCCAGAATAGAGCTCCCAAAGTGAAGGAAAGCACGCCATGCTCTCCATTCACTGTTATGGGAGTTCTGAAAATAACACTACAAGTGTCAGAACTCCCATAGTGGTGAATGAAGGGTGGCCATGCATGTTCAGCTGCATTCCCTTCACTTCAGGGTCCCATTCTGGAGATAGGAGCAAGTCCCAGAGGTGGTACTCACACCTATCTGTCATCGATGGCATATCCTAGTGATATGACATCAATGTCCCAGATGGGAATACTCTTTTAAAGCGGTTATCCCATGACTAATGTAAAAAATGAAAATCAGACATCATATAGGACATGACAACCTCCTTCTAACAAAGCTAGAACCAGCCCTGTACCTCACATGGATCCAGAGATCTCCACATTCATTGCTCTGCTAGATTTATATCAAGCTGGCAGCTCAAGGGGAGTGTCTTTTCTGCTGCAGCTCAGGAGGCGTGGCTCAGCTCTCCCTATCACAGCTCAGGAGGCAGTTGAAGGATGAAACTGAGCATGTGCGGCCATCTCAGTGAGCAGGTCAAAGAAATTAAAAAAAAAACAGCAGGTGGCGCTATACAGATACATTTTATTGAATAACTAAATTTTTAATGACATGCAATTACAAAAGTATTCAGATCCAGGTGCTGGTTTAAAAACTGTAAAATATTTTTCGTGGGACAACCCCTTGAAGTCTGGTTCAGTAAAATCCTAAAGAAGTATCCAGGGTCCTACATTTTTTTCCTGGGGTTCGGTGGAGTGGAAACGTTATATGATCGTTTAACCCCCAAACAGAGAACCATCTCACTAGCACCACCTATTGAAAGTGGCTCCCTATGGGTCAAGATCTGACTTTCTAACAAGCCTTGGAATTTGACAAGGGTATATAGCCAAGCCAATTAGACGGCTGTTTCGGGGTGCTTGTCCCTCATCAGTACGGAGTAGGATTCTGTCTGGCTGGTTGCGATGCCTTGGAAGTGGCTTACGCAGGCTGCTGTATCTTCTGATGGATGTATGGCTTGGTTATAGACCCTTGTCATATACCAAGGCTTGTTGGAAAGTCAGATCTTGACTCATAGGGAGCCACTTCCAATAGGTGGCGCTGGAGAGATGGTTCTCTTGCTTGGGAGATACTTCTTTGCATATTTGTTTCCAATTGAGCATTGCCAATAAGTCTCCATACAGAACTGGTCTCTTTAAAGGGGTTGTGCCACAAAATACATTCTACATTTTTCAGACCAGCATCTGGATCTGAATACTTTTATAATTGCATATATTTAAAAAATTTGTATAGCCACTGAGTTATGTATCTCTACAGCGCCACCTGCAGTTTGTTCTTTTGGTTATTTCTTGTCCATCTCACTAAGGTGGTCGCACGTGCTCAATTTAAAGTTTCAACTGCCACTAGCCATACCTACTGTTACAGGGAAAGAGTTACCACAAAAAAGGACACACCCTCTGAGCTGCTAGGCTAAAGAGCAATTGGAACAATGAATGGGGAGATCTCTGGTTCCATGTGAGCTCTAGGGCTGGTTCTAGCTTTTTATGATGTCTGTTTTTCATTTTTTTACATCTGTCATGTCATAAGCCCTTTAAGGAGATTTAGCACCCTGGCTAAATCGTTTAACCCTATAGTGGTCACAGTCTGGTTAAGTAGAATCACTAGAATGCTATGGCCATACTACAGTCACATTTTAGCTCGTAAAGCCAGCTAGACACGTTCTATTGATATAAAGTATGCTCTTTCTTATAGACAGGCACGTATATGGCTATATAACATTCCTCGGAAAAACATTCTTGCGAGACTGTCGCCATTAAATTCAGTCTTGGCAGCCATTTGTATTCCATTGCAGTATCACTATACAAAGCAGCGAGTCTATATACCCGTATATCTTGCCCTCTGGGACTGAGAAGGCCGGATCCTCGCTTGAATATGTACGCTAAGTTTTTATTAGGCGGTATTATTCTTGGAGTTTCCCCCCGAATGTTATGATCCATTGTTTATTTAGGCCATTCCTGGAGAGCTGAAGCAACGCATTTGTATTCATGAGATATATTTATGTGCTTTTACATGGGATTTATAGACAGGGAGTTTTATGTCACCGTATCTATCGCTGACGGCGGCGGTCACGATTTCCGCACGCGCCCCTTATTTTTTAATGACAGATTATCCTTGGCACGTTCATGCGAGTCCATTATTCTTCGACTGACACGTTGTAACGTAGAGATTCACTACGGGGAACACATTGATCAGCTGTAATGTCTGCTTCTGATAGGGGCGCGTTTACCGGTGACTGAACTGTGTCCTAATATCTGTCCTCGTTCCGTCCATTGTCAGGTTTATCGGCTGTGTCAGTCTTTATTTTGAGTCCTTTCTCTTGCTAAGTGGTCAGTGCGACATCTCTCCGATAATTCATGGGAATCACTTTTACGGCTGACACGTCGTGCGGTTTCGCAGCTAAGTGCTGCACCGGTAGTTTATTTTGTCACATAGCGAATTTTACCTGTTGTACAGATATAGCAGAGCTGAGCGGGTTCGATAATAATCTATATTCTGCCAAGCCGTATGATAGAGATGTAGCAGAGCTGACTGGTATTGGACTGTTTCTTCTTTTTCTTATTGTGTGGATCACACTCTGACCCAATCATTTCTGAGGGGCTGCAAAAAATGCAGATAACATACGGATGTCATCCATGTGCTGTCCGTATGGACGGGCCAGCAATAAGTGCGGGATGTACATAGACCGCATACGTATTTTGAAAATTCACAATCTGCGGACCACAAAACGGATACGATCTTGTGAATAGGCCTCGACTGTCACAGCATTTATCAGTAGATGCAGATGGTGGCAGTTGAAAGATGGAACTGAGCATGTGCGTCCACCTCAGCCAAGTGGACATATAATAAATTTATAATTACATGCAATTACAAAAGTATTCAGATACAGTTGCTGGTTAAAAATGTTTTACATGGATCAAAATATTGAGTTGGTTTAACAGCATTCCTATGGTAACAGATGATCACATCATGATGACAAACACAGCTCTACAGCTCGTGTAAATTTGAGATTTTAGCTTAGGTGAGACTATACCGATTTTACATAGGACTCCAGTCAAATCTACTATCTTAATAAATGGTATTATATCTATACTCTGTGCAGTCACAAAGAATTAAATGACACACTCAGCTCCACTACACCTGTAAATGACCCAGGCAAAGCAATGGCAATCATCATTTGGATACAGGGAAGACATAATGGCTGGCAGTCTTCCCAGAATGAAATTTGAGAGCATGGTATAGTCCAATTATTTAATAGATTACAAGAGCTGGAATGTTACGAGTCCTTTGTGTTTTAAAGATCAAAAAACTACCTGGAAGTAGAAGTCCAAGAATTACGTCCTTGTGGGAGTTATAGCCGATGACAACCATTCACCCACATTTCCGCAGACCCTGAATGGTATATAAATCAGTATTGTGATTTCGTCACGTTCTCTTATTGACTGATCTGTTCTGGTGTGTGGCTATGAAATTTAGCTGATGAACCAGGAAGCTCAGGATAAACGTTGCAATCTATTATGAGCACCTACTGAGTACTTTGTTGGACCGCTGTTTGCCTGTCCTCATGAATTGTAATGTCTGGCATCGTACTGCACATTTAGAGGTTGAGATCTGATGTGATCCATGAGCCAGGTTATCTATTTTGGTTCTGTTTCCTAATCTTTTGGTCACCTTCTGAAAACTTTAACATCTACTGCTCTCCAACTGTTCACAAAGTAGTCAAAGCTTTCTCCACAATCCTCCCACTTTCCCAAGATCACCTTGTAATGTCTGTCCTACTGCATGTTGAGATCCTGAGATATGATGTAATCTGTGATTTAGATAAGATCTATTATGTTTCTGTTTCCTAGTCCACCCTCTGAAAACTTTAACATCTAGTGCTCTTCAGCTGTTTTCAAGGGCAGTGGTCAAAGCTTCAACCACAAACCTCCCACATTCACAAGATCACATTGTAATGTTTGGCATTGAACTGCACTTTTAGAGGTTGATATCTGACGTGATCCATGATTATCTGTTATGGTTATGTTTCCTAAACTTTTTGCCACCCTCTGAAAACTTTAACATCTATTGCTCTCCAACTGTTCACAAAGTGGTCAACGCTTTCTCCACAATCCTCCCACTTTCACAAAATCACCTTGTAATGTCTGTCGTACTGTATGTTGAAAGGCTCAGACATGATGTAATCCGTGATCTAGATGATCTATTATGTTTTTGTTTCCTAGTCCACCCTCTGAAAACTTTAACATCTAGTGTTCTTTAACAGTTCTCAAGGGTAGTGGGCAAACTTTCACAAGATCACATTGTAATGGCTGGCATTGTTACTGCATGTTTAGAGGCTGAGATATGATGCAATGTGTAATGTAGATTATCTGTTAATTTTCTGTTTCCTAGTCCACCCTCGGAAAACTTTAACATCTAGTGCTCTCCAGCTTTTGAAGTCTTCTTCCACAATCCCCACATTCACTAGATCAGATTGTATACCCATAAGGCTGTGTTTACATCTGTGGTAGAGGCCCCATGAAAAATGCCAGACAAAATGGCATGTCATGCTGTTTTTGTTTTGTGTTCACCTTCCCATGGATCTATCTTCAGCAATATCTGAGGAATATCCATTTTAATATCCTACTACTTACAATCACCTGAACACTATCTGTAAATGTGTGTTGTATCATGCTAATTTCTGTTTGCAGTGATTTTCCGGCCATAGGCAGATTTGGCATTTTAGGGGCCCCAAGCAAAGTTAAATCTGGGCCCCCTGTCGCCCCCACAAAGCTCAGCCCTGTAGCACTGCTAAGTTCCACCCCACAGCACTACTAAGCTTCTTCACATCACACCACTAATATGGTAACCCCTTATGTGCCCCCACACACAGTTATGTCCCCTTATGTGTCCCCTAACATAACATTGTGCTCTTTGTGTGCCACCAACACATTATGGCCCCCCTTATGTGCCTCCCAACACAATATGGTGCCCCTTATGTGACCGTAACAAATTATAGTACCCCATTATGTGTCCCCAACACAATATGGTGCCCCTTATGTGCCCCCAACACAATTTGGTGCTCCTTGTGTGCCCCAACATATTATAAACCCTCTTTTGTTCCACTAACAGAAAACAGTGCCCCTTTTTGTGCCCCCAAGACATTATAGTCCCCCCTTACAATATAGTGCCACCTTATGTTACCCCAATACAATATGGTGCCCCTTATGTGTCCCCAACATAATTTGGTGCTCCTTGTGTGCCCCCAACACATTATGGTGCCACCTTATGTTGCCCCAACACAATATGGTGGCCCTTTTTATGCCACCAACACAATAGTGGGCCACCTTATAGACCTCCCAATATGACATGGTGCCCCTTTAGCATCTCCAAAATGAACACTCATCTAGCCCAAGTTTTTCATGCTAAACATTGCAGATCTCTTGGGCGCAGGAGGCACAATTACATCACTTTGTTCTCCTACCAGCCCCTCGAGGCTAGTCACCGCCAGTCACCGCCAGGGTGAATAGAAGAATCACCTCCAAGATAACCTGGCTGACAGGGGCCTCCTAATCCCTAGGGCCCCACACCATTACATGGTCGGTGAAGTGGTCAAATCCTCCAGAACTGTGGCACAAAAATAGTTTTGGACCAGAAGCCATCTGAATGATGGTCCCACAACAAGCTGGATGGCTGTAATAAGACATGATTTCATATCTGATAAACTCCTCCTGAACCCCCGGAAATGTTGTGTGCAGTGACACGTAAAAGCTCAGATCTGATGTCACGCGGCAGAAGAAAACAGTCCGGCATCTTCTTCACTTTCTCCTTCACCGTATAATGGAATGACATGTTGTTTATAATAAAGTCACTGAACTTCCCATCTCGGAGACACCTGTAATTAGCTTTTACTGAACCAGAATAGAAAGCAGCAATTACTTGTAGGCTGATTTCCCAGCATGCCCCTCTGCATTTGTTCCAGATTTCCTTCTCTTTTTGTGTAATCCTATATTTTTGCATGGACATGAAATAAAGGGAACTCATTCTATGAATCACATGTGGCGGTATTTTGTTCTGCAGTATGCCGCTATTCATGCCCGAGACCCGTCAGTATTTTGCAGCTGGTGGTCTGAGACAATGTTTTTACTTCTTTAACTCTTCAGCACCCTAACGAACAATTCCTGTATCTCAGCTTCCTGAACCCATGGGAGTAACAGGGTAAGATATTAGGGTTATCTGCATTTATGGCATATGCAAAGACGTACCCACACATATGATAGCTCCAGGTATCACCTCTGGTTCTCAGACCCATCTCCAGACCTCAGGTTCCTGGTAAGGTGACCACCATTTCTATGGCAAACGGCATTACGTAGGTGGGACCCGCACCCACCAGACTTCTATAGATTATGCTTTGGTTATGCCATAAAGGTCTAACATGGGAAACCCCTTTGACGTGGGTTCAGCTCCTGTGAACTCCAGCAAACCTCTACAGGGGAAACTGAGTATTACATGCACCCATTTAAAGGGGTTGTCTAGGTTCAGAGCTGAACCCAGACATACCCCCATTTACACCCATTTACACCCAGGTAGCCCCACTGATTTCATGCTCCAATGCTCTGGGTAGGGCAAAGGATTTTTTGGAGATCCGGTGGTATACCAGGCTCTTCATAAGGTAAGTTAGGCGGAGGCTTCCACCTAGCAGTGTTGCTGGTGACATTACTGGCACTGATGGACGGGCTTTAGTGCTGCCCTAGCCTGTTAAATGGTTAGGGCAGCGCTAAAGCCCGCCCTTCAGTGCCAGTGATGTCACCGGCAACACTGCTAGGTGGAAACCTCCGCCTAGCAGTGTGAAAATATAAACAAAGAAGCCCTTGTCCTGTGCGATCCAGTGCAGGGCAAGGGAGAGCACTGAATGGGCACCAGCCTCTCAGTACACTCCTCTAGCTCCTCTACTCTTCCACTCGACTGACAGGGCCTGGCATCCAAAGCAGAGCTAGGGTGCACCAAGTTGCTAGGGCCCGTCCTTGGTGCACTTAAGCCCTAATTTGCATATGTTTTAAAACATGTATGTCTCCTAAAGGCAGCAGTGGATCGGGCAAGGAAGGTAGTTTCTTCATTAGCTGGGGAAGACCTACCACTGTGCCACAGTTGATCCTGATGACAGATGCCTGACCATCAATACATGGACGGATTGGGTCTCGGGAGAGCCATTACTTGCTGGTAACCCTTGAAGTGGGTCCCTAAGCGGGCAAGCCTTACTTTTTGAAATCCACATCCCTTCCTAGGCTGTATAGAGAAGGTTTGTTGAGGTGAGACAATCCCTTTAAAAACTCATAGGAGGAACGAAAGCTCCCCCCCCCCCCCCCTTTACCATGTTTGCGCGTTGTGTAATGTTTGACTCCGGTTGTCATTTTCTGCACTGTTGAATAGAACCAGCTCATTTCTGGAAAGTCTAATTTTTAACGAGTGGGGCTTATGAGTAACATGGCGATGCGAGAGGTTAATAGCTTGTGTGGTCACGCCGTTCCGCTCCGAGTCAGCTGTGTGCATGCTGCTTCTAACGTGCAGTTTTGCATTACAAGATGCTTAGCTTCAGGGCTCCAGCATAGAAGGGAATTATAACAGTGCATACCTAAGGCTTAGAAGCATGTGTGTCCAAGTGTAGTACAAGTAGAGCAAGACCACCCCCATGTCCTCTCCCAGATGAATGCTCCTTCCTTGGTATCTTCTGCTAATGACTGAATCTGTACGTGCCACCGGCTAAAACAAACACAACACTATAAAACCAGTAACCCTTTCCTTCTGTCACATTCCTCTAACGTGGTCCGCACTGCTCCTCGACACTTCCTTCTTAAAAGTGTCCAAGATGTAGTCACAGATGAGTTAAAGCCGAACTCCAGAGCTGGTTTTCAGAAGGATGAAAAATTGAGGAGTTGCTAATGGCCTCCATATCTTTGTGGCCTCCTAAGAATAGGGTCCCCAGGAGTAACTTGGATTTACCATTGTCACTTCATTGCTCTAGACCACCAGACACCTTTAATAGCCTAGACCACTAGGGATTTTGAAAGGATGAGGAAAAACTCTCTAAAATAGTGAGAAGGTTATCTTTGATTGTTGCCCAGGCCACACGTTCTATCAAACTGACCATATCATTTAAAACAACCTCCCCTGAACCATCCCAGAATCTAACCTCTCCTTTTTCCATTTCGAGGAGGTGATCATTAATAATCACCATTTACATCAAATACTATGACTGTCCATACCTTCAGTGCCATTTCATTTTCAAGGACCATCCACTAATATGAGATGGACTCTATGGTTCTTTCCTAGATAGACTTTTTTGGTATGTGTCCTCGGTTGCATTGTTTCCTTGAGCTTCAACTTGAAAAAGATCACCTTTTTGAGAAGACCATCTACCAATCTAGACTAAATTTTGAAACAAAGACAATAAATCTATGCAAAAAATATGAAAAAATACAACTATAATGTGTTAAAACATGACTAATAACAGTATAAGGCCTCGTCCACATATGCGTAGATTTTCACGGACCACAGTCCGTGAGAACCTGGCCTGCCGTCCTCCTGAGTGCAGGAGCGCACGGCGTCATTGGTTGCTCTGACGCCATGTGCTTTGTGCAGCCACCGCAGTACAGTAATGCACTCCTATGATCTATACCAGTGTATTACTGTTTTATGGCGGCTGCACGAAGCTCACAGCGTCATAGCAACCAATGACGCTGTGCGCTCCTGCACTTAGTAGGACGGCAGGCCAGGTTTTCACGGACCGTGGTCCGTGAAAATCTACGTATCTGTGGACAAGGCCTAATGCAGTGTCCACAAAAAGTCCACCCTACAGCTGACAGGCAGGGGTGCCGGGAGGCGGACCCCTACCGATCTGATATTGATGACTTTTCCTGACCTGGAGCCCAACCAATCTGATGACCTATCCTGAATCGCGCCCAGACCGATCTGATGGATCTGATGACCCATCCATAGGTCATCAATATCCTTCTTGAGGAAAACCACTTTAATTTGGAATTCTAAATTATGAGCCCCAATGGGGGCAAGTACTGATATGAATGATGATGATCTGTGTATTGTGCCACAAAATATGGTGGCACTTTAAAAAAATTTTTAAATAATTATATTAATATTATCGCCATATACTGTTGACCCAAAGTGAAGAGGGTGCTGGGGGCCTATAGGTGGTAATTGCCTTTTTTCCTATAATCTAGTCCTGTGCAAATAGTTGGGGGAGATTTATCAAACTGGTATAAAGTAAAACTGGCTTAGTTGCCCATAGCAACCAATCAGATTCTTCCTTTCATTTTGCACAGCTCCTTTGGAAAATAAAAGATGGAATCTGATTGGTTGCTATGGGCAACTAAGCCAGTTCTCCTTTACACAAGTTTTGATAAGTTTACCCCCATTATTTACTATAGCTGCAGCATCACTGACACCTTGAAAAAAATTAATCCCCTGAAATGGATTCTCTGAACGCCGGCGATGAATATCAGAGAAATATTTATGCGGCGGGCTGGCGCCTAATTGAGCTAAGAGCCATTTTAATGTTTCTTAACTTGAGGAGGAATGTAAATCCAGTCCTGGGAGGCTCGCAACAGAACGGCATTATTTTACTGCAGGACTGCGGTACAGTCCGCCGCACTTGTTATAAACCGCCGTTTCCAATCAGTCCGCCAAGAAATGTCAATTCTATTAAATGCATGGTGGGGAGTGGGGTGGCGGGGGTTAATCTCAGCCCTGAAGTGGCCACGGTATGGGATGATATGGTTGTCTGTATTGTATGACGTTGCCAGTAATGTATGGAGGCTGCAGATATGGGATGTGAGGCCGTTTAATCTCGTTCTATTATTAATGGCGTCCTGCTGCTGCCTGATTTTACTCTCTGTATTTGCATCTCTAGTCAGAAATGTTTTCAGCACCCCATGTCTTGCCGCTACCGCCTGGGTAATAATCCTGCCAGCATGTTTGATGCGCTGCCCCCTGTGACTATGCCCAGTGGGTGTAATACAGAAGAGTTGTTTTCCTGCATTATTACAAAGAAACGTTGCAAGCAAATCCACTGGATTGTGCGATTACTTATTACAATAAAGTTTTTGCAAAATGCAGGGAAAAAAAACGAAAACTGAAAACTTCACCTTCAAATGGGTCTGTGAAGGATTTCTTCCACCTGTCCCTGGGATGTGTCTGAGCTGCTGTACCACACACAGCCACTGGACAGGTGTGGCACTGTTTTTTGGGAAAAAGCAGCCATATTTTTCTACTTCTGGAAAATCCCTTTAAAAAGGAGTTTCCTGCCTGTAGATATTGATGACCTATCCTCAGGCTAGGTCATCAATATCAGATTAGTGGAGGACCAACATCCGGCACCTCCAGCGATCAGCTGTTTTCTTAAAGAAGCACTCTCACAAAAAAATTTTATTCTCTGACCTGTTATTATCTGTATTTGTGAGTTATCACCTCCCTTCTGATCCTCAGCTGTCATGTGACCAGCACTCTCCGAATTACAGCATCCTATATGTGGATATATGTCTTTGTACTCCTATGGGAGCTTCAATGTCAGTCTCATCGGAATGAATAGAGAAGTAACTGACTTCCTGACCTGTGCCAGTTGGAGAGTGCTGGTCACATGACACAGCTTAGAATCAGAAGGGAGGTTATAACTCACAAATATAGTCACTGGTGAGAAAATTACCTTCACTACAGATTACATCATGCAACTTTCTGTGAATAGCGTCATTGACTTCAATTGGATTAAAAATGGCCGTGGGAATGTAGTAAAGTATGTGTCCATAGGATATGCCATCATCTGCAGATCAGCGGTGGGTGGTGCAACTAAGTCCCCCACCTTGTACTGCCATATGTTGTCTCTAGTCTTCCTTAGGAGCAAAGATAGGACACAATGCATACTTTGCGTATTATGCAAAGAAGAGGCACAGTATAGGCCCATATGGATTTTGGCTCTCTTTGGCTTGTAATGTGGAATTGAGCACAAGATGTAGGCCTTGGCCTATGGGCTCTCACTCCAGGGCCGCACCTTCATTTGCAATACCTGCATTATTATTATAAGGAAGGTGAGGGATACGGAATCCATCATGTTGACAATGCTTCCCGCCCTTACAGAGACGTCTCCTCGAATTATGCCACTTTTTAATCGCTTTTTTTTTCTCTTCTCATTTACATTCGGAGACGCTCATGTGTTTGCCAAGTGCGGCTGAATGAAACTCGCTCCATCAATTAAGTCTTGTTATGGTTGTTACTGTCGGTGACTCATCGTTAGTTGCGATCAGGTTCAGCGAGGGAGGAATGTTGGCAGAGACACCGACTCATAGACCGGTTCAGCTGACTAGTACTTACTCTCTGAACTTTGACCCCCCCTCCTCCCGCTACTGGTTTGGCTTTTACTTACTGCATTTGTATTCTATACAATTGTTGTAGCTTTTTTTTTATATAGAGAGAGAGAAAATAGTCCATAATTATTGTTATTATCCTTAGTCTATTCCAATAATTGTATTATTTTTGCAAATACATGCAAATTGAATGTACCGTAATTGAAAAGCTATGTTCACATCATGCTTGAGCCCTGTGTGCATAGTGCGCCCTTGCTCCTCCCACTTCCTCTGACAGCCCCTCCCACTTCTTCTTGATTCCTGCAAAATCATCTCCCCTGACCCTGTCAATCAAGAAGGAGAGGGGGGCTCTGGCAAAGGAAGCAGGAGGAGCAAAGGTGCACAGAGTGACTTGGACCTGCCCTCAGTGCACTTAACTGTTAATTTGCATATTGATTAAAACAGTTTTTTTCTCCAGAACGAAGCAACAGATCTGATCAGATATCAGATAGCATTACTTTCAGCTGAGCTAGCAAGGCATTGTGCCTGGTTTATTAGTGAATTTCTTGAGGACACATTTCCTTTCGCATGAGAGCCTATGGACAAGGTTTGCCTACACCGTGGCATATATTGGAGCCTGCCTTCATAGTTAGGGCTCATGCACACGAACAGTGGGGCCGCCACATTCGGATCGCGGACCCATTCACTTGAATGGGGTCCGCAATCTGCATCCGGCGGTCCACACCGCAAAAAAAGTAGTGCATGCACTACTTTTTTGCGGTGCGGAGGCACGGCCAGAAACACCACGGAAGTACTCTGTAGTGCTTCCGTGGTGTTCCGATCCGTGCCTCCGTTCCACATTCCCGGGATTCAAATGAATGGGTCCGCGATCTGTGATGTGGGGTACACATGGCTAGGGAGGCACCGTATTGACAAGGCGGATGATAAGGCCAGTTGTCAATTTATTTGTACATTTCTAGGAGGAACTAAAAGAGCTCCTGAATCATTTACTATTATTATTACTATGACCCAGCCTCCGTCACGCCCCCATCTCATCCCAGTCACTCCCCAGTGGTAAGGATGGCGTAAACAAAAAGTGCGGGCATTTAAAAAGGTGCAAAGTGGGGTCTTGTCCTTTGACATGGGGTGTCTTTTCAGCTGCAGCTCTCTTCCTATTACAGTTCAGGGGGGCATGTCCCTTCTGCTTCAGCTTTCTCCCTTTCACAGCTCGGAGGGCATGCCCTTTCTGCTGCAGATTTAACATTATGATTATTATTATGATTATTATTATGATCATTCCATGGTGCTGTTATTTCATAAAAAATGCAATTATTTACTCAAAGAGAAAAAGCGAGATCATAAAAGAGGCTTTTAACTTCAACCTTCAAAAAATGGGGCTTTGTATCCGTTTAGTTTTAGAGGTTTTTTTTCAGATGTATTAATTTCACCTTTTACATTGTTTTCTCTCTCCCATATTAAAATGTGGTTCCAACATGCTCTTGTTTGAGCTTTGAGCAGGAGCTGGATCACAAATATAATTTAAGTACTACAGTGAAGACTGACACAAAGGAATTGTAGCAAGAGAGGAGGGAGAGTATATTCTGTCTGTGAACTTTTAGCTCTATAAAAAGTCTGCTTCTCTTCTCAAAAACAGCGCCACTTGACTCTGTGGTCTGTGTTTCTGGTATTGCAGCTCAGCCCCATTCAATTGAATATGGCCGAGCTGCAGTACCAGAAACAGCCTTAAGACAAGGGTGAAGCTGTTTTTTTGTAATTCTTACCTGCCCCCCCATGGGCTAGCCAAAACCTGAAATTTATGCCTGAAACTGGTCAGATCACCAGGGATTCAGCGGTACATGGTCATGTCTGGCAATGCCGAATACAGTGAGCTCCAGTAGCCTGATCTGACAGAGGATCAGGCAACAGGATTCCCAATGCTACTGTTAATGTTACCTAAGGTTACAGTTACATGTCCGCATGCCTGATCCAGCACAGATGCCGGCTGTTGGCCGGAAAAAAAAATGTTGCATGCAGCAATTTTTGTCTCACTGAAGCCTAGCATTTGTGCCGGATAGTGGCCGGATCTCCGCTGGACCCTATTATAGTCTATAGAGATCCGGTGGTGAACTGTGGAATCCAGTTCTCTGCCGGATCTGCTGCCGCAGGGGCTGTCGCCCAGCTTCGGTACATCTCATGTTTATGTAAGGTCAAGTACTTCCGCTGACTGCTGATCTGATGGGGGCTCGATATAATAAGCCTTTTGTAAAATAAAAGCAATAATAAAAAACCACAAACTACTATCTGCGAGGATTTCAATCATGCCTGAGCTAATTACTGGGACTGTGTTTTTCACTCCGGGTATTGTACAGATTACTGGCGCCGCTCCCAGTTTCTCTGTTGTCAGAAGCGAATGCTGCAAGTGGCGTGGTGTTTACATGAGACTTCAGCAAAGTTGTAGAACCAGGACTGAGTTAGAAGAAGCAGTTCCATGGTGAGGGTTTGGTGTACACTACCCGGCAGGTGGCCATCCTCAGCGTATAGTCCATTACACTTTGGACGTACATCGGCTTTACTCCCATGGAGTGTAAAATTCATCAACAGTTTAATAGGTCTGCAATGTTTTTGTATTAAAAAAAATATATATTCTCTTGCTGTGTGGAAACCATCATCAAGCTGCTGTGTGGAAACCATCATCAAGCTGCTGTTGATAGATCTTCTTTTTGATTATGAGCTGTGCATCTGAAGTGGAGTTCATTTACATCGTACACATAATTGCAAAAAAAAAAAAAACCCTCATAATACCTCCTTAGTCACAAATACATGTGTATCAGATGTAGTGGAACCAGAAGTGCTGTGCGTAGCCTGCTTGTGGTAGGTCTTCTTCCATCCTTCTGATGGTTTCATTTTCTTCTCCATGTCTGCTCAGCAGGAGGTTTCTTCCAGATGTGATGTCAGACATCTGCCGTGTGTTTCGAGCCAATGAAATACTGTCCGGGCTTTGATAGTCTACTCGCAGGCCTCATCATAAATTAGGCATGTCCTCCGCAGTCCACTGGCTGGAGTTGATTTCAATCCCCATTTACACGTGGAAACAGGCGTAAAAGTTAGTGAATTTGCCGAGGCCGATGGCCCAGCCTCTGCCACGCCCCCATCTCGTCCGTGCCGCTCCCCAGGTGTAAACATAAAATGCACCTTAATTTAAAAATGTGGACATTTAAAAAGTTTTAAAGTGGGGTCTTGTCCTTTGTCATGGGGTGTGTCTTTTTGGCTGCAGCTCTCTTCCTTGCACAGCTCGGGGGGGTGTCCTTTTTACTTCAGCACACCTCCCCCCCAGCATCTCTGGGGGCATGTGCTTTCTGCTGCAGCTCTCTCCTTGTATTTGTTACAGTTTCTAACAATAGATGCAACTGGTTGAAGGATGGAACTGAGCACCACCACAACAACGTTACTGGGGTGGAAAGAGAACTAAGCAAAGGAACAAACAGCAGGTGGCGCTATACAGATACATTTTATTGAATAATTCCGTAGCTATTCCAAATTTTAATGACATGCAATTGCAAAAGTATTCAGACCCCAGGTGCTGGTTTTAAAAATGTAGATTTTCTTTTTTTTTTGGTGAGGCAACCCTAGAAATGTCAGATTGCTGCAAAACTCGGCATGTAGTTATGTCTCAGGCAAATCTGTAAATGATTACAGGTGTGGTGTGATTAAACACTGGGTCTTGCCACAAGAGGGCGTAAAAGTGCTTCTCCACTGCCCTATAAAAATGCTCTCAGCGGCTACTTTTGGGTAGTGTACCTCTTGGTGAGAGATCCTCAACTGCTAGACTTGCCTCGAAGACGTTTTGCCCAGTTGACAGATTTTGAAAAGGGGCACATCATTACACTGAGAGAAGCAGGATGGTCATTTCAAAGAATTGTCCTCCATCTAGGCCGTTCAGACCTAGCTGTTAGGAGGTGTTGGGAGCAGTGGTTATGTGAGGGCAAGCCCACACAGCGAACAGCTTCAGGATGGCCGAGAGACACCATAGTTTTGTTGTCCACCATCCAGATACAGGGGGCAATTTTATTACACACTATGGTCTCTGCCCAGAACATTTCCAGGTGCTAGGAAGAAGGACATTTGGTGTTGTGGCACCCATTACATGTCCCGCCATTGACAGCCAGCCTCCGACTCCTTGATTTTATCAATGAGAAACCTGAACCGCTACGGATTGGAACTGCATCGACAAATCCAGGTTCTGTATGGGATCCTTTCATAAGTGGGCTATCCTATCCTTTAAGGGGTTGTCCCACGAAAAATATTCTGTAGTTTTCAAACCAGCACCTGGATCTGAATACTCATGTAACTGCATGTCAAATTTAGTATAGCCACTGAGTTATTCAAAAAGAATGTATCTGCATAGCGCCACCTGCTGTTTGTTGTTTTTCTTATTTCTCTGTCCACCTTGCTGAAGTGGTCACACATGCTCAGTTCCATACTTTGACTGCCTCCTAAGCTAGAGCTACTGCAGAAAGGACACGCCCCCTGAGCTGCCAGCTTGATATAAATTTAGCAGAACAATGAATGGGGAGATCTCTGGATCCATGTGAGGATGTCTCATTTTAATTTTTTACATCCGCCATGGGAGAAGTCCTTTAAAGGAACTGCATTTACAACAAAGGTTCCCCAAAGGTATTGAACTATATTCCAGCCTCTATCATCCTGTCTTCGGGGGGCGCTGTTTTAGGTTAACCATATACATTGTAACATGTTTCAGATATTTAGATCTTGCGGTGTCATTCTGCATTCCTGCAATTATTGCGTTTCATCCAGAGCAGCACGGGAATGTCAAGAGTCCTTAAAATCACAGATTCCAAGAAGGAAAAGCAAAACTTCCTGCTCGCGTCTGTTTGTTTTTGCAGTTTATTAGGAAATATCTGTTTTACGTTTGAAGATTAGTCGAGCAGCTGCTGGGCATGTGTTACTATATAGTGCGAGGCGTTGTTAAGTGGATTGTGGAAAAAAAAGTTATAAAACCCCCTCTCTGTACGAGTGACATGTATGGGGTTACTGGTTTGCTTTGGTTCCTGGTTTTAGCAACTTTATATAGAATTTAAAGGGGGTTGTCCAAGATTTTAGTATTGATCATGGCCTATCCTCGAGATAAGCCATCAATAAATGATTGGAGGGGGTCCAACACCCAGCTGCTTTGGAGAAGCTCTGGCACCAAAAGTTGGGGTCGGAACGTCAAAGCTCCATTCATGACATGTGTTTTAGTAACCAATTGCATCCCCCATGTCATAGCAATTCTGGAACGTCTATTCTTTTGACTCTATGTTGTGCTATTCCTCTATTATTCTAGCTAGAAATTATGATTGAATTACTAACAGTTTCCAATAATGGTCCAAATGGTTGTTACCAATTGGGGTGTATCCCCCCCACACACTCAACTGGTAACACCCATCTGGCACCCAGCCCTACCACGAACAGACCCTGGGGAGCACATGATGGGCTTCCTGTGCCTGCTCCATAGAGAGGGAGCTGGATTTTTGTCAGTGACAACATTCTGCATTCAGTATCAGATGGAAGTATACTTACCTCCTGGAGCTCCTGAGACATTTGTCCCATCTAGCTTCTATTATTGTGGTCTTCTTGATGTCACTGATGGTGATGTTAGGTGGCACATGCACAGGGCACACAGACGTCCAACCAATCAGGCAAATCAGTCAGCAGATCAATTGGAGGAAATACTAGGATGACCGATCAGAGCTCCCGGCCCACTATGTGATCTTGGTTTGTGCTGCCACCTGTGCCAGTTATTATGTCCTACAAGCTGATGTGACTGTGATTCCATATCCATTCTTTTCTGACCCAGGTCTCTCTTGTCCACTCTCATGGATTAACTGTTTCCTGTTAGAATTTAGTTCAGACGGTCTGACATCACATTTGTCTGCCGCTCTGTCGCTTGTAGTTTTCTCCTGGTTTGATTCTGACACTATTTTAGCATCTTGACTGTCTTAGGCATTATCTTTCCCTGTTACCCAGTATCAACCTTTTCCTTTTCACTACACCTGTTGGTGACTACTCTGCAGATGCAACCTGGGGACTCGTGAAGACCAATTCCTTGAAGAAGGGTTAACAGGTGAGAACTTGGGGACCTTCAGATTCTGCTATCCAGGATGACTGTGGAAGCTCAATATAACTGTTACAAGAGGCATCATCCCCAAAACACAGGTAAAGTAAGGAACACAACTCTACCTGACCTTCTGATCAGGTCTCGCCCAACTCTAGGCTATGGAATGATGAAACATCTGTACGAGATAATATTGTATCCCCTATCATACTTGATAAAAGTATTACAAAATACTGAGGAGTTATATGATGATATAAAGGGTGCAGCTAGGCAGGGTACTGGTTCTCCTTAAAAAGTCCAACCCTGTCTGGAGACTTACTGGAAGTACTCCATGATATGGTGACTGTTCGGCAATTCTCCATGGGAAAACAATACGCAAAGAGGTATCTCCAGAGAAAAGAGAATCATCTCGCCAGTTCCACCTTGTGGTAGATATCAAAGAGTGTAAGGAACACCAAAGAGATAGAGAATGGAAGCACGTTAAATTCTGAAAGTGGTTGTCCAGGATGAGAAGTGGTGGTCTGCTTGTGTTACCGATGGCAGATGTCGGTGGAGAGATGGATGGAACTGTTGGATTTCAACTGTTCTCAAGAGGTGGATGGCTGCGGCTTGCTCCGAGCACACGTTCGGCCAGGCCAAGAACGATTTTGTGCGCATGGTGGTCAGGAGAGCCTTTGGCCAAAAGCTATGTAATGTTTTTGGCTATCCGTAGAGATGAAGTGCATCTGTAGCCACAAAGGAGTGTACTTCTGAGACCTTACGCCACATCATACACAGTGAGAAACTCGGCTTTACTACATCTGTATGAAGTAATCATTCAACAATACTTTATATAAAGCTGTCATCTACGTATTAGCCAGAGTAGAGAGTGACTACAAGTAGTGTCCCTCAGGCACATGTGTGAAGTAGGTAGACAGTCTAATAAATTTAATTAGAACTGTGTAATACTTCATTTCACCTGTGGCGGCACTGCAGGAAAATTGAACACTTGCTGCCGGATTCCTCCACCGATCACAACTGATTGCATCCATCTGTAGGACACATCTAGACATCTTCACAGACCCTTCCAACAAAAAATGATTGCGCAAAATGGACAAACCCTTTCACTAATCCATTAATCACTGATGAAAATCATGGTTGACTGGGATTTGGCACATCCTCCAAGCAATTTATATTTTCTTTCTTATGGAAGGTGATTGGTTTCTAAATTGACCAAATTATTAAAGATACCCTCATTTGTTTTTCACTTGTCACTTGTCTTGTGTTTGATGGTTGGAGAAACTTCAGCTGGTTTTCCTCTACAAACACCTGATTTGCCAACAGCTGGCTCCCGAAATTCCCCAATGACAGGTCTTTGAGGCCGGAGGTTTCATCGGTTGCGTTCAATACGTAATAATCTGATGATGGATCACCAGGACAAATATTTTATTTCCACTGACTGAATTTAATTGATATTTTGTATGAACGATGGAGGGAAACTTGGATTTGTTGGCTAAACAAAGAAGATCTTGGCTTTGTCTTGTTGATTGCTTTGCTCATTTTTCACTTTCCTGGTCTCTTTCCATCGAGAAAATGCAGCTGAAGATTCTAAATTCTTGGAATAAAGACCAAATAATAGCACTTAGGAATCAGGCTAATAGGGTGTGGATGGAAGGAACGTCAAGAAGATTCATTGGTGGAGGTCACAAACATGTTGCAGGACTGTCAGGATTCATCCCTGTTTTGTATGAGGTGGTGCTTTTAAAGGAACGGAGGGAGAAGATAGAACAACCTTCACCTGCATTGTATCTGGTATGCCAGTTCAGCTCAATTCAAGTGAACGGCAACTGAGCTGCAATACCAGCCACAAACAAAGGTGGCGCTCAGGGGCGGACTGGGGACTTAAAGTGGCCCTAAGGGATTGTTTCATGACGTTATAGAAGAGGAACTGAGCAGATTGATTCATAGTTTTATGTAAAATCATGTATTATAACTTTATTCATTTAAATTCCGCTTCTGTGCTTAAAGGGGTTGTTTACTTATGGGGACCTTTTCTACAGACCCCTTCGTAGTGTGGCTGGACCCATGGTGGTAATCATACTTACCTCCTGGGTTCCAACTCCATCGCTGTTCCCCACATCAACATTTCCTTTGATGCCGGGTCATGTGACTGGTGCAGCCAATGACTGTAAAACAAACAAACAAACAAACAAATCAGCTGAATAAAGTTTTTAAAATATTTAAAAGTTAAAATAAAAGAAAAAAAAAACCTGATCAAATGATCAAAACATAGCATGACGTATCCGAAAATGGTGTTAATAAAAACTATAGCTCGCCTCTTAAAAAAAACCCTCATACAGCTCCATAGGCAGAAAATAAAAATACGGGAATCAGAATATTACGACACAAAGCAATCTGTTTGTTTTTTTTTAACAGTAGTAAAACATAACACAAGCTGTATAAATAATAGTTACTGACCATCAGAATAAAGGTAACATGTCATTAGTACCTCCACTATTTTTGGATCTCCCATAGTGATGGGCTCTCCTTCAATTCAGGGACCCCGTTTTCGAGATAGGAGCGGGTCTCAGAGGTGGCACCTGTCTGACATTGATGGCTTATATTAGGGATAAGCCATCAATGGCCTACATCGGCCAACCCCTTTAAACACTGGTGTGGAGGAAAAATGGCTTAGTTGCCCATAGCAACCAATCAGATTCCACCTTTCAGTTTCCAAAGGAGTTCTGGTTGGTTGCTATGAGCAACTAAACCAGTTTTCCTTTGCACCAGTTTTGGACAATCTCCCCCTAGGTCATTTTCTGTAGACGCATTGCCTCCTAGTCCTCATTTAGGCCCAACAGTTCATTATTTAGGGATATCTCATAGAGAAAATGCCTGATGCATTGACACTAATCGCCAAAACTAAGAAAAATTCTTTCAATGTGACCTGTTGGGGGTTGTGTAGTCAGGAAACGTTGGTTGTCAACCTGTAGTAAGTGGCAGGAGACCTCTTTCTGCATCTTCCATGGTTTCAGATGGCCTGTCTTATAGGCGTTCTGGCCTTAGGAAGAGCACTATGATTGGCACTGTGAGTGGATAGGCCTTGGGCTTTGTTGTAAGTTAGGGTGGCTGACTCTTTCACGTGAACTCTGTGAAAAAACTTTCCGAGATATAGACAGCGCATTACATGTTTGTATCCTCTCTCCGATGAAAAATGCATTCATTTACTTCCACACCCAAAATCTCTTAAACAGGATCAATCACCTTAATATGCTCCTCACCTCTTGACATCTCCCTACGCTTATCTCAGTGATGGTTCAATGTGCATAAGTCTAGGGCTACATAGCAACTTGTGACCATGTGACATTAAGATCACAAACGTTGCGCTGCCGGACTCACCTTGGATTTCTGCCAAATGTTATGACGTGGTAACTTGCTGGTCTCATCGGTTGTGATGTAGTAGAAATTTCTTCCCCAAGGTGGCATCACCACCCTAAATTTCTTCTGGTCCTGGGGGTCCTGCTGTTCAGACCCAACAGTAATCCAAGGAATGATGATGCAGTTCAGACAACTTTTTTGGTGCTGCCAAATTAATAATAGGCAACGTTTCGGGAACATGGACTTTAAGAGGTAGAAAACAAAGTGCATAAAAATACAGTACCAATATACAGTAGATGCATATAGAAACATAGCTAGATGCCTTCTTGTGAGAAAGTTTGGGACCACTTAGTTAGCTACACAGCCACCACATAAGATGACGGAGTTGAAGGGCGAAAAGGTTGCTGCCCCATCAGAAGCTAGACTAGGGTCTATGTCATGTAGTGTAAGCACAAGCCGGATGAGTCCAACCCAAGTCATATTGAATGCATGGTAATGCGAAGTTATTGGATCATTGGTAGGAGATAAGAAGACACCGGCATATGTTTACTTCCTAAAAAGAAATTCAATACACAGGAAACATAAAAAGGCAAAGGCAATGCGAAACACGTGCTAAACCTCTGCTAAATCCAATTGTCAATAAGGCATGTAACACCTGAACAGTACAACCCAGAATATAAAGGGAAGGTAAAAAAAAGTGTGGGTGTTGGGGAGGGCAGGTGCCCAAACATGTCAGGAATGTCTGGTGAGGGAAATTGAGGTAGTAGAAGGAGATGAACCCGGAGATGAGGACATAGGACATCTAATATAGCCTGTGTGCCATACAAGACTATATCAGCACTAAAAAGTATAGGTGAGTAACCTACCCATGCAGAACTGTAATCTGGGGATATGAATTGCCCTGGGGGGGGGCATAATGCCAATTTCTTAACCTAACCCCTTTGCCACAATGAAAGCGCTAATTGCCCATGGCCCTTCCGGTGTCCCCCTCTTGTCCCTACCTGGTGCTACCTGAGGTGATCGCCTCAACTGGCCTCATTGGTGGTGCATCCCTGGGTGAGTGGCAATGACTGTTGTCCTCAAACTAGGGATACTGTGTATGTCATTTGTTATGTGTGTGGTGAAATTTCAAAAAAAGTTTCTACAAAATGTAGTATTGAGGAAGTACTAGTGACAAGTGATTGGTTACCTTTTCCGCTTGTTCGCGCAGCCGGTGTCTTCTTTCTTCTTTCCCCCGCAAAAGGACCTTCGGTAACGTCACCAAAGGTCTTTTTGCAGGGGAAAGAAGAAGAAGAAAGAAGACACCGGCTGTGCGAACAAGCGGAAAAGGTGAGTTTTTTTTATTATTTTTAACTCCTAAAGGCCACTTTAACAATTATTTTCTGTTATAACCATGTTATAACGGAAAATAACAAAGGGAAGTTCGAGTCCCCATTCCCTGGGGTATATTTAATGATCCTCCCCCCCCCCCCCGGAAAAAAAAGGTGTCCTCCTTTTAGGAATTTCAGATCTGGTCACCCTAATCAGACCCCCATATCTGCCCTCCATGTCAGACCCCCATCAGACCTCAGATCAACCCTTTCAGATCCCCATCAGACCTCAGATCAGCCCACTTAGCCCTCATCAGACTGCAGATCAGCCCACTCAGCCCCCATCAGACCTCAAATTAGCCCACTCAGCCCCCATATCAGCCCACTCAGCCCCCATCAGACCTCAGATCAGCCCCATCAGACCTCAGACCAGCCCACTCAGCCCCCATTACACCTCGAATCAGCCCACTCATCCCCCATATCAGCCCACTCAGCCCCCATATCAGCCCACTCAGCCCCCATCAGACCTCAGATCAGCCCCATCAGACCTCAGACCAGCCCACTCAGCCCCCATTACACCTCGAATCAGCCCACTCATCCCCCATATCAGCCCACTCAGCCCCCATCAGACCTCAAATCAGCCCTACCTCTCCTGGCGCTCCTCTGTCTTCTCTTGCTTGTGCTGCACTGTCACCTGACTGTGTGCAGCACCAGGTTATGGTGTGCACACTACGTCCTGACGCTGTATGGGGTCAGAACAGTGCAGCGCCGGCCGGAGAAGACAAAGGAGCGCAGGAACCGAAGAGGAGCTGTAGCGCAGGATAGTGAGTATGTTTCCCCGCTCCTGGCACCTAATACATACTAGTGAGCGCTTCCATAATAAAAGCGTTCACTAGTATTCGCTTTATAAGACGCACTGCCATTTTCCCCCTACTTTTGGGGGGAAAAAGTGCGTCTTATAAATACGGTATATGTTTCTTGTGAAAATCTGGTTCTCTAATCCTGAGAAATGCTTCTTATTATTTTTATGCAAATAAGGATTTCAGTGCACCATGGGCGGAGACAATCCTTTTGGTGCACCAGTAACATCACCCAGCACCTCCATATGCTTGGTTGACAATCTCTGAGGTTTCAGAGATGGTAGTGATGATGCGAGAGAAGCCTGGTGCACTGAACGGAGCAGCCTTGTCTATGGTTCACTGTAAAGCTTATGCCCATTAAAATAAAAATAAGCATTTCTCAGAATTAGAGGAGCAGATTTTCCCAAGAAAGGTAAGGCTATGTTTTTGAGGGACCTAACCTGCATGGTGTTATGCTGACTGGTTTTGGAGATGACAGACGCCCTTTAAGCCCCAGTACTCCAAGGACTGGATTTTCTGAACTTTGTCAGGGACAGTGGTATGACTGCTGTTCTATAAATTAGTTGATTCTATTGGAATTGGAGTAATCATTCATATCCAGGACGCTATAAAACTGTCTTGCCTGTGGAGGAGTAAAAAACGACCTTTAGGATATCCTTATGTCTGACCGGGTCTGCTCACAGGGTAATTGTATGAAGTTTCAAGTCAGAAGTGCAGACACTAGACTTATCTATAGATACAAAACATATGTGGAAAATGTTAGAATTTTTGCTACTGTGCTTAAACTTTCTCAAGAGGTCTACTGAGCTCTTCTGAACTTCTGATCTATCTTCTCAGTTTGCCACATACTCCATCATACTAGAAGAACATAGAGGTTTTAAAATAGTTGTCCTCCAAAAGAACAGAAATGGTAAAGTTCCTTTGGCGGTACCCTGTATACTTATTTAGCATGTGAACCTGCTCCCATGGTCCATTCCTGTCTTCACTGCCTTCTGGTCCCCGACTGTAAACTTCGGAAATGGACAGATTCATATGTTCTGCTGTAGCCAATGACTTGTCTCATCAGTGACATGTTCCCAAACCAGCATGTGATGTATTGCTTGGGAACACATCACTGCTGCAGCCAGTGACTGGTTGCAGCGGCACACAGGACCCCATTCATTCTGGGGTTTTACGTGCAGGGACCAAAGCACAGTGAAGATAAGGGACCAAGGGAGCTGGAACCAAGTGACAGGGAGCAGGTAAGTCCTTAACAAGTTTGGTGGGGGGCATTTAAAATAGAAGTAAATTTTGGATGACTCCTTGGTAACTTTCTTTGGTAGTTCTTTATTAAAGGGGTTCTCCGGGAATTAAGAAAATGAAAATACTTAAATATTACTTTATTATAAATATATTCCCAAATACCTTTCATTATTTATTATTTCTCGTTTTGTCTAAGGAGTAATCATCAGGAGAAACAAAATGGCCGCCGTCCTACCAGTACACATTGAACCTGTCCTAATCACTGAGGTAACCAGCTGCCTCATCCTCCTCTCTGCTCTACTTGTCAGGGATTATTATCCTGAATACAGCTGATAATATCTTCAGCTGAATCTTTGGGGAATTTAGTTCAGAAAAGACATAAAGTACAGAGAGGACATACAGGACAGACTGTGGTGATATGGAGCTGTGGTAATGGAGACTGCATACAAGTGCTGCTGCTCATTATCCCCACCCTCCTCTATGTACTTTATGTCTCCTCATCATTTCCATTCCCACAGAGCAGAGATAAGGATAAGGCTGCTCTTTACGTCAGTGTTGAGAAGTAACTTGTCCTCCTGTGTGATTAGGACAGGTTATATGTGTACTGGTAGGACGGCGGCCATTTTGTTTCCCCTGATGATTGCTCCTTAGACAAAACGAGCCATAATAAATAATGAAAGGTATTTGGGAATATATTTATTATAAAGTAATATTTAAGTATTTTTATTTTCTTAATTCCTGGAGAACCTGCTCTTCCCTGCTCTGTGCATATAGTGGGCCTCTTCCAGTGGCAGACTACAGAAGGTGCATTTTGGGTGGCTGCCCAGGACACAAGGCCACCCAAAACACCCATCAGTATTCCTGAGATATTCCTGCTCGGTTGAATACAGGACCCCATGACTCCCGTCTCTGCTGTTCACTATCGTAGACCACAGGAAATTTGCACTATCAATGTTTAGCTTTTCACTGTTGTGTTCTTTCACAATGACAACCCCTGTCCTTACGCCCCTTACCAGGACCCTGCTTCTTGAGAGCCTGTAGGGAAAATGTATGACCACAATCACAGCTATTCATCTTAGGTCAGGGTAGCTGGACCCACAACGATCTTCTGACCACTTCACTACCTTCTTTTTATAACAGGTTGTCATCATAACGCAACCTCTTACTTAAAGGGTTTGTCACATGAATAATGTAAAAAATGAAAGTCAGACATCATATAGTCCATGACCATTTCTTTCTAACAAAGCTAGAACCAGCCCTGTACCTCACATGGATCCAGAGATCTTCCCATTCATTGCTCTGTTAGATTTATATCAAACTGGCAGCTCAAGGGGAGTGTTTTTTCTGCTGCATCTAAGGGGGCGTGTCTCAGCTTCCTCAGGAGACAGTTGAAGGATGATACTGAGCATGTGCGGCCATCTCAGTGAGCAGGTCAAAGAAATAAGAAATTAAGTGGTTCTATACAGATACATTTTATTGATTAACTCAGTAGCTATACAAATTGTTTAATTACATGCAATTACAAAAGTATTCAGATCCAGGTGCTGATTTGAAAATTGTAGAATATTTTTCAATGGACAACCCCTAAAGGAACAAAGTGCTCCTTTTATTACAGTTAAAATTGAGAAATGTATAAAGAAATCTCCCTGTGCCCCTAGAAGATCATTTGTGCCCCCTTCTCCTCCTCCTCCCCACTGTCTTAAGACAAGTGGCTGCAGCAGGAGCATCACTCCTTGGCCCTTTTTGCCCTAGGACAAAAATGTTAAGCCACACCCCCTTGGTTAAGATGCCTCCTTTAGTGAGTCTTTAAACAAGATAGAGCAGATTACCGCGAGGTTAACCCCTTTGTTCTCTACAGGGTTTCTGCTTGTGTCAGGATGCTGCAGAAAGTGCTTCCAACTCACCAGCAACCAGGGAAGCTATATGGCGTGTTTACTTCTAGCATTCATTTCTAGGCTTTGTGTTTAATACAATTTGTGACTTGAATTTATATTGCCTCTCATTCTTTCTATCTAAGGTGATTTTAACCTTTCTGAAGTGAGCGCCTGTTACATGTGTTAACTCGCCGCGGTATATAAGGCGCTTCCTACTTGTCTCTTTGTCTCCGTTAACGAACCCTACAATGAGAGCAAATACAACAAGCTTAAAACCGCTCATGGAATTGGATTGCGCCGTTACATGCCCCTCGTTCCATTCAGCAAATAAAACCCTTTTTTTTCTTTACATGTTACACAACAAAGGATTCATAGTCGCCAGCCGTAGCGCAACCACGGATGATCAGGCGAGAAGCAGTTCCCCGGAACATTTCCTTCCATTCATTCATTCAGCTTGTAGCGTCTTGTTTAAGCGTTTTAATTCAAAGCTTTAATGGGGTTTTTTTCAAGTTTTTGTAACTTTTTGAATTGTTTATTGTTCCTTCTCCCTCCTAAATCCTCTTTTCTCATCACTTCTGTGTAAACACCGGGCGATAAGTCTTTTTTTTTTACAGGCCTGTATTTGCACAAGCTGACTCCAGTTCATGTGAATCGTTTGCTGTTGACCCGGAAACCCGGAAAGTGAAAGTTTTGACTTTGCGATTTTTTTTTTTTGCGTGAAACATATTATACAAATAAAATAAGGCTTTAATGTAATGTTTAATAAACACGCCATTATCTGCAGAGCATCTCCCCGTGACGTGACACATGTTCCTTCTCCCACGAAAAGTTTACTCGCTCCCTAACTCATTGTGAACATTGCCAAGAAGGGAAGAATAAGGCGCGCTGGTTTTTTTTTTCCCATGACCCTTAGACTCGCTCCATTCCAAGGACTTTATGTTTGGAAAGGCCTCGATAACAGCTTCTAGTTTTCGAATTCCCTTCGTAACATAACCCAGTGTGACAGCAATTAGATCTTAACCCCCCCCCCCCAACTCCCTCCAAGAAGGGTTCCTGGCAAAGTTACGGGGGGCCACAATGTCATGATGATAACCGGTCGGGTCTTCACACAACATAATATTGCTACTGTGTAAGATTTATCTGTGTTTTAATGTCAGCCATATAAATTTGATCTGCCAGGAATCGCCTGTGTAATAGCTCTCGGAATAATCATTACAAATTGCAGTAGGATTCTGGGAGCACAAGCCGAGGGAATTGGATCAAGTGAAGATTATGTCCCCTTGAATTATTTATTTTAATTTATTTCACTAGCTGAAGGCATCTGTGTTGGCGCCATGTTCATATGTGCACACATTGCTGAGAAAAATGTCATTAATATATGCAAATAAGCCTCTAGGTGAAACGGGGGCGTTACCGTTACACCTAGAGGCTCTGCTCTTTCTACAACTGCCGCGCCCTCTCCACTCTGATTGACAGGGCCATTCATGATGAGGTTTACACTGTCTGGTCCTGTCAAGCAAAGTGCAGAGGGTGCAGCAGTTGCAGAGAGAGCAGAGCCCCTAGGTATAATGGCAACACCCCCATTGCTCCTAGAGGCTCATTTGCATATAATAAATCATCATATTTCTCAGTAATGCGGGCACATATTAACATGAGACCAACACAGATGTCTTCAGCTGCCAACTGCACATGTAACAGGTCAGCCAGTGTCATAGGAACAAAACTGCTGACAGATGCCCTTTAAGATGCTCTAGTCAGGGAAGCTACCCTATATTTTTTTGTCTGGAGAGCAAGTACAGACTTAAAGGAGAATCCAGAACTTGAAAAACGTAGTTGCTTTCTAACAAAAAACAAGTAATCTAACAAGTTTTTTCTATGAACATAGGCTGATTGAGGGGCTGTACATTGAATATAAGTATGTAGTACAGTAAGTCTACTGTGTTATGTGCCTCTTGTGCAAGGGGTGGGAGACTAGGGGCCCACCTTGCTCAGGGGCCCACCAGGGGATTCACCTGTACACCTGTGGGCCAGTCCGAGCCTGAAGATAAGTAATCCAGGGGGACATGATCTTCAGCTGTATTCGGGGAATTATTATATACTTTATGGTTGTGTCGTAGCTGAGGACATTTGTGAAATAGATGGATCTACAACAACGGCGACGCAAAATATACGCATATTTGAGAATCTACACTAATGCGTACGCTAATGCGAACATTCCCGCACAAATAACGAACATACAGTCTAGCGTTGTCAGAGGTACGCTACTTAACTGAATGAATATGTACGCATTAGCGTACTCATACGCTGCGTCTGCGAACATTCCTACTCAAGAAACGAACATACAGTCTAGCGTTGTCAAAGGTACGCTACTTAACTGAATATGTACGCATTAGCGTACACATACACTGCGCCTGCGAACATTCCTACTCAAGTAACAAACATACAGTCTAGAGTTGTCAAAGGTACGCTACTTAATAATGTACACTAATGCGTACGCTAATGCGTATGAATTCATAAAATGCGCGTACACATTAGTGAACATTCTCAAATATGCGTATATTTAGGGTATGGCATATGGCATATTCCATACCCTAAATATACGCATATTTGAGAATGTTCGCTAATGTGTACGCATTTTATGAATTCTAACGCATTAGCGTACGCATTAGCGTACATTCTCAAATATGCGTATATATTGCGTCGCCGTTATTTTAACCAGATTCGTTACGAACTTTCTCAAAATTCGGTTCGGTGACGAACCGAACTTTTGGGAAAGTTCGTAACGAATCTGGTTCGTTACGGTTCGGTTCGCTCATCCCTAATTAACACCACTTCCTACTTTCAATGTCGGCAGCGTGTAGCTCATGAAGAAAGTCCTGTGTGCTGAGCTGGCTCGGTGGGTATATAAGGTGGGTGATAGGCTGTCTGCACACATATCCCTTGTTACTGTCATGAAAAAGGGCAATTTATCAGAGTTGCAGAAAAGGTTGATTATTGGCTTTCAGGCAAGGGGTGCCAATGTTTCTGAACTTGCGTTTGTTACCTGTTCTTGCGCTGCTGTGGTGAATTCTTAAGTGGACAAATGGCACCATTGCGAATAAGAGACGCGGAAACTGCGAAGCACCACGTGCCACTGATGTTAGAGGAAAACAAAGGTTGGACTGACATGCTTTAGAAAACAGTTTTACATTTTTGGTCACCCCCATTTCCTCATACGGTAGATTGTAAGCTCTTGCGTACAGGGCCCTCACGCCTAGTGTTTCAATTGTATATAAGCCTGTAATTCTATGATGCCTATTTTGGTTTGTACTTGTACTTTTTGAATTGTAAATTGCTAAGGAATATGGTGGCGTTATATAAATAATGATTATTAGTATTATAATATACCTAAAGATGCACATGGAAGGTGTCCGTTTTTGAGGATCCCTGGTTTGCGGACCAAAATTCGTATAGGGTCTTGTGCATGAGGCCTCAGCTTGAGGGGCTGTGTAACCATAGCTGTCATCTAACTAGACATTTTGGCGGTACGTTGCGTTTGCAGTTGCTGTGAACCAGTCAGCAGTGAAGAGGTTTTCTGGTACTTAGATATTGATGGCTTCTTCCAGCGTGTAGCTTCTGGCCACCACGCATTTCAGTGGACAGAACCTTGTGCCTCCGGCTCAGACCACTGTAAAGTTTTGGTGCTGATAGTGACCCAAAACAACTGATCAATGGGGGTACAGAGTGTTGGACCCCGACAGCCTGATAAAGATGACCTATTCTGAGCATAGGTCATCGATGTTCTACTCCTGGAAAACTCCTTTAAGGACATCAAAATCTCCTTAAAGAGGTTATCCCATGAATAATGTAAAAAATTAAAAATAGACATCATATAGAACATGGTAATCTCTTTCTAACAAAGCTAGAACCAGCCCTGTACCTCACATGGATTCAGAGATCTCCCCATTCATTGCTCTGCTAGATTTATATCAAGCTGACAGCTCAAGGAGAGTGTCTTTTCTGCTGCAGCTCAGGGGGCGTGTCTCAGCTCTCCCTATCACAGTTCAGGGGGCGTGTCTCAGCTCTCCCTATCACAGCTCAGGAGACAGTTGTAGGATGAAACTGAGCATGTGAGGCCATCTCAGTGATCAGGTCAAAGAAATAAAAAAAAGAACAAACAGCAGGTGGCTCTATACAGATACATTTTATTGAATAACTCAGGGTTAAATTTCTAATTACATGCAATTATAAAAGTATTCAGATCCAGGCGCTGGTTTGAAAACTGTATATGAATATTTTTTCGTGGGACAAGCCCTTTAAAGGGAACCTGTCAGCTCCAAAACACCCCGTGAACTAGAGTAAGCGGTGTATAGAGTAAGTGATGTTGAGTCCGGTTATGTAAGTTTTATCTTCATACTCTCTTCCATTCTGATGTTGTGCTCCCACAAACCTGCAGTAAAATGCACTGAGAGGACTCTGGTGCTCACTCACATAATGGAGAGAGTCCAGTGAGTGCATTTTACTGCTGGTTTGTGGGAGCACAGCGTCAGAATGGAAGTGAGTATGAAGATAAAACTTACATATTCGGATTCAGCATCACTTACACTATACACCGCTTACTCTAGTTCAGGGGGTGTTTCAGAGATGACAGGTTCCCTTTAAATTATAAAAATATTGTGGCATGGAAGCAAAACCCTTGACAGGTTGCAATTCACAATACAACCACAATACAAATACAATAGCATAAACATCTTGTGACAGAATAATGCAAAATTGTCTTTTATTTTTCTTTCTTGAAACGCTGATTACCTCACGTCACATATATGGGATGTGTTGAAGAAAGGTAAGGAAAGACACCTATATAGTTTATCGTGCCACTTCAGAATCAGTGCCCATGTGGCAGATCAGTGCTATAGTTGAAGTCACCATGTATCATAGTCCACAAGGGTAAATATGGTCCATGGTCTGTATGCATAAAGCTAAAGAGGTCTTCTACCTACCTACTGTAGGAGGTCTTCCTTCCTGACTGCGAGGGAGGAGAATAGCAGCCCATAGCAATGTGAGGTTGCTGCTGGGGGATCGGGAGTGTGTACACATTGTGGTGATGTGTACTGGAAAGCTGGAAGGGGTGTGCATCTCACTCAGGTTCCTCAACTGGGTGAGATGAATAAAATCCAGGTAGACGGTGCTGGCTTCAGCAAACTTAGTTGCTGGAGCTATTTTGATAGTAATAGCTGGGCTGGATTTTATTTGGGTTGGGAAGGTAGGTCGGCAGTGGGACCTTTCCAACCCACCCAATTCCAGGGCATGTCTTTTCTCTAGCCTGAGGAGATACCAGGTGAGGCCAGCTGGTGTAATCTGGGAGGGATAAGTAATCCTCCAGTGTGTCAGTCTGGGGAGAGGAACTGACCCTGGAAGAGGGTTGAAGCCTGTGAGGCTTGTGTGGTCTCAGGCAGGCGGGCTGAGGGGCCACAAGGCTCAGTGTAGCCGGATCTCTCCCCAGGCGTGTGCCATTTGGTGAGGTCACAGCCTGGAAGCTGCTGACCAGATGGCTGAGATAGCCGCATCAACAAGCTGTGTGTGTACAGTAGTTTTCTGTAGGTGAGTTAGCTTGAACCTATATTAGTCAGAGCCCAGCCGGGCAGGTGTTATTTTTATGTTTTTGTTTTGCGTGCTGGTGCCAAAAAGTGCCAATAAACTAGTGTTGGACTTTAAAAAACCCAGTGTGTTGGAGAAATTGTGTGATGTGACCCCCTGAGCATGTACGACCCCTTACAACATTCATAGCATTAGGCCCTGCACTGAGAACCAGTCACTGCCCCTGAGGAGCATCAACTCATAAAGTTCATTCGGTGCTGTCCTGATGCCTTGTATGTTTAGAAGAAGTTACTTCTCGGAGATCTAAAACTTTCCTGACCTTGTAAGTAACTGTATCTGTGTTAATCCGTGTGAAGACTCCGCATCCTCATTTACCATTTATGCCGTTTAAAGTTCATGGTTTATCAGCTTAATCGGATAACTGGCTCCATGTTCACAATCTGCTGTGTGGGCAAAGCTGTCCCAGCGTGCCATGTTCTGCTTCAAAGCAAATTGAGTGCAGTAAGTGAAGCAGCTGGTGGAGACCACAGCTGCACAAGAAGGGGCGAGGGATGGCACAACATGTCCCTGGATTTACTATATCTTAGATGCAGGTGGTGGAAATGTTATGGGGGGTATTCATTTTCTTTTTCCGATGAAAATGTTAGATGGGAAGTCGATATCTTAAATAAATTTGCATTGAAGTCCTAAATCTCTATGGAATCAGTTGGGTTTCCATTATATGCCACAGACAAATGATCGTTGACGATTCTAATTCAATTCTAATTAAAATTTTAGTATTTATTTTCCCAATAATTTTCTTCCTCGAGGACCATATTGGTGTGATGCCAGCAACCTGTGGCTGCCAATGTCTATTCCTGGTGGTCACCAGCATTGGAGAACGTACTTGATTCCCTGCAGTCAGTGCCTGTTGGCGTCTCTCTTCTACCTGGAGGATTTAAGGCACCTTCCACTGTGGAAAGGTGCCTGAGCAACAGGTGTGTCTAGCTTGCTAATTGCTGTAAAGGTACAGTTTGCTCATGTGGTGATATAGTGCCCTTTGGCAAGGATACTTTGAAGTTGGGACATTTGTGGACATTTGCCTTTGTTTGCCCTATGCAAATTCATTAATTCCTTTCTTTATTTCACTTTAATGGGTAAACTTGCATTGACTTATACTGTTTAATACTGTGTAACGGCATTTTATATGTATGTTGTGACACACATCCTCTTTTTTTGCACTGTATTTGCACAGCACTGTGGAAAGGGTTAATGAATACTGAGATACTTTTGGGACTTTCTATCTAAGAATGAGAAGCTGGTAATTTTCTACATCTGCCAGAGGGTTTAAAGAAGAGCATGTTTTAGAGGGGAAAAGCCAGACTTGTTTACCACCAAAACCAGACAGAATGACCTTTTGGATGCCAGCTGCTGCTATGTTATTGTCTGAAAACCTGTTTTTGTCTGGAAAAACTGCTGTGTCATTGCCATTGAGTATCATTGAAGCTCTAATGTACGTCTATGAGAAATGGAAAGTGTAACATTGTATTTGTTTGTGCTGAGTTTCTCCACTCCACCACTCCCACTAGAAGGTTCTAGTTCAGCTAGAAACTGTATATATGGAGAGCAGTCAGTGACCATGGTGTTCTGCAGTTAGGGAACAGTGCTTAGAAGAGGAGACTCTGCCAGACTGCATGAGTGACCAGAAGAAGATGCTGAGACTGGGGTACTCTGCCATAAATCCCTGGATCACCAGCCTTTGTCCAGAGTACTAGCCTTCTGAGAAAAAGGGACAGCTAGCCCAGGCCTTTCTCCGGCAAACTCTTCTGCCAGGGAGGAGACTGGAGAAGCCAGCCCAATGCCTCTCATGTATTGTTTTGGAACTTAATTCCTCCAGTAAAGAAGCACACTGGTTTACTACACACCCTGAGTCTCTGGACTTATTTTGCATTGGGGTGCACCACGTCTTACCATCGCTTCCGGAAAGCAGCAACATGTGGTGACACCTCAACGGTGTCTGAGGGACCCAGCATAGCGTTGGGGCCACCCCAAACCTGGTCACTGCACTGACCTTAAACTGTTGACCAGATTTTAACTAAGCTGCTTGACCTGATCTCTGTCGACTTTGTGCTGTTCGCCCTGACCTTTGGAATTTTTACCGAATTGTATGAACTCTGCCTGCCCTGACCTTGCCCTGTTCCTTACTACAGTTTTAGTGTCTCATGACGCCTGTGCGTCAGCAGTCTACTGAACAGAGACTACCCCAAGAGTTGGCAGCCTGTTGGTTTCCCTGCAGCAGAGTCTAGATCCCTATATAGAGGTTAAAGGGTGAAGACTGGGTAGATGGGGGTGGTTAGGAGGTCCCTAACTAACGCCTTTTGGAGTAACCCTCAAGCCAAAGCTACTCACTGGCACAACGGATGCATGTCTCATTCTGTTACAATTGTCAGTTTGTAGTATTATAAAGGGCCACAGTTTAACTAATCCAGTTTACATTGTTATGTGCAGCAACAATGATGGCTTCAGTGTCCCACAATAATAGAGACACCCAGTAACAGAGCTCCACAGTATTAACAATCTCAGTGCCCCCAGAGCGTTGTCAACCACAGTGCCCTACTACAGTGAGGGACACAATGCCCCTTATAACTGCTAGCCACAGAGACATCCATAAATGCCAGCTACCAAGCTGTTAGCCAAGTTTCAGCAAATGATCCCCCCATAATATCTACAGATGTGCCCATCCTTATCTTAACTCTAATTTGGGCAGGAACTCCAATTTCTCATGAAATTAATTCAATACAGTTTTGTGAGATGCTAGCAAAACCCTTGACATCCTGCAATTCACATCAGAACCTCTGGGTGACCACATATAGCATAAACAACTCCAAGTAGAGGATCACAAATCATGTTGGGCATTGGTCAAAAATTCTGTCCTAATTAATTTCATAATATATCTTTGTAGTACCATTTTTCCGATACAGAACTCCCATAAGTCCTATAACAACATGGAGTTAAATAGAGTTTCTGAGAACCTCAAACATTTATGTAAAAGCAGAGAGTGCTATACTAACAAAAGTAGCCTTAAAGGGTTATTCCCATCTTAGACAATGAGGGCATATCGCTAGGATATGCCACCATTGTCTTATAAGTGCAGGTCCCACTGCTGGGACCGGCACCTACATTAAGAACGGAGCCCCCTAAGTAAAGAAGGGCGCACTTAGCATGCGCAGCCGCCCTCCATTCATTTCTATGGGGTGGGCAAAAATAGCCGAGCGCTGGCTCTGCTATTTCCGTCGGCTACATAGAAATGAATGGGAACGGTGGCCGCGCATGTGCAGTGCGCTCCCATTCATTTCTATGCGAGCAGCGGGGAACTGCGTCTGGTGGTGGCCAGACCCCGGGAAACTTGGGGTTCTCCAGGCGCAGCGCTCCCCGCTCTGTTCCCGATATACAGTACAGACCAAAAGTTTGGACACACCTTCTCATTCAAAGAGTTTTCTGTATTTTCATGACTATGAAAATTGTAGATTCACACTGAAGGCATCAAAACTATGAATTAACACATGTGGAATTATATACTTAACAAAATAGTGTGAAACAACTGAAAATATGTCTTATATTCTAGGTTCTTCAAAGTAGCCACCTTTTGATTTGATTACTGCTTTGCACACTCTTGGCATTCTCTTGATGAGCTTCAAGAGGTAGTCACCTGAAATGGTATTCCAACAGTTTTGAAGGAGTTCCCAGAGATGCTTAGCACTTGTTGGCCCTTTTGCCTTCACTCTGCGGTCCAGCTCACCCCAAACCATCTCGATTGGGTTCAGATCTGGTGACTGTGGAGGCCAGGTCATCTGGCGTAGCACCCCATCACTCTCCTTCTTGGTCAAATAGCCCTTACACAGCCTGGAGGTGTGTTTGGGGTCATTGTCCTGTTGATAAATAAATGATGGTCCAACTAAACGCAAACCAGATGGAATAGCATGCCGCTGCAAGATGCTGTGGTAGCCATGCTGGTTCAGTATGCCTTCAATTTGGAATAAATCCCCAACAGTGTCACCAGCAAAGCACCCCCACACCATCACACCTCCTCCTCCATGCTTCACGGTGGGAACCAGGCATGTAGAGTCCATCCGTTCACCTTTTCTGCGTCGCACAAAAACTCGGTGGTTGGAACCAAAGATCTCAAATTTGGACTCATCAGACCAAAGCACAGATTTCCACTGGTCTAATGTCCATTCCTTGTGTTCTTTAGCCCAGACAAGTCTCTTCTGCTTGTTGCCTGTCCTTAGCAGTGGTTTCCTAGCAGCTATTTTACCATGAAGGCCTGCTGCACACAGTCTCCTCTTAATAGTTGTTGTAGAGATGTGTCTGCTGCTAGAACTCTGTGTGGCATTGACCTGGTCTCTAATCTGAGCTGCTGTTAACCTGCGATTTCTGAGGCTGGTGACTCGGATGAACTTATCCTCCGCAGCAGAGGTGACTCTTGGTCTTCCTTTCCTGGGGCGGTCCTCATGTCAGCCAGTTTCTTTGTAGCGCTTGATGGTTTTTGCGACTGCACTTGGGGACACTTTCAAAGTTTTCCCAATTTTTCGGACTGACTGACCTTCATTTCTTAAAGTAATGATGGCCACTCGTTTTTCTTTACTTAGCTGCTTTTTTCTTGCCATAATACAAATTCTAACAGTCTATTCAGTAGGACTATCAGCTGTGTATCCACCTGACTTGTGCCCAACACAACTCATGGTCCCAAACCCATTTATAAGGCAAGAAATCCCACTTATTAAACCTGACAGGGCACACCTTTGAAGTGAAAACCATTTCAGGTGACTACCTCTTGAAGCTCATCAAGAGAATGCCAAGAGTGTGCAAAGCAGTAATCAAAGCAAAAGGTGGCTACTTTGAAGAACCTAGAATATAAGACATATTTTCAGTTGTTTCACACTTTTTTTGTTAAGTATATAATTCCACATGTGTTAATTCATAGTTTTGATGCCTTCAGTGTGAATCTATAATTTTCATAGTCATGAAAATACAGAAAACTCTTTGAATGAGAAGGTGTGTCCAAACTTTTGGTCTGTACTGTAGGTGCGGGTCCCAGCAGAAGAGAGGTCCCTAATCACAAGACCTTACATTCTACAGGAGAGAGGTCCCTAATCACAAGTGCTTACATTCTATAGGAGAGAGTTTCCTGACCATAAGAGCTTACACTCTACAGAAGAGAGGTCCTTGACCATAAGAGCTTACACTCTACAGAAGAGAGGTCCCTGACCATAAGAGCTTACACTCTACAGGAGAGAGGACCCTGACCATAAGAACTTACACTCTACAGGAGAGAGGTTCCCTGCCCATAAGAGCTTACACTCTACAGAAGAGAGGTCCCTGACCATAAGAGCTTACACTCTACAGAAGAGAGGTCCCTGACCATAAGAGCTTACACTCCACAGAAGAGAGGTCCCTGACCATAAGAACTTACACTCTACAGGAGAGAGGTTCCCTGACCATAAGAGCTTACACTCTACAGGAGAGAGGACCCTGACCATAAGAACTTACACTCTACAGGAGAGAGGTTCCCTGAGCATAAGAACTTACACTCTACAGGAGAGAGGTTCCCTGACCATAGGAGCTTACACTCTACAGGAGAGAGGTCCTTGCCCATAAGAGCTTACACTCTACAGGAGAGAGGTCCTTGCCCATAAGAGCTTACAATAGGTTATTCTACCCACTTCCTACCTGTAGCCCAGGGGTTCACAACCTGTGGCCTTGGATGCAACCCTCCATACCATTACCAAACACCCGGTCACAGACATGCCTCTGTGTTTAGTGACTCCTCATGTATATTTGCCAGGTATTCTCCCATGGGATGGCATTCCTGGAAGAGTAACCAGCTCTTATCAGACATTTATGCTATAAACTATGTGTATGTCATAAAGGTTTGAGTACCCCTTTAAGCTTTATTTTCAGCCCTTTGTTCAGTCTGATAGTGTAGCCCCGTCCTAGAAAAAGTTGTGCAACACTCTGTCCAGCATGGACCATAAATGTAAGACAGGGAGAGCTTTGTGTCCTGATTGGGTAAGCAGCGGATTGTCTTTGGTAATCGGGGGATGGGTGGAAACGTGGACTGGCAGTATTATTTAGGAATTGATTTGCAGTTTTATGTGGACTCATCATGGGAGTAATAAATAAAAACGGCATATTTTTGTGCATTCTAAGGCAGTATGATGTAAGCATGAATTCTAGGAAAAACTGTCTAAAAATGGCAAACAAGGGGCATACTACTTTGCTTGTAAGTGGGGGATGGAGTTTTATAAAACCAGCCCTGCTTCAGATTACACAGAGTACATTTTTTTTTTTAATTTTCAATAATTTGACACCTCAAATATGGACCCAAATATGGCAAATTATCAGAATTTTTACTGTAGTAATTACAAACTACAAGATCAAACATCTCATTATATGAATAAGTCTGTCCCATATTTCTCAGAATGTGGAAAAAAAAAACTCTTTCATTTTTGTTCTAGTTCTAAAGCGTTAACATATGGTCGGAAAGAAAGAGCATATGGAATATGACACCGAAGTCACGGCGAGTAATGCAAATGTTCCTCTTCCTTGTGATCGTTTGCTTTTATGTCCGTGTGGATTTGCCCACGCATGCCCTAAACATGTTAAGCTTCTGCTTGACTTATTCCATGCCTCTCCTTGGGGGTCTTCCACTTGAAATGAAATTTGCAGGCTTAAATGGTAAATTACAACACAAAATATATTGTTTTTATTTTTTTCACCTCTTTATGCTGTGGCGGTTATTGCTGCTATACTGTAACATTTGCATTTAGGTTATTTGTATGCTAGGACTTCATGGTGACTTCACATATCTTTGCAGCCCATTGAAAGGCATCAGATCTAATTCAGAGAATCAATACCTAGGAAAGCGGTTTTCTGGTAATTGCAGTTGAAATTCCCCCAGTGGGAATCCTAACATAAATGTCTCATTTCTGGTGAAATGGCCACAGAAAACATTTGGCAGCTTCTACCCAGACCCTCCAAGTGTCATCATCTCATTTCTTCATTTGACACTGCCAAAAATTCTACAACTAATTTTTAAAGTTTTTTCAATTTAGCTGGAATTGAGCAAATTCAGAAAAGCAGTGAACTAGATCTTAGCCTGTCCTCTGGTCCATTCATTGGGTTGTTGGACATGACAACGTGAAATATTCTGTTTGATGTGTGGTACTCAACATTGGCAAATAAAGGTTGCTAGTCCAAGTCAATGGACGTGGTTAGCATAAATTGAGTTTTTATAACTTCTGCTGTCAAGCATTTTTGGGGCAGCTATGACCTAGGATTTATGGGTTCATATATGACCAGGCATTTATGGGATCATCCGTGGCCAAGCATGCATGGGTTCATCTATGACCAGAAATGTATGCATTCATTTGTGGTCAAGCATTTATTTGTTTGTGGCCAAGCATTAATGGGTTCATCCGTGACCAAACTCTTATGGGTTCAGTGGGGTAACTAGAAATGACCGGGCCCCACAGCAAATTTTTGAATGTGGCCCCCATCCAGCAACTTCTTCGCAACCTTCGCTGGTCAGACGAGGCCCAGCGGCCTCCCAGTTCATTTTCTATAGTGTCAGTGTATAGAGTGTCATTCTGTAATACTGAGGGGGCCGTGACAATAAAATCTTTTAGGCCTCCTTCTGGATTGGTCTCTTCTTAGTTGGGGCCCCAAAGCAGCCACTTCCCCTGCTTTCCTTATAGCTATGCCACTGTATGGGTTCAAATAGGGCCAAGTACTTATGCGATTATCTTGGTCGAAGCACATAGTGCCCTAGGAATTTATGGGATTATGTGTCTCCAGGTATTATTGGGATCATCTAAATAGGTTGAAGCATTTATACGGCCTATACATGTGGCTATGCATTTATGGCATCATCTGTGGCCAGGTATTTATAAATTCATATGTGGTCAAGCAATTATGTTTTTGTCTGTGGCCAAGAATTAATGGGTTCATCTGTGGCAGGTATTTATGCGGTAATCTGGGTCAAAGCACTTATAGGTTCCTCCGTGGCAAGGCATTTATAGAATCATCTGTCGCCAGGTATTTATGGAATAATCTTGGTCGAAGCACTTATAGGGCCATCTGTGTCCAAGCATTCCTGGTTTCATCTGTGGCCAAGAATGTATAGGTTTATATTTGTGGCCAAACATTTACAGGGCCATGTGTGGCCACGCATGTTTGGGATCATCTGTTGCCAAGTATTTATTGTGTCTTCTGTGGCCAGGCATGTATGGGATCATCTGTTGGCAAGTATTCAGGGGTGGACTGGGAACTTAAAGTGGCCCTGGAAAAAATACTAAGAGTGGCCCCATTTTGTAGTTGGGCCCAAATTGATGGAAAATAGGGCCAGCAATACCATGTTGTGGCACATTATACCACCCTGACAGAGCCAAATACCACAGTCCATCACAAAATACTGCCAACAGCACATAATGCATCCCCAAAAACTTCCATTAGCTGTCTGTGAGGAGTGCTCAGGCGGCCCCCTGGGCATTGGCCCACAGGGAAATTTCCCTGTAAGGTCTATGGCTAATCCACCCCTGGATCCACAAGTATTGTGTCTTCTGTGGCCAGGCATTTCTGGGATAATCTGGGTACAAACAATTAAAGGGCCCTTTGTGAACAGGCATTTATTGGATAATTTGGGCCTAAACACTTATAGGGCTCTCTGTGGCCAGACATTTAAGGGATCACCTGTCTCCAGGTATTTATGAGATCATCTGGTTCGAAGCACTTATAGGACTGCCTGTGTCCAAGCTTTCATGGGTTCATCTGTGGTCAAGAAATGTATAGAGCCATCGGTGGCCAGGCATTTATGGGATCATCTGGACTGAAGCACATATAAGGCCCTCGGTGGCCAGACATTTATAGAATCATCTGTGGCCATGCATTTCATCTTTGGCCTGGCACTTAAGAAACAATCTGGGTCGAAGCACTTACAGGGCCATCTCTGGCCAAGTATTTATTGGATCAGAAAAAAATCCTACATAAACCAAAAATAACAATAAGCAATACCATATGTGACATCACTTTTTTTAGGCCAAACAATAAACTGTGCCTGTGGTTATAATTACATGCACAAGCCCCCAGATGAAGGCATGCCGAAATGTGTGCCATGATAGGCGCCATCTTGGAGTGTGGGACACAGCATGAATTATATCTGACTTTACTTGTACAATTGTTTGCAGATAATTTCAGGGGGCTCTGTAGTTATTGTAGTTGCGTGCAGTCTGTAGTTTTGTGTATTTATTGGATCAGCAGTTAGAGACAAGAGTGACCAGGTACAGATTGGACGATACCTGAAGTTGAATATTATGTGGACTATCTTAGGGACTTCTATGTTCAAAAGTGCATCATGGTAAAAAATAGAAAAGTATATATATGTGGTCTCATACCAAAAGCCTTATTGCTAAACACAGCCATTGAGAGACTACATTTCCAGTGAGTTTTGGAGCACAAAAGCAGAACTGGTTTCTTGAAGATACAGTGTTTGGGTGTATTTCCCATTGAAAGGCTAAGCACTCACTTGGCACTCTATTCTATTCTTGGCATTCTATCTCCATTCTACTGAAGGCTCATGTCCTTTGTATTCCTACTTTTTGGAAACGTTCACATCTGCTGGAGGCTTCATTGTTGATATTGGTGGTGCGATGGCTCCATCAGAGCTTTGTCAGTTCAGAGCACCGTAAGATCCGTCATAGAGCCTTAGGGCTTGTTCACCTCTACGCTGACTTTTCCATTAAGAACAAAAAGACAAAAATGGATTGAATGTTGGCTACAAGCACAGTTTCTAACCACCATCCATTGACTTTAACAGGGGTCAGTGACCTTTGGCACTCCAACTGCTGTGAAACTACAACTACTCCCAGCATTCCCACTTCAGCTTTTCTTGCATGCATTCTGGGAATTGGAGTGCCAGAGTTTGCCAATCTCTGGATTATAATGTAAACTCCATTCCATCATGTATTTGTTATTTTTTCTGAAAGTCCCATAGACAAGACTTTTTTTCCCAAAAAAATATTGGAAACCTAACAGAACAGACACCGAGTATATGTCACTGATGCCTTAGTCACCCATTTGAACAAATGGGGATTAAAAAATGCACGTTCTTTCCATTTTTCTCTTCTTCTGAGTCATGGAAAATTCTGTGCAGATGTGAACAAGCCCTTATCTTCCAGACAAGCCGGATATTTTGTAGTTAGAACTGATTTTGTTATATTTATTTTAATTTTCATTTTGCTTTTACATTCATCCCGGTAAGAAGAGTCACTTAAAGCCTTGCGTCCCATGATTTGCAGATGTGCTGTCTTTGGCTCTGGCCAGATTAGAGCACTTTGGAGTATAAACCACATTTGACTATTATTTATCCCCCGACATCTGCTATTTAGAAGACGTTTGCCTGATGTAGGTCTTAGAAAATGTTATGTTTTTTTCTTCTGGTCCTCCGCTTCCTAGAGAGAGAGAAATGCATTGTTTCCCTGCCAGCAGACCTTGTTGGACGCACCCCAAACTTATCAGATCACCGTGACTAAAGTAATTCCTTCCTGGTACCAAGATCTTTTTTCTGTCATTTTCTCCAATTATCTGCTTAAAACATCATTTTTATGCCTAGGTCTACTGTACGTTCTTTAGGTACTGGAGTTATTCTGCTTCTTCTGATGGTGTCTAACTGCGGAATGTCACATATCACTGCAACGCCCTGTGGGGGCATTACATACCACATGGGCTCTATGTGAGGGATTATTTTTTATGCAGGGAAGGAGGGAGTTAACAGGAGTGTATAGCAACGCATCCAAGTGATGCAGGTGTTTGATGAGCTGCTGCCCACCCACAGAAAGAGAAGAAAGTCCTTCAAATATGTGAGTAAAAAATTAAATTTGTGAGACGACCCCTTTAAAGGGGTATTCCGCTTATGTTGTTATCCCCTATACACAGGTGATACAACCAGGGTACTCCCTACCGCTGGAACCCCCAACGATTACGAGACTGGGCCTCCATACCACGTGGGACCCCCCCAAAATGAATGGAGTGGTTGGTCAGGCATTTGCACAGACGATCCATTAATCTCTATGGGAGTTCTGGAAATAGCTGATGGCTGTATTCCGGTCCATTCAATAAAATTGAGTGCAGAGGCTGTGAGCATGCCCAACGGCCTCTCCATTCATCTTGGTGGGCTCCATGAGGTATGAGGGCCCGTCACCATGATGGCAGATGGTCCCAAGAGCAAGATCCCCCACAATCTAATAGTTATCCCCTAACCTGTGGATAGAAGATAATTTAACATAACCAGAATACCTTTTTATGGAGGACCTTTCATGGAATGTTTTTGGTTAATTAAGTACCTTGTGGGGTATCCTCCACTGCTGTTCCCATCTTTATTCTTTATTTTATAAAAACCCTTTGCATGCCCCGCTGTGCCCCCTGTATGTTAATACTGAGCATCAGTACAGGAAGGAGGAAATGGCAGGGTTCCTCTGGAGCTGCCTTCTTCTCCCTGGCTGTGATGCGATTGGACTGCAGCACAGCCAGGGAGTAAGAGACACCCCCCTGAGAAACACGGCCGTCTCCTCCTCCCTGTACTGATGCTCAGTATTAACATACTGGGCATGAAAACTGCAGGGGGCACAGCGGGGCATGAAGAGGTATTTGAAAAAAAAAGAACAAGGGCGACAGCATCAGCAGAGGGTAGTAAAAAAAATTCCATGAAAGGTCCTCTTTAAGGCTCAGAACGCAGGTATGAACAGGGCTTTAGAGCAGTAAGTCTCCTGTAAGTTCCCCAGTACACTACAATGATAGAGCTCAGCCAAGCTGCCAGGGGAGTGTCTATCAGCATCAGTCACTCAGTGATGACAAATTCCAAGGGTCAACCAACAGATTTTTTAGCCACCTGGTGGTCCAGAAATTTTTACAGATCTGGAAAGCATCCAAGTTTCCAACACAATCTCAGTCTTGTAGTATGAAGAGAACAAATCCGCCTGGTGCAAGTCGAGGGCTAAATCCACAATTTCTGACGCGTTTTGGAGAGGACATTCAAGCATCTTTACAGTGTCCATCCAGAAGGCAGTTGCTCAGTTGGTCTTCACCTTTAAGTAGGGGATGATGAATCATAAATCCGGTAGCAGGATAAGAATGGAAAACCTTGTACTTGGTTTTCTGTGTAATTACTATGATTACAGAGAGGTATAGCGGGTGCGTTAGGATTTCAATATGTACGGCATAAATATGGCTTAGTGGCCGGCTGACTAATGGTTTTAGATAAAATGTCGCTACGTCCATGATATAAAAAAGTATAATTTTATCATCCATCCTTAAAACCAGATGAAATTTAGCCCAGACTGCTGACTGTGTTTAATATGTAACTACATGTTTGCATTGGACAAAGATCAAAATGGTGGATTAGCGACCTTGGTGAGCTACGAAATTGGTTTTACTGTATGTTCCTTCAGATTTTGTTTCATATCAAGTTTAACTTTGCAATTTATCTACTAGACCAGCAATGTATTACATTATTTATCCAGACACTATGCATTATGTGGGCTGGCACGGGATGATATTCATCTGAACGCTTTAAGTGCTGTTTATGTGGACACTTTATACTTTTATCAATTATTTAGTTGATTTCTTTATGCTTTTGCTATCTCTATGCTGTATATACCAGTTTTCTGGACTGATTGTATACTATGGCACCATTGATCTGGGTCCTGTATACACCGTTTATCTGGGCAGGGTATACTTTATTCTTCTAGATGACATAAAATCTGTTCATTGGCCTGTGCATTTCAGTGTATATAGTATATTACCATATATATATTCAAGTTTTGATTTGAGAGCGTGGCCTGTTTCATATGTGGATTTGGTTAAATGGGTTGTCTCACTTCAGCAAGTAACATTTATTATGTAGAGGAAGTTAATACAAGGCCCTTACTAATGTATTGTGATTGTCCATATTGCCTCCTTTTCTGGCTGGATTCATTTTTCCATCACATTATACATGTCTCGTTTCCATGGTTATGACTACCCTGCAATCCATCAGCGGTGGCCGTGCTTGCACACTATAGGAAAAAATGCCAGTCTCTTTGGTGGCCAGGACCATGGGAGCGCACATAGGCTAGTGCTTTTTTCCTATAGTGTGCAAGCACGGCCACCGCTGATGGATTGCAGGGTGCCCCCAGTAATGGTCTCCATTAGTGCCCCTCAGAATTAATAATGCCCCCTTAGCACCCCCAGAATTAATAATGCCCCCATTAGTACCCCAGTAATAGTAATGCCCCCATTAGTGCCCCAGAACTAATAATGCCCCCATTAGCACCCCCCAGAATTAATAGTGCCCCCATTAGTGCCCCCAGTAATAGTAACAAATGGAGGAGGTGAGGTTTTTTAGGGTTTTTTTTTTTTTTTGCACAATTGGGGGAGGTGGTGGTGGGAGTTAAAGGCTATACTAATGAGCGCTCCACAATGGAAGTGATTATTAGTAACAGTCGATGTAGGAAAATTATTACCCGCATCGGTAGGGGCAATAAATTACCGGCCGGGTGGTAACTCTATTCTTTCCATAGAATTAAAGAGACATGCTGACATTGTTGTTTACCTCATGTGTTGTTGTTTTTATTTTATTTTTTAAGTTAGATCCAATTTCATCATGCAAATCAATCCCTCTGGTTTCTTCCTATCCTGTATGTAGCACTTCCTGTTCCTGTATCCAACCAAACCCATGATGCACTTCTCCTTCCTCTACCACAGCTCTAGCACCGCCCCTCACAATGCCCTGCTAGTTTAAAGGTCCGCCCACCAGCTAGTTACATAGACACTCCCCTATCACCGCCCCTAATAACACCCAGCTAGTTTATAGCTCCTCCCACCCAGCTAATTACATAGACACTCCCCTATCACTGCCCCTTACAACACCCAGCTAGTTTATAGCTCCTCCCACCCAGCTACATAGACACTCCGCTATCACTGTCCCTAACCACACCCAGCTAGTTTATAGCTCCTCCCATCCAGCTAGTTATATAGACACTCCCCTATCACTGCCCTAACAACGCCTAGATAATTTATAGCCCCTCCGACCCAGCTGGTTACATAGACACACCCTTATCACTGCCCCACCCATTGACATAACATCACAGGAAGTAAGACAGAGCTGCATGGACCTGGTCATGTGACCACAGCCCAGAACAGGAGATAAGAACAATAAAGGTAAAAGAAATACATTACAAAATTACAGCGACCTCCATAAATGATTATTTTAAAAGATGTTGATGCCAACTGGAAAATTCCTTTAAGATATTAAAAAAAAGTTTTTTACCCTAATTTTTCACCCATTGATATCTTGGGTGACCAATGGTTATTATTAGTGTTGATCGAGCACCCAGGTGCTTGTGTGCTCGGGTGCTCTGGCCGAGCACTCAGGGGTGCTCGAGTGCTCGGCTGAGCACCCGAGCATAATTGAAGTCTATGGGACTAAACCAGGCACCGTCCACTCGGAAGAGCGGTGGGTGCCTGGTTTACACAAGTCCCCCAAATAAAATAAAAAAAGTACACAGACACAGACACTACTTACCTTTCTCCGTAGCTCCCGACCTGTACCTTCAGGAAAGACGGCGCGCAGAGTGGTAAGTTTTACCACAGTGCCACCTGCTGGAGGGAGCTGCTGGGAAAGGTAAGGACGGATCCGTCATGAACTCCATTGAAAGTCAAGTCACTATTGTGTCACACCAAACGTCTTGGTGCGGGTAGGGGACTCGAGCATGCTCGCTCATCACTAGTTATTATTTAACTTTTTTTTTTTTACCTAAGCAATGGCAGTATAATTTATTCAAATATCCTTTAATAATATTTTATAACTGTTAAAATAAAAAAAAGTCAAATAATATAACGTCGCTAATGGAACACAAAAAAAAAATAAAAATAAAAAGGAAAATAGGATTTCAGGCCTTTACGATGAATCTTTTGCTGTTCCGACCAGTGTGGTCATACTTAACATTTCTATTAATTTCATCACCTGGGGGATAGCTGCAGGATTTAGGAGATTGATATTACTGTACTTTAGATGTTTTCTTGGTTCTTGATTGCTTGGATTCTGCGGTAACCTTCTCTTCTTTAATTGTATTCGCAATTTCAGGGGAGATGAATCGGTAAAGGAAAGGTCAGTGTCTTAATGATAAAGTGAGAGCACAAAAAATGCACAAATACAAGACAAGTAGTGGATGTGTGGGATAATCATGGTAAAAAAATAACTAATGCTATAAAAATATAAAAGAAAAGAAGAAAAAACACCTACAGGACAGCCTTCATGATGCATATAAGTTTGCCCATGGTCATCCTCATCCATCCTCCACGCTTGTGGGGGCACCCTCCTCAATGCCCTTTGTACTTATCAGTCTACAACTTTCGGCTTGTTATGGGTTTGAGGGCCCTGCTGATTCACCAATGTAAGCCTAACCTCCGGAGGAAGCCGTAAAGCTTCGATTTTAATACTGTAGTAATAGGATATACACTTGAATGGAACAACCACCATGTAATACTATATTCCCATGCATCAGCCCCTGCAGGTCAACTGTATTGACGACCATATCTTCTCCTGGCAAAATCACACCTCGAAAGCTGGACCCAAAGCGATCACATCTCAGATGAACGAGGCAGCCTCTTTAAAGAAACTGTCCAGGATTAGATAAAACATGGCTGCTTTTTTTTTCCATAAACAGCGCCATGCCTGTCCACAGGTCAGGTGTGGTATTGCAGATCTGCCCCTTTCACTTCAGTGAAACTTAGATGCAGTTCCAAACACAACCTATAGACAGGTGCGCCATTGTTTTTTGTTAGAAAGCAACTACGTTTTTCAAGTTCTGGATTCTCCTTTAAGTCTGTACTTGCTCTCCAGACAAAAAAATATAGGGTAGCTTCCCTGACTAGAGCATCTTAAAGGGCATCTGTCAGCAGTTTTGTACCTATGACACTGGCTGACCTGTTACATGTGCACTTGACAGCTGAAGACATCTGTGTTGGTCCCATGTTCATATGTGTCCGCTTTGCTGAGAAATATGATGTTTTAGATATGCAAATGAGCCTCTAGGAGCAACGGGGGCGTTACCATTATACCTAGAGGCTCTGCTCTCTCTACAACCGCCGCGTCCTCTCCACTTTGATCGACAGGATCAGGCAGTGTAATGTCATCATGAATGGTCCTGTCAGTCAAAGTATAGAGGGCACGGACGTTGCAGAGAGTACTGAGCCCCATAGAAGTAAATGGAGCAGTGGCTGCACTTGCGCGGTTTGCCCTCTTGCACTTTGCAGGCTCCATTCTATCCTAGCGATATGCCCCCAATGTACATGATGATATGATCCCTTTAAAGGGGTTATCCCATGACTAATGTAAAAAATGAAAATCAGACATCATGTAGGACATGACAATGTCTCTCTAAGGCCTCTTTCACACTAGCGCAGCACGGATCCGGCAGGTGAAGGGTGCCGCCGGATCTGTGCTGCCGCAGGGACATGTGTGGGGCACAGTACATACACACAGACACACACACACAGACATATACACATACAAATACACATACATACTTACATGCTCCCGGCAGGTCTCCACAGCGTCTCCAGGAGGAGCAGGACGGTGTGCACTTAGGACAATTCCCCATAGCGCCTTCTTCTGGGCGCCAGGTGGAATCCTCCTATGTGTGCGCCGTCCTGCTCCTCTTGCGCTGTGGAGACCTGCCGGGAGCATGTAAGTATGAATGTGTATGTTTATGTGTATGTCTGTATGTGTGTATGTATGTATGTGTGCAGGTGACGGATACCTCATGAACTCCATTGAAAGTCAATGGAGGACGGATCCATTCACCAATGTGTCACACCAAACGGATCTGTCCCCATTGACTTTCATTGGGGGTCATGACGGATCCGTCTTGGTGCATGCTGCGGTTTGCTCTCCGGTCTGGAACGGAATGCTTTTAGGAGCAATCTGTTGTCTTCAGTTCAGTTTTGTCCCCATTGACAATGAATGGGGACAAAACTGAAGCGTTTTATTCCGGTATTGGGCTCCTATGACGGAACTCAATACCGGAATAATAAAACGCTAGTGTGAAAGTAGCCTAACAAAGCTAGAACCAGCCTTGTACCTCAAATGGATGCAGAGATCTCCACATTCATTGCTCTGCTAGATTTATATCAAGCTGGCAGCTCAAGGGTAGTGTCTTTTCTGCTGCAGCTAAGGGGGCGTGTCCATGTTATCCTTATCACAGCTAAGGAGGCGTGTCTCAGCTCTCCCTATGACAGCTAGGAGGTAGTTGAAGGATGAAACTGAGCATGTGCAGCCATCTCAGTGAGCAGGTCAAAGAAATAAGAAAAAAACAAACAGCAGGTGGCGCTATACAGATACATTTTATTGAATAGCTCATTGGCTATGCTAAATTTTTAATTACATGCAATTACAAAAGTATTCAGATCCAGGCGCTGGTTTGAAAACTTTCGAATATTTTTTGTGGGACATCCCCTTTAATGCTAAAATCCTGGCTCTAGAAATGACCTCACTTCACCCTAATTACATTTGGATTACTTTTTTTGTTAAAATTGGTTAAATTGGCCAATCCAGGAAACTGCCATTGTAACGGTAGAGCCTGGAAGGATTAACAGGGATGCCCGACCTGCCGCCCAGCTGTTGGACAGTTTGCAGCTTATTAGGACATGCTGGTAGTTGTAGTTTTGCAACAGCTGGAGGGACGCAGGTTGAACATCCCTGGATTCGAATATTTCCTCAAGGTCATGCTCTTCAAAGGTGAATTCTGCCAGAATCTGCTCTCATTCTGTGTTTTCTGCCTCCTTTACGTTCTCTGTCCAACTCAGTCTTCAAAATCCAGGGTGGCTTTGCCTGAAGCACCGTCATTGCCCCCAAGCAAGCTCCATAATTGGTGCAGGGAGGTTCTCCAAGATGTTCCTCTGCCAGTGGTGGCCATTGTAGCCCGGGTAGATGAAATAATGGGACCTGTTTGAAGGTTTATAGCTTTCTTCCATCTTGCGGAGCTTTATACAAACACAGGTTTGGCTGAATGTTAGTCACATGCCAAATCTGCATCACCGCTGGAGCCCGGCAGATAACAGAGAGCAATATTTACAAACAGAGATGAACCCGTCCTCTGCTCATTGAGATGATACAGGAGACATCGCCGCTTATCTCCACATGGAGGGCCGGAGCTGGGATGATCAAGGTGTTGCAGACATTCTTAAGCGTCCTTTTCAGCGTGGCTTTAAGGGGGTTACGGTTTCTTAGTCGTTTGGTAGGTCGAGTTTCACGCTGGCTCCTCTTGGCTGGAAAAAGCGACCTCAGGGTATATTTTGGAATGTCTGTTAGATAAGCTATTAAAATCAATCACGTATCATTAGAACCAGATGTTGCGTTGGCTCGAGGACCAGTCTTTAAGGGTTCTTTTTCGATTTCGATAAATATGTAAAATGCGTCTCGGGCTTTATATTTATAGACTATGGGAAATGCGGGTGAACGAACGTTAAGTCTGGGGAGTTACTGCTGATGTCCATGGCCCATATGAAACGCCCTATTAAACATTGCTTCCTTGTAATGTATAGTATATGCATTATGGCTTTCTGTTCAATTTTCTTTTTATCCTGCAATTTCATTACCTGGAAACCATCAGCAGGTAGGTTTGTGGTTGTTGCTGGTTTTTGATTCGTTTTTCCTTTTATCTCGCAATTTAACTACCTCGAAAGAAAGCTTCCACAAGTAGGCTCATGGTTGTTGCATACCTTACAGTGGACCTCTCAGCCATCTGCGCATTGTATTGCAGAGTATTGAGCCACAGGAACTCTGTGTGCCTCCATAATGTCTCTCTTGTGTGCATGAGGCCTTATTCTGTGCTCAACGTTCATATTCTTTTTAATTTGCTAGTTCATTAGAGCTAGACATGTATACCTGAGATAGTCTGTCAATGATTGTCAAAAGATCTGTAATTACCTTATAATGACAGCTTTCATCAATGTCTCCTGTCCCTTTCCACTGGTCCCTTAACAGACTGTTGCTATGGCTTGTCTGTCTCTGGCTAATTGTAAACAGAAGACAGAGGGGCGGTCCTTCACACTGCATGCCTGCATTAGGCTTCAGCATAAGGAGGCGTGTCTCTCAGTAATCCAAACTGATTGGCTGGCAGGAAGCTGCTGGCTACAGTAAGTGTATATGTGAAGTGAGGGAAGGCAGTTTTGGCCTCAGAGAACTGGCAGAGGAGCCATCTTGAGAAGATCCTCATATTGTAGGGGTTAAAATAGCCGTAACTAAGGGAAAAACTCAAGGAAAACAGTGGTATGTGAAGAAACTAAATGCTTGTATGCCCTGTGGAATAATGGCGCTGCAGCTTCTTGTCTCAGTATTTTGCATGTTACTGTTCCTCTGTTATTCCTATTGGAAATGCATGACTAAATTTTTAACCCTGTTTCTGTGTCTCTGTATAGTCTGTCCCTGTCCAGTCAATTCTTGACATCGTAGGCACATGACCCATTGACAAGCTGGACCTTTATTGCAGACTCCTGGAAATTCATTCATGCAATTCCAGTAGGAATAATAAAGGAATGACACAACATAGAGTGATAAGAATAGATGCTCCAGAATTATAATTACACAGGGGTTGGAAATAGTTACTAAAAAGGACACGTCAGGAGGGGGGGCCCTGTATAGACCATAGACTCCAGCTGTTGTGGAACTACAATTTCCAGCATGCACCATTCATTTTTAAGAGCGTTCTGAGAAGACCACAGCAACAATGCACGCTGGGAGTTGTAGTCACACAACAGCTGGATTGCCAGAGGTTTGTTTTTTCTTCAAAGCTGTCTTCCGATTTTAAACATTTATTCCAAATCCCACCTCCGAGACCCTCACCTGACAGGAGAATTGGGGTCCGGTGACCCCTACGTACAGTGCTTGCATGGCTTTTACCATAACTCCCATTGACTTCAATGGAAAGTGCCACGAGCAAGTGTGGCCACTTGACCATGAAACTCAATGGAGGATACAGCAGCCGATCAGAGAAGTAGGGTTTAGACTGGATTCCCGTTCACCAGTAGGCAATGGTCCCACCTATTAGGCATTTATGGTATCCTGCAGATGGGAATACCTGTAATCCTCTTAAAGGGGACCTGCCACGTTTCTTCGTCGCGTGCAGTTATTACGTTTTCTATCCTCAGGTCTTTCACGTAGATTACAGCTGTTTTTCCTTATAGTCCAAAATCTCAGAAAGTATTTAATTGCGCGGGAAGTCTTGGATAGTGCGTCGAATCTTCAAGTGCACTTTGGGGATCTAATTATTTTAATCAATGACCATTTAGCTCAGCGGGCCTCAGACGGCTGGAAGAAGCTTTGAGGGAAAATGACCTTTAAATAAAGCCCGATGATAAGAAATTACACGTCTGCGCCGGGAGGTATTTTCAAGTAAATGGATGATAATTCTCCACCTGAAACGGCCGACGGCTCCACAATGGACCGGCTAAACTTAGATTTGATTGATAGGCGGCAATTACTGGTTTGAACCGCTGACCCTTATTAACTGGGCGGCGGTATAATCCGTTGTGTCATATAGCAGAGATGTATGAACAATGCAACAATAAAAAGAGCCTGGTGACCGCAAAGGGTTAATGGTCTGTCGGTGGTCCTCAGCATGAATGGGGGCTGGCTGTAAATTGCCCAAAACGTTCTCATATTGACAGCATTTAAAGGGTTATTCCATTGGCGGCGCAACGAAAAGTTATCCGATTTTTCAATATATTTTAAGTGTTTTTCAAGATCCCTGCTTGCAATCCCAATGGATAGAAATCTGATTAAGAGCTCTGATAACTGTACTGTAATGAGCCGTGCCCCTGTGTGTCCAACCCAGGACCAGGAGACAGATTTTTTATGCACTTGGAGCAAATAAAGAGGGTTGCCTTTCAATGACAGCAAGCGGAGATCTTGAAAACCAAAAGAAATTGGGAAAGTATATTGGAAAATGGAATGCATTTTAAAGGGGTTATCCCATGATTATCATATACTGTAGTATATTACAACCTCTTTCTAACAAAGCTAGAACCAGCCCTGTACCTCACATGGATCTAGAGATCTCCCCATTTATTGCTCTGCTAGATTTATATCAAGCTGACAGCTCAAGGGGAGGGTCCTTTCTGCTGCAGCTCAGGGGGCGTGTCTCAGCTCTCCCTATCACAGCTCAGGGGGCGTGCCCATGTTCTCCCTATCACAGCTCAGGAGGCAGTTGAAGGATAAAACTGAGCATGTGGGGCCTTCTCAGTGAGCAGGACAAAGAAATAAGAATAAAAACAAACAGCAGGTGGCGCTATACAGATACATTTTAGAGAATAACTCAGTGGCTATGCTAAACTTTTAATGACATGCAATTACAAAAGTATTCAGTTCCAGGGGCTGGGTTAAAAACTGTATAATATTTTTCATGGGACAACCCCTTTAATTTATTTATTGGTGGAAACCGTAATATATCTTTAAAGTAAAAATTCTAAGATTAAGATGTAACATAACACATTAATGAAAAGACAAATGGACGTTGTTCAGTCCCCCTTTTTATGGACTTCAGGGTTTTTCATGCATGTGCCTCATTAGGGTAATAGCAGAGCTGTGTCCGTAACCATCACATGGCCAGGGCAAATTCAACAACTAATACAGTCCCATAAAGTTTAAATGACACACTGCACATGATTAACCGCCACTCCTTTTAAATGAGGGGCAGGGAACCCCACTTATAGTCATTGGTGGGAGTCTCAGTGGTTGGACTCCCCCCACCAATATAAGAGTTTTCCTCTATATAGTGCATAGCACATAAGTAACAGGGAATACCCCCTTTATTTTGACTACTACTGCTGGTAATCATGTGATCATTTTAGTACTGTTGCTGGTGATCATGTGATCATCTGACTACTGCTGCTGCGATTATTTGATCATCTGACTGTTGCTTTTGACAATTATGTGATTATTTGACTACTGCTCCTGGCGATCATGTGATCATTTGACTACTGCTGCTGGCAATCATGTGATTATTTGACTACTGCTGCTGGCAATCATGTGATTATTTGACTACTGCTGCTGGCAATCATGTGATTATTTGACTACTGCTGCTGGCGATCATGTAATTCTTTGACTACTGCTGCTGGCAATCGTGATTATTTGACTACTGCTGCTGGCGATCATGTGATTATTTGACTACTGCTGCTGGCAATCATGTGATTATTTGACTACTGCTGCTGGTGATCATGTGATTATTTTATTACTGCTGCTGGTGATCATGTGATTATTTGACTACTGCTGCTGGCAATCGTGATTATTTGACTACTGCTGCTGGCGATCATGTGATTCTTTGACTACTGCTGCTGGCAATCGTGATTATTTGACTATTGCTGCTGGCGATCATGTGATTATTTTATTACTGCTGCTGGTGATCATGTGATCTTTTGACTACTGCTGCTGGCAATTATGTCACCATATGACTATGTAACATTATCATGGCTGTTTTCCTCTGGGGCCGCAATGACTCTTTACCAGGACTTCAGTTACATGTGACATGGCCAATTAACACTTTCTCCGCTGTTTATTTCAGATCTGTCCATAGCCGTGCAGAAGTTTTCCCATTCCTTGCAAGATTTTCAGTTTGAATGTATCGGCGATGCTGAAACAGATGACGAAATTAACATTGGTGAGTGCCGCCTTGTGTAAATATAGTCATTGTTCTAATACATCATGTATAAAGAGTCCTAAAAGGTAGAATATATGGTTGAGGACACGTGTAAGGACCACCGGAGCGCTTGCCCATATAACCAATCACAGCACTGATTCCTTTGCCCAATATTAATAGAAAGCTGTAGTGACTATTCTCTGGTTTTCCGTTCTTAAAGGGGTTGTACAGAAGTAGTAAAATATGCCAGCACCAAATCTACCCGCTGGTTCTGTATGGTATTATAAAGTATGTCAGACCCATTCACTTCAATGCTGCTGATCTGCAATACCAGACACAACCTATGAACAGGTGTGGCACTGTTTTTCTAATCCTAGACAATCCCCATGATTCCTTTTCAGACCATGTATGGTAGATGTGTCAGGTCTGGCCACCGGAGAACATAGGTTTTCTATTTTTGCTTGGTATTCTGAGTTTTTGTGTGTTTCTGTTTAGTGCCTACGCCTTGCCTTTAACCATGTTCACACTGTGGAGTTGTTTTGGAGCCAACGCCCATCTTCATGTTTTTGTTTGTCTACTTAGGGTTAATACTCAGGTGCTGGGCTGAGTGGCTTCTCAGAATCTGGTCCATTCAGAACCTGGGGGTGGGATATCTTCCTGCATAAATACCTGCCTTCTTCTCTGGTCTTGGCCGGTTTTTCTGTCAAGGTTGGGGTACACAGATAAGGGGGATGTGATCCCTGAGCTCTCCCCAACCCCTGTCCCTGCCTAATTGCCTCCGTGTCCTAGGCGACACGGCGACAACCACGAGGACTGCAATTACACTAACTAGGTGCAGGGAAAAGGGACAACAAACAGAGACGAACAAAACACTGAAGAATAGTCAACTAGCCGCGTCAGAAAACCAGAGATAACGTAGGTACAAATCAGAAGACGGTAGAGTAGTCAGATACAAACCAAGGGTCAAATAAGCAGTCAGGATACACACGATACAAGCAGGAATAGCAAGGATTTGCAAAGACCAGAGAAGAAGGCAGGTATTTATGCAGGAAGATATCCCACCCCCAGGTTCTGAATGGACCAGATTCTGAGAAGCCACTCAGCCCAGCACCTGAGTATTAACCCTAAGTAGACAAACAAAAACATGAAGATGGGCGTTGGCTCCAAAACAACTCCACAGTGTGAACATGGTTAAAGGCAAGGCGTAGGCACTAAACAGAAACACACAAAAACTCAGAATACCAAGCAAAAATAGAAAACCTATGTTCTCCGGTGGCCAGACCTGACAGTACCTGACAAGATGTTGAGGTGCCCGCTCAGTAACTGAGCCAGTGCCATGAGTGGCACAGCTGATATTCACCAGGCATGTCCATGATCAACTCTGATCACAGAGATTTAACCACTCAAATGTGACCACAGCATCTGAACAGTGATTTAGAGGGAGGGGGCTCCGATCGACAACTGGATGCCCCCTCCCCCATCCTTTCCCTTGCAAGGAGATTTCAGGAGTCATTCAGTAAAGTTACTATGGTAGTTGGGAGTTTTGTGAAGGCTCCCAGGCTGCCATTGCAAAGTTCCTATTAAGCTCTGCCTCAATAAATAGTAAACTACAGCAGTCTATAGTATAAAGGTCCCTTTTGATGGGGCAATTCAGCAGGCGATTGTCAGGAATGAAGCATTCCTTCCCTGCAATCCCCTGCTCATCAGTGGAGGAGACTACTGTATTTACATGCAGCGATCTTCTCCAGAGTAGGGGATGAACAATCACTAATACCGTCGTTCGTCCCCATACAGACTCGGCGTTTGCTGGCAGTGGAGCGTGATTAGACAGTATGATCTGCTACCAGCAAACAATGAACTTATTGCTCAGGTGCCGTCCCACAGGGGAAGGCATCTTGAAGGGAGTCTGTACCTTTTGATTACTGATAATATATCCCTTGATTAGCAACTCCCAGTACCCCCGCCGATCAGCTGTTTGAGAAGGCAGCGGCGCTCACAGTAGTGCGCGGCCTTCTCACTGTTTCCCGCAGGCCCACTGTTGTCATAACTAGTATCAATGGCCTGGGTGTGGCTCAGCCCCATTGAAGTGAAACCCTAACGATTAGATGCTGATGACCCATCCAAAAGATAGATCATCAGTAATCAAAAGGTACAGAACCCCTTTAAGTGCCCCTGGGTGGCTGGCCATAGACTGCAGGTCCTTTAAGATCTGAAGCAAGTGAGCAAGCCCTACAGGCCATGAGAGGAACAACAGCCAGGCACCTCCGAAAAGAAGGAAAGGAAGGCTGGAAGGTCTGGGCCACGGGAGCCCGGGAATTGAGGGGCAGGTGAGCAGAGCCGCTCCACCCTCCCTGGCAGGCACTGGTCATTGATATAACAAACCCGCGTCTACCCATTAAATTAAGTGGCCTATCCAAAAAAAAAAAAATGATATCAATATTAAAGTCCAGAAAACCCTTTTGAGGGTGGATTTACACCCAGGTTCTACAGGCGTATTTCAGCTTTTTTTTTTTGGCATTTATTGCACAGACTTTTTTATGCATTTTTTTCCTTTTTTTTACATTGATTTTTTGGTCCCTTGGTGTCTTTTTAAAATCGCAGCATTTTCTGGGTGCTTTTTCTTTGGCAGTTTCCCTTAAACGTATGGAAAAAATGCAAATAACACAATGAGTGCCAACCCTCCAAAAAAAAATTGCATACATTTCATGATTTTTTTTACAAGCGAAACATAAACTGTGGCAGCTCCCTAACTCCACATCTTGCATTGCTGGGCCTATGGTTTCCTTCTGTGCCTCTTGATGGCACATTGGGAGGTCTCGTGATCCTATAAGTTTACTGTGATCCGGAGATTTGTCAGGTCAAGCAGTCCAAACATCTGAACAGAATTAGTGACGGTACGGAGGCCGGGGGCGGCTCATCCGCTCCATGGATTTGGTGTAATGGTATAATGATTGTGGTGAGACTGGAAGCTGTGGTCTGCCTCGTTTGTGTGGCTCCTGTGAAAGTGTTCTTTATGTGTCACTCATTAGATACAATGTACCACAGATGATATACATTACAGGATTATAGCAGTGGGACCCCCATTGATTACTTATCACCTATTCTGTGAATGGTAAAGGTCCTAGTGATGGGACCTCCAGTGATCGGCACTTATCACCTGTCTGGATCTGACAGTTCTGACATGCCTGTTTTAAAGGGAGTCTGTTACCTCATTTTCACCTATATAACTAACAGCACTGCCCCACAGAAGATTGTAAACACATCCCAGACATACCTGTGTGCACTGTGTGTGTGTATTACATGTCACATCCCAGACATACCTGTGTGCACTGTGTGTCTGTATTACATGTCACATCCCAGACATACCTGTGTGCACTGTGTGTCTGTATTCCATGTCACATCCCAGACATACCTGTGTGCACTGTGTGTGTGTATTACATGTCACATCCCAGACATACCTGTGTGCACTGTGTGTCTGTATTACATGTCACATCCCAGACATACCTGTGTGCACTGTGTGTCTGTATTCCATGTCACATCCCAGACATACCTGTGTGCACTGTGTGTGTGTATTACATGTCACATCACAGACATACCTGTGTGCACTGTGTGTCTGTATTACATGTCACATCCCAGACATACCTGTGTGCACTGTGTGTCTGTATTACATGTCACATCCCAGACATACCTGTGTGCACTGAGTGTCTGTATTACATGTCACATAGCAGACATACCTGTGTGCACTGTGTGTGTGTATTACATGTCACATCCCAGACATACCTGTGTGCACTGTGTGTGTGTATTACATGTCACATCCCAGACATACCTGTGTGCACTGTGTGTGTATATTACATGTCACATCCCAGACATACCTATGTGCACTGTGTGTCTGTATTACATGTCCAGGAAAAGCACTTTTATTCTGCTGGAAAACAGCTCTCAAGTGCCCAGTTGAAAGTGAAAAACAGCTTTCTCCCCTGACTCGATTTCTAACACCTATATCATCTGATGTTGTGATTTTGGTTTTATTTGAAAGCTTGGAATGTCAGCTTTCAAAGAAGGTCAGAAACATTTTTCTATCTGCTACCAATCGCAAGATATGAGCAGCTAAAGCAGTCCTCCCCTATTCAGTCTGGTTTGCTTTGGGCACTTGCAGCAGTAGAGCTGGGCACTTGGGAGCTGTTTTCCTGCAGAATAAAAGTGCTTTTCCTGGACATGTAATACAGACACACAGTGCACACAGGTATGTCTGGGATGTGACATGTAATACAGACACACAGTGCACACAGGTATGTCTGGGATGTGACATGTAATACAGACACACAGTGCACACAGGTATGTCTGGGATGTGACATGTAATACAGACACACAGTGCACACAGGTATGTCTGGGATGTGACATGTAATACAGACACACAGTGCACACAGGTATGTCTGGGATGTGACATGTAATACACACACACAGTGCACACAGGTATGTCTGAGATGCGGCGTAATACAGACACACAGTGCACACAGGTATGTCTGGGATGTGACATGTAATACAGACACACAGTGCACACAGGTATGTCTGGGATGTGACATGTAATACACACAGTGCACACAGGTATGTCTGGGATGTGACATGTAATACAGACACACAGTGCACACAGGAATGTCTGGGATGCGACATGTAATACAGACACACAGTGCACACAGATATGTCTGGGATGTGACATGTAATACAGACACACAGTGCACACAGGTATATCTGGGATGTGACATGTAATACAGACACACAGTGCACACAGGTATGTCTGGGATGTGACATGTAATACAGACACAGTGCACACCGGTATGTCTGGGATATGACATGTAATACAGACACACAGTGCACACAGGTATGTCTGGGATGTGACATGTAATACAGACACAGTGCACACAGGTATGTCTGGGATGTGACATGTAATGCAGACACAGTGCACACAGGTATGTCTGGGATATGACATGTAATACAGACACACAGTGCACACAGGTATGTCTGGGATGTGACATGTAATACAGACACAGTGCACACAGGTATGTCTGGGATGTGACATGTAATACAGACACACAGTGCACACAGGTATGTCTGGGATATGACATGTAATACAGACACACAGTGCACACAGGTATGTCTGGGATGTGACATGTAATACAGACACAGTGCACACAGGTATGTCTGGGATGTGACATGTAATACAGACACACAGTGCACACAGGTATGTCTGGGATGTGACATGTAATACAGACACACAGTGCACACAGGTATGTCTGGGATGTGACATGTAATACAGACACAGTGCACACAGGTATGTCTGGGATGTGACATGTAATACAGACACACAGTGCACACAGGTATGTCTGGGATGTGACACGTAATACAGACACACAGTGCACACAGGTATGTCTGGGATGTGACACGTAATACAGACACACAGTGCACACAGGTATGTCTGGGATGTGACATGTAATACAGACACACAGTGCACACAGGTATGTCTGGGATGTGACATGTAATACACACACACAGTGCACACAGGTATGTCTGGGATGTGACATGTAATACAGACACACAGTGCACACAGGTATGTCTGGGATATGACATGTAATACAGACACACAGTGCACACAGGTATGTCTGGGATGTGACATGTAATGCAGACACACAGTGCACACAGGTATGTCTGGGATGTGACATGTAATGCAGACACACAGTGCACACAGGTATGTCTGGGATGTGACATGTAATGCAGACACACAGTGCACACCGGTATGTCTGGGATATGACATGTAATACATACACACAGTGCACACAGGTATGTCTGGGATGTGACATGTAATACACAAACACAGTGCACACAGGTATGTCTGGGATGTGACATGTAATACAGACACACAGTGCACACAGGTATGTCTGGGATGTGACACGTAATACAGACACACAGTGCACACAGGTATGTCTGGGATGTGACATGTAATACACACACAGTGCACACAGGTATGTCTGGGATGTGACATGTAATACACACACACAGTGCACACAGGTATGTCTGGGATGTGACATGTAATACAGACACACAGTGCACACAGGTATGTCTGGGATGTGTCTGCAATCTTCTGTGGAGCAGTGCTCTTAATTATATTGATGAAAATGAGGTGACAGACTCCCTATAATGAATACTTGGATTGTTCTCTGAAGCATATGAGAGCTCTCTGTTGTGCCATTCCTCTGTTATTCCTCCTGTAAATGTATTAATTAATTGTCAACTGGGCGTTACCACTCCTCTTGTCAGTGTGGTATGTCATTGGACAGCTCCCCATTCATAAGGGAATTAGTAACAACCAGTTTGTCAGTACATTCATACATTTTCCTGAGAAATTAAAGAGTTCTTCAAAAAGAACTAAAGAATTGTTATATTATGAGGAATACAAGTAACTACTAAAACAGACATGTCAGAAGAGCTGGCAGATCCTCGTTAAGGACTGCATAACATAATATCCCCAGCTCGGTGACCATGTTAATAAATCTGTTATGTTCATGTTCTCAGCTTCTCCTATAGAAATCCCTTTGGGCCCCTTCAAATAGCAGAATTTGCCATCTGAATTTTGCCACGGACACCACACTAAAATTCCAGCGGCGGCCATGTGGTGTCTGCCTCCCATTGTTTTCAGTTTTAATGGGCTGGCGGTTTAAAGCTGCGACCACGCTAAGACAGGGCACCTTTGGGGGCATTTTTTAATTATTGCATTTTATTTAGTTGGACAAAAAACTATTTTTTCACTTGGTTCTTATTAAAAATTCACAGCAGTTTTTATTCTACAGCCTTCAGTTTGTCTCTGCAGGATGCTGCTTCTCTGATGGCACCATCTGTAGCCTTTGGGGGTCATTTATGAACAAATATTCACCACTTTTTGGTATATATCTGTTGCCTATTGTGGCGAAAAGGTTATTTGCACCGCAATCTGCGACTTCTTCCTCTTTTCCGCCACTAAACTCCAGGTCTTAAAAAGGAGGCCGGCCTGGGTGAGAAAGGGCCGGCAGGTCTGTCTCATTTATCATTTTCTACGCCTGTTTTAAAGAGAGCCTGTCACCTCTCCTGACATGTCTGTTTTAATAGCTTCATGTATTCTCCATGTAATAACAATTCTGGAACATCTATTCTTATGTCTGTATGTTGTGCCATTCCTTTATTATTTCTACTAGAAGTTATGAATGAATTGCTAGCAGTCTGCAGTAAGGGTACAGAGGGAGGTAACCAGTTGGGTGTGTGTACCTGCACAGTCTGACTCTATCCAGCTGCCATGTTCAGTCTGTGCAGCTACACCCCCCAACTGGTTACCTTCCCTCTGTACTCTTACTGCAGACTGCTAGCAATTCATTCATAACTTCTAGTAGAAATAATAAAGGAATGGCACAACATAGAGACATAAGAATAGATGTTCCAGAATTGTTATTACATGGGGAGAACATGAAGCTATTAGAGCAAGCATGTCAGGAGTGGTGAAAGGTCCTCTTTAAGGTCCATTCACACGTCCTCAAGTGTTTTGTGGTCCACAAATTGCGGATCCGCAAAAGACGGACACTGGCCATGTGCGTGGCTGAGGACAAGAATAGGACATGCTCTATTTTTTTTGCAGGGCCACGGAATGGAAGTGCGGATGCTGACAGCACACGGTGCACTGTCCGCATCTTTTGCAGCCCCATTGAAATGAATGGGTCCGCAAAATTGAGGAATGGACCCTTAAAAGTACAAAATAGTCTAAATCTATTCCAGCAAGGGAGCTGAAGTAGATTTAGACAAGTGTAAAGTCTAAGTTATTTAGAGGACGGCGCCTTTATGTAACTTAGACAGATGAGCCGCCAGCACAGACTTCATCAATGTCTCCCTTTATCTTTAACTTCCTTACAGTTGATAAACACTCATTTCAGCGAAATTCTTATGAAAATGATTTGGTCGTGTGACTTTTCTTAGACTTGCTGTCACACAACACAACGTCGTGTAGCCCCAGTCTTAAAGGCCCTAAGGAAAGGCCATCAGTTTTTATGTCCTGGATAACTTTTTTCACCTGGTGTTATATATAGTTTTTTTGTGTGTTTTTGAATGTTTTTGCTGCTGCTGTTTTTTTGCTTACCCTTTAAAAATGCCAACTCCAGATGTTGCATGGAAATCTATGGGAAATTTTAAACTCAGGACAAACAGGTCATTTTTAGTGGTGCTCTGTTTTTTTCACCATTGAAGTGTGTTTTTTTGCTCAGTGGGATTTTTTTTTACCAAACTGCAACATGCTCTGGGTCTTGTGTTTTACCCGCATTGCCTGGCATTTATCTGCCTTTTTTTTCGCAGCAATTTGTGTTGGTGTTTTTTCATGGCGTTTGTGCATGGTGTTTAATCATGCTTTTTTACCCATACATTCCCCAAATGAAGTGACATCATCGGGACACATACTTTACAAAAAAATGCAAAAAATGCAGGTACAAAAACAAATTGTATGGACAAAAACAAGTCAGGCATTTTTCGGGGTGTTTTTTTACAAGGACAAAATGGTGTATTAACTTAATTTTGTATTAAATGAGGCATGGTCTCATGGGACAGGGATATAGTATTATCATATGCGGCCTCATCTGGAATATGCGGTTTAGTTCTAGAAAGGATGCCCTGGAGCTGGAGAGAGTACAAAGGAGAGCAACTAAACTGATAAGGGGCATGGGGGGGTCTTAGGAAAAATTAGAAGAATTGCATTTATTTAGGTCTTAGAAGAGATGTCTAAGGGGGGACATGAGTAACCTAAACAAATATACAAATGGGCCATACAAAAAATATGGTGAAAAACTGTTCCATGTAAAATGCCCTCAAAAGACAAGGGGGCACTGCCTCTGACTGGAGAAGAAAAAGTTCAGTCTCCAGAAGCGTCAAAGCTTCTTTACTGTAAGAACTGTAAATCTGTGGAATAGACTTCCTCAGGAGTGGTCACAGCAGGAACAGGGGGTAGTTTTAAAAAGGGTTTAGATTAATTCTTGAAAGCAAATGACAATAATGCTTATGAAAATGTGTAGAAGTCAGGGTCTCACTCAAAATTCACAACCTCACCCATCCCTTGGTTGAGCTTGATGGACTTATGTCTTTTTTCAACTGTATCTTCTATTTAACAATGTGTATGAAGGAGCACTTAAGGGGGTTGTCTGAGATTCTGATATTTTTGACCTATTGCCAGGATAGGTCATGAATATGAGGTTGGCGGGGGTCCAACACTCAGGACCCAGCTGTTTGAGGATAGGTCATCAATGTTCAAAACCTCAGAAAACGCCTTTACAGTTGGCCATACCCATTATATGAAAGTCAAATGAACCCACAAAATCTTGGAAGGATCAGCAAGCAATCTAATGTGCCTCACAACAGTTCCCAGGTAAAATCCAACATGCCCAGTCCTTTCTTCCTACAGGAGATAAGCCACTGCCAGAGATGTTTGGTTGCTGCTTATTCCTCTTTGTGTAGACCATCAACAGAATTGTACAATATAAGCAGCAGAGATACCGATGGAGAAATCACTGAAACTCTAAGTCAGGTTAGACCGGGTTCTGCGCAGATAAACAAGTCACGTCTTGACAAGTCGGAGACATAAAATACAACTTTATACAAGCTCATCACATACATTGAGCAAATGCAAAACAACAGTGTCCATAAAAGAGTCTAATCTAGAAGTAATATAGACACTTCTGGATTATACTGGAAACACAAGTTTTGCTACCACAAAGTTCTTACATCTCATCAGCCCAAGGTATATTCTAATTATAGAACATTATTATATAATAAGACATTATGATTGGTAGGGTACAGTTTTCGGGATCCCCACCGATTGGGGGAACGAAGGGATGGAGATCCTTTTGGTACATCTCTTGCACTGCAATGCTCCTGGCTACAAAAAGTGCGGGGAACTCCAACTCAGTCCATTCATGTGAAAGCCACTACTACTGTACGTTACCTAAGCTTTCTAACATCTTGGAGTGTCCCCTTGGTATAGTCTCCTGAACGTGTGACTGGTTGTTGGCCAGTATCCTTTTAGCTCTTCTTTGGGTGACCGGTGATAATTGGGAGTGAGGGCTTGTTTAAGCCATCATTGGTCTATGTAAAAGGGCTTTAAGGGAGTTATCCCATCAATCTAAAAATGAGGCAACATATGGTACATAAGAATCTATTTCTAGCAAAGCTAGAACCAGCCCTGTACCTCACATGGATCCAGAGATCTCCTCATTCATTGTTCCAGTTGCTGTGCTGGGTTCTCTTCAGGCTGGCAGCCCCAGGGGCGTGTCGTTTCTCCTGCAGCTCTCTCACTATTACAGCTCAGGGGGCTTGTTCATTCTTGGATGAGTTGCAGCTCTCTCCCTGTAACTGTCACAGCTTCTAACAATAGATATGGCAGGTGGCAGTTGAAGGATGAAACTGAGCATGTGTGACCACCTCAGTAGGTGGATATGGACATTGCTACAGTATACAGATTGAACATCAGGTGGAGTCATTATAATGAAGTCGGCCATGGAGCCCAGACCCCTGCCGAAGGAAAAATTTACATGCAGTATATTATTTGGCTAACCCTGCATCTGGGACATAAAAACGAGACTCATCGCTTAAGAGGACAGACCTCCATTCCAGCCTCCATTGCCATCTTGCTGTTCACCATGACAGCCTTTGAGAGTGGTGGTGTGAGGTCAGTGGAACACCTGTAGATGGATGTCTGGCTCGTTGCCCAATGTTGTCCAGACTACTTCTGATGGTTTGCCGCCCAATTACTGGCAGGTTGATGAACAGGAGACATCACACAATCATCCAACACAGCTTGATCCGTTTTTTGAAGTTTCATGTGGCTAAAAACTTTGCTTTCAGTCTGGTTTTATGCCCCTCCCACACGCCACAGATTGGAGCTAGGTGCTTAAAAATGTGATCATTTGCAGATCTTAGTGACACCTGGTGCCTCCTCAATTTGCATAACCTTACAGCTTGTCTTTTTGGCATAATTTCAATGTTGAGTATCTATCTCATATCTATCTATCTATCTATCTATCTATCTATCTATCTATCTATCTCATATCTATCTATCTATCTATCTATCTATCTATCTATCTATCTATCTGATATCTACATATTATCTATCTCATATCTATCTATCTATCTATCTATCTATCTATCTATCTATCTATCTATCTATCTATCTATCTATCTGATATCTACATATTATCTATCTATGTCATATCTATATATTATCTATCTCATATCTGCATCTAAAGTTATAGAGGGGGAGAATGTGTTATTTTCAAGGAAAGGGAAAGGGACACTTTTTGGGCTGGGACACTTTGGGCTGGATCAAGGCCCTCCTTGGAGAACCTCTCGATTTGGTTTCCTCACCAGCAATGGACAAGTAGCACTAGATTGTAGAGACACATTTGACAGCAAGCATTGCTCCACATCAGCCCACACATGCCTGTTATATAATGCCATTTTAAGCAGATTTCCATATTATTAACTTTCCAAATGTGTTTGGTACTCTCCCATGAGCCATCTTACCATCCAGATTTCACGATTCCCAGAGAAAGGGAAATATCATGTATCAAATCTCTCCAGAGAGCGGCAGAAATGCTGTGGCAGCCACTCTTCATACTGATGTATTTTGCAGATGACAATATGTAAAATTTATAAAATGGTAAAATTGATTTATATTGTCTTTGTACTCTTTCTAATAACAGTGCGAGATCCCTGAGCGCTGAAGATTTCGTACATTTTACCAGCAGATTCTTCCTCTAAAATTCTTTCCCTTTCAATGCGCTGAATAAAGTAGTGGCCCCTGTGGTATTCGGGTACAGTCTATCTCCACTCAAAACCTGAAGCTGAGATATGAGGTGCTGTTTGTTTGGGGTCCACATACTCTATTGTCCTTGCTCCTGCCTATGACATGGCGGGAACACCACCTATGGGGAAATAGGCATATCATAATTGCAACAAGTAAAATATGGTGCTACGATCCGGTATACTACACTATTTCACTAATCTGGTACCCTCGTCTCACTTTAGAACTTTTTACACTGTCTTCCTGAACTTGCTGTTGCAGTGAGCCCCCTGTGGGAGCTGGTGTAGAGGATGGGAGTGGTAATGGCCCTGATGTAGTGTAGTTGTGTCACAGTGTCCTATCTAGACTAGACTTGCAGTGAAAGTTGTAGCACTAAAGAATGAGACCAGAGTTGAAGGTAACAAAGTCCTTTTTTTACTAAATGTAGAACTTGAAATACATACAGGAACAGCAGGCTTTAGTGCAGTTCTTCTCTGGAACCAGTAAGGATATTAGGGCAGGTTAGTTGGTGGCAATTCAGCACTTACTGGCCTAGTGGTTGTTTGGTGATGGGTGTCTTAAGCCGTATTCCCTCACTTCACAGCAGTGTCTCTAGAGTCTTCTATCTGTGTCTATCTTCTCAGGGCTAGTGTCAGATAGTGTCTATCTTCTCAGGGCTTTACTTGAGACAATTTTGTAATTTTGTAGGAGCACTGCACACCGTGTCCTCTCCACTCAGTAGCTACACAGGAACTCCCCCTATTGACAGGAAGCAAGACCAGCCCACTCCTATCAAGAGGAGAGGAACAGGGTGGTTAACCTTGGTCCTTGCCAACTTTTGCCATACCTTCCTTGCTGGTAGTGATAGCCAGGAAACAAACAGTAAAATACAATGCAAAACAATAAATAATTGTAGTACCCCCAGGTCCGGATACTACCTGGGGGTAAAATATGGTACCTCACAGGTTGGACCTTGGAACGAGGAGATGTAGGTGACACAGGTGTTATGTATGGGTTTGAATTGCACAGCCTAAGACCCATCGGACCGTCATAGCTCCCCCTGTGTTTGCACCCCTGAGTAGAAGGACATGCCAATAGTTTCCTACTCAGCTAAGCCATATTCATATGCTGTTTTTGAAAGACGAAGTTGACCAGGAGAGGATTTCTACAACTGTGTTTGTTTTAGGAGATTGCAGACGGACAACTGTGCAGTTGTTTTGTCTCTTTTAAGCCCCCCCATCATCGCTTTCCAGTTTTAGCACCCCTTTAATAGCCGTCTGTATGGGTTTTCCGGAGCAAGTCTCTTTTTAGCTGTCATGTTCCTCTGAAGTTCTTTTATCAGTGGATCAATACATGCACTTAACTCCTGTTTCCTTTCTTTCAGCTCAATCCTTGAAAGAGTTTGCTCGCCTACTCATTACCGTGGAGGAAGAAAGAAGGAGACTGGTAAGGAGTATTTTTTTTGCTTCTGGGACTGTTAATGAACAGAAATATACAGAAATGTTGAGATACTCATGTTGGATCCCATTTTTTAGATTTCAGCCACAGGGTTTGCAATTTTTTTATAGCATCTCCTCTATTCGTAGAGTAAGTTCATGGCACCCTCGTCACAGTCACATTGAATCAGGTATTACTAGGTAAGAGTGTGGAGCATGCTTCTCTCCATCACTCTGTAGAATTCATTCAAGGCCTTGATCTTGTTAGAATGACGTTAGAACTTTCTGACCCTTATCGCTGTGGGCAGGGTCAACCTTGGCATGCAACAATGAAATTACCGGTGATTATTGAAGGTAGGGCTACTGGCTCTGATGGCTTGGCACTCCCATTCTTGTACTTGGTGCACCATGGCCAGCTTAAGTTGCAGAAGAGGGCCCCGGAAACTGGAAAATCCACAGCTCAATCGGTGAAATGGAGGGCACCAGGTAAGTGTATTCTCCATTCCCTAGCTAATTAAATATTTTTTAATCTGGAACTTGAGCACCCATTTAAAGAGTCAAACTATTCAATTTTTAATCATTTTTAAATTGAAAAAAGAATGGTGTAACTAGCAAATTTCTAAATCACTTCATTTAAAAAAATATGCCTGCATCCACTTGAAAAAAGCTGTAAAGTCATGACCACTAGGGCTTCTCCTCTTTCCCCCTCTTTTTTTGTTCTGTGAGCTCCAGAGCTGAAAACAAACAAATAGTGCAGTAGTGTACAGCAGTACAGTGCTGGCAGACTTCTATAGAAGGGAGACTCCAGCTGCTTCTGAGTGAAATGCATCTAGCTGTGCAGCGAAAACAGGGAATAATATGCCTGAAAAAAACATTAGGGAAGCCCAAACATAATTGTTCCTTCACAGCATGATTGTACAAAGAAACACAACCATTATGCAAACTCAGCTACACTTTAACAATTTGTCTTTAGGTAGTATTTTACCTGCAAATATTAAAGTCTATGGTTATTTTGGTTGTTTGTGATTTATGCAGTAAATACTGAAATATACTTAAATCATCTTATCTAACTGTATTAGGTAGATTGCCAAAATTGTTTTCATTCAAGACAAACCTGTTGCTAGGGATTTACTGCCTAACAACTATGCCTTGTATATGGGGTTGTCAGACAAGCAAATCCTGACCCTAAGAACTGGTTGCCATTAAGGACTCATGGAAGGTGACTGACAACCTTGATGGGTGCTGCAGCTCATGGTATTGACACAAAGGCATTATTGTTGATGTTTTTGTCATGGTTTTCTCTATCTTTTGTGTCTGTCTTCTAAATGTTTTGTCAACCAGAATGTTAAGATTGTAGGATTTTATGCTTTAAATGCTGTAATTGTGAGTATTAGATGGGGTAAGATGTAAGGAGCCAATGTTTTTGTCCCTCCAGGCTCGGCCATGCAGAGCTGTCTTTGACTTTTTTTTTTCCAGTAATGACATTGAACATTTTGTGGTCTATGTCGCCTTCTTTTAGATAATAACTTCTGTCACAGAGTATTTACTGAAATTCAGACTAGTAGTTCTGAGAAACTGACCATAGTGTTCTGGCTGTCTGCCAAGTGTGTTGCCTCCAGGGTGTCCCTATTCCAGAAGATCAGATAATGAGCAATTTAGCTGGGTCATTTGTTATCCATTTTAATTAGGAAAAAATATAACTCCGAATATAAAGCAGGAACATTTGTCGGGAGTTTGACCTATCTGTAACAACACCAGTTGTTCACTAGACTGCAGAACTGAACACAACCTATAGCAGTCACCTTTCCTAGGTACAAAAGGTGTTTCCCGGTACTCTCAATGCTCCCAGGACTTATAGTAGGGCCAAACTATATACCAAACTGGAAGACTACAATAATAATGCAAAAACAATAATGCAAAAAAAAAACATTAATGCAAAAGCATGTATCTACACTGGCAGGTGGCAAATATGCAGATGTAGAAACTTACCAGTAAATGACAGGCACGATATGGCAATGGCAAATGGCCGATGGAGATGTCAGGTAATGAGGCAGACAGATGATGATGGCAGGTAATAAAGCAGACAGTCGAAGATCACCAATGATAACAAAGAGACAATTAAGCCTGTATTACACTGCCAGTGTTTGGGCAGTACGAGCGTAGATGGATGATGGATAATGCAGACTGAATGTGGGAACGATTGCTTACACAGCATTGTAAAAAAAGCTCCGGCATGTCTGGTGGTCGGGTCCGCAGGAGCGTGCATAGGCATGCATGCGCATCAGCTCCCATCCTGGCCACCTGGTATCTGTGCTGCAGTGGTGGAAACAAGCAGTGTATATGAAAAAAAATAATCAAGCCAGCAAAGGATGCAATATAGACAATCACAATACATTAGTAAGTGCCTTGTATTAACTTTGTCTGCATGATGAATGCCGTTTACTGAAGGGACCCAACCCCTTTAATGGTAGAATGGGTCTTCCTGAAGAGCTCACTGAATATCTTTAGATACCACCATTTCAACAATCCAACACTGCCGATTTTTACTCTTCTGGAAATTTCCAGTCAACTAATATGTTGTTGAATTGGAGCTTTGAGGCCTAGCAGCTCAACTGAAGTTTGAGACCACCATGCTCAATGCCAGGTGACGTGCAGTAGAGTGATAAGTTAGAGAAGAGATATAGGTCTGAGGACATTTTTTGAATGATTTGGTGCAAACTCCTTAGTTCCACTTATGGCATGCCATCATATTCTGGAGTTTACTATGTGTTAACAGTTTGGAAGCACTTGTAGGAACGTTACTGTCCTTCTGCTGATCCTATCTCCGTGGGCGTATTTACAACCAAAGCACACACAGCAGCTGGTCCTGGGACTGGGCCTCAGGTGTAAGAACCTCTTTTGTTTTGTGGGGAGAAATACAGTGGTGGCTTTCTCCTATATACTGTAGCTCCACTGTCACTCACCTTGCCCTGGCTAGGTGGTAGACTATTAAAAGGGCCATCCCTTGGCTGCAGATTTAAGGGCTAACCTTTTCCTGGCTTCTGTTCTTGTACCTTGTGATCCTGATCTAAGTAGAATTAATTAAAGGGGTTAACCTTGTTAGAATGACTGTGATCTTGACCTTGACATTGGCCTTGTTCTTGGTTATTGCTCCTCCTTTGCCCTCTGCTTGTTGTTCTACTCCTGGTTCTAACCCGTGGCTATATCTTGACTATCCTCCTGACTCATGCTCTGGCCCATCCAATTATTCTCTTTATTCTCTCCGTATTCCCTTGGTTTTGAAATGATATGGTCAACTAGCTAAGGTAGGTTGCCAGAGATGTATAATTTGACAAGTCTGCCATTCCAAATTCTGCAAATACTTTGGGATTAGGCCCCATTGGAATGTTAATGGTGGCCATTTTGGCTGTTCTCCAACTTCAATGGAAACTAATATGACTATGAAATAACCAAAAATAACTAACCTCAGAGAACTTCTTGTGATTAGATCTATCCTAACGCCTATTGTTCTCTCGTTGACCTAAATTCAGAGTAGACATCATGCTTCTATTGAAAATAACAACTTTGTTGCTTTGCTTTCCCAGTAAATAACCCCTGCCCGTAACTCATTGCAAAACTAATGTATTCCCACTTCTTCACAGCTTCATCTTCGGTTAAGGTTAAATTGCACATTTCCTTATAGCAGATACTTTTTGTGATAAATTGACTTCCCTTTTAGTATTCTTTATCACTTCCTTTAATCATTGTTTAGCTGAAGTGCTACCTGACCTCAGCATATGATGAACCTTCTGTGTCGCATCTTCACACTGCTCAAAAACTGATAACTTGTTTACTAGGATGTGATGTGTGCCATACCTCTACCATGCGGAGATGTTCATCACACTATAAACCGGGGGGAGATCAGAAGATTTCTCAGCAAAATAGACGTATGCAAGGAATTTAACTCTTGACTCTAGATCTGAAAACACCATAGGAATGTGCAAATCTTAAAGTACCATGTGTATTACATTGTTTTATAATCCAGATACAGCATCAGAAATGTCAGTGGAATGTGTTAGTAGCACCACCTGGATCATCAGTTCTATCAGCGTTGATCTAGGTTTCATTGACCCACCAGAAGACATGATAAGGGGCCACCCTCGATCTATAGAGAAAATGTATGAACATACATTTAATTGCATCAAAATCGTTGTACACAGGACACATCCCTAATAGGTTGTTTGTGATCCTGTTTGGAAGTGATTGACTCAGGAGTCCACTCCAAATTAGGTTGACTTCTTTTGGACCTTTGAGTCCCTGTTGTATTTGTTTATCAAATTTTGGACCCACCGTAGGATCCTTGGTGGATCAGTCCAACCCTGAGCTCACAGAACGGGAGATTTGAGCTGAGCCTAAGGGGTATGGTGTTGTTCTTCGAATGGCGGCACAGTCAAGATGAACAGGCTAAATGCAGAAGAGATATAATTTCAGAAGACTGACAAGGACCTCTTTGTTCTACAGGAGATTTTTCATAAGCCACCACTTTATTCACAAAATACTCTCCTCACGGCAGCCATTTTTGGGATGGTTCCCTCCCACTTCTAAAGAATTCTTTTCTTACTCAGTGGTTCTTTGCCTGTGACTCCCCAGTTTTTGTTGAACTTCAAAGCTTAGCATGCATGGCTCTCAACCTCCTGTGAAAGTATAACTGGGGTTGTGGGCATGCTGAGAGTTGTATTTACCGTAGATGGAGGACCACAATTTCAAGTGATAAACATTTCATATGTTTTATTGTAAGACCACATTCTTTAAACGGAATCTGCCACCAGTCTTATATTGGCTTGTCTAAAGGCAGCATAAACCGGTGACAGATATCCTGAGCAAAAACTCTGGGTCCTATACTTCATCTGACCCAGCCATTTGGTTAAATAAAAATCTATATTGAGTAGTTGCAGCACAAGCCAGGTTCTAGACATCTTCAGTACACAGTCTCAATCAAGAAGTCCTCACATTCATGAGCTCTTGGCTCTCCTTACTGCCCACTGCTGATTGCCATAGGAAAAAAGATGTCAATCGGGAAAGCAAAGCCCTCATAATTATGAGGATTCTCCCGTGTGCATTGTGTATTGAGAGGACACTAGTGCTCAGCTCGTAAAACCACTAGGCCAATTCAAGAACGTGGCCCAACATTTTTCTAAGGGTAAATAACACCAGTGTATGCTGCCCTCAGATAGAGCAGCGTAAAACTGGTAACAGGTGCTTTTTACATGGGTTTTCAGGGATTTTAATATTGAAGACCTATCCTCAAGATAGGTTATCAATATCAGATTGGCGGGGGTCCGACACTCAGCACCCCCGCCGATCAGCTGTTTGAAGAGAAGGCAGCGCTCCGTGTGAGCACAGTTTTCCCATCGTTGTTTAGGTAAACAACTAAGGGAAAGCAGCACTCGCACGGAGCGCAGCCTTCTCTTCAAGTAGTTGATCACATGGGTGTCAGGAGTCGGACCCCAGCCAATCTGATATTGATATCCCAAGAATTGAAGAAGATCCAGTCCAGGAACTTTGAAAGTATGCCCTACCTATGGAGACTTTAGGATCATCCTGTACTGAGTTTTTGGATGCTCCAGCTAAGGGGTTGCCATTGATGGACTCTTCTGAGATTGTTTAATGATTAGTGTGTGTTGCAAAAGTATTAAACCCCTAAAAATCAACTAATTTTTAAAAGGTTACTTTATTTTCAGCAAATAAAATCTTGAGTCATAAAATGACTTACTGTAGGCCAGGTTCACACGTTTAGCCCCTGTTAGGTTTTCCATCACATTTGTACTCTAGACTACCTGAAAAGTATGACCACGATGGGAGCTCAGGCAACCCGAGTCCACAGGACTGATCTTTGCACCTTCTTCACATTTGTTTCTGGCTTTTTTTTTTTGTCAGACGGAATAGTACAGACTTCAGTGCTATTCTATCCGCCAAAATGACGGAAAACAGATCAGACCCCAAAGATGAAACTCTCGAACACCTTTTGACCCAATGAAGTGAATGCACCTAAGGACTCAAAATATTTGCCCCTGACAGAAAGCCCAGCAGTGGGCTAAACGGGGTGTGAACTCCGCTTTATACATCAGTCATATCCAGAGCTGCATATAAAATTCTGCTTCTGCTTGTCTCGTCCCCTACCACTTACAAAGGGATAAGTCCTGGAGTTGTCTAACATTTGTCATCCTCTTTACAATCTAAATTCCAAACCCAAAACCAGGTATTGGTTGTGACTGGAGAAGAAGACATTGTATAATTCAGTATTATCCAAGTCCTCTGTGCCCAGCATAGATCATCCGAGATCCTATTCCAGCATGTTTCTTCAGACTCCATGCAGAGAACAATTATTCCTATTCTTTACTTCTCAACAACTCATTTATAGCTATTTCAATGCCAGTAATATTAACTAGGAACTTTCCGTTACCCGCTAGATGCCCAGGGTGCCGCTAGCATTGCATGTGATGTGTCTTCTGGGCTAACCGTTGGAGAGCATGCTGTGTCCATTATGAGCTTATTAGGGATGTGGTTGAACGGCGGCCATCACTTGTCCTGTCAGTGTTATTGACAACATTGTAATTTCAGTCTTCTTCCGGATATTAAACTTGAAAACGCATTAAGGACAGAACTGCTGGGAGCGCTAAGAGTTTGCTGAACTGTGGGACACCAAATTTTTATTATGTGATGGAAAACAAGGGGACAATATTTTTTTATTCAGGTCAGAAGAAAGAAGCTGTCTGGGGTTATGTACATTGTACGTGTTCTGTGACAACTGATATTAAAGGGGTTGTCCCACGAAAAATATTCTACAGTTTTCAAACCAGCCCCTGGAATACTTTTGTCATTAAAAATTTAGTATAGGCACTTAGTTATTCAATAAAATGTATCTGTATAGCGCCTCCTGCTGTCTGTTCTTTTTCTTATTTCTTTGACCTGCTCACTGAGAAGGCCACACATGCTCAGTTTCATCCTTCAGCTGCCTCCTGAGCTGTGATAGGGAGAGCATGAACACGCCCCCTGAGCTGTGATTGGGAGAGCTGAGACACGCCCCCTGAGCTGTGATAGGGAGAGCTGAGACACACACCCTGAGCTGCAGCAGAAAAGACACTCCCCTTGAGCTGTCAGTTTGATATAAATCTAGCAGAACAATGAATGGGGAGATCTCAGGATCCATGTGAGGTACAGGGCTGGTTCTCGCTTTGTTAGAAAGAGGTTGTCATGTCCTTTATGATGTCCGATTTTTATTTTTTACATTAGTCATGGGATAACCCCTTTAACATCCGTTGTTCAGTAAATTACGGGGTGCCACTGTAATCAGTTGAACAGCCCATTTAGAGGAGTTTTCTGGGTGTTTAATATTGATGACTTATCCCCATATCAGATCGTTGGAGGTTAGACTCCCAGAAGCCCATCCGATCAGCCATGGTGCTCCAGTGAGTGCTGCAACCTACCTTCAGCTCACCAAACACAGCGCTGTACATTGTATAGTGGCTGTGCTTGGTATTGCAGCCCAGAACCTTTGTGCTGTGGATGGTGCTGCATCTCAGTACTTTGAAAACACACTCCTTGTAATGGTAGAGAAAAAGTAGCAGCTTAAAATACAGTACTTCTCCCAGATGTCCTTTTCAGCTGGATGCCAGGCATAGTCTGCAGCAGGATGGAGAGCGTCATACCTTACTTTTTTAACATTATGAGAGCATACCCATATTCTCAATGCGACCCTCCACAATTCACATTAACCGGGGCCGAACACTTACCTGGTGTCCTCCTTTTTTATCTTTTCAGCTGCAGATCCGTAAATTCTCAGGCTCCTCTTCCGTCATCCAAGATGGCCTCTAGGAGTGCCAGATGCACTCTGTGCATGATCGTCCAAGACGCTTCCTGCTTGGATTGGCCAGCACTGCTTACATGAGAAGTGCTATCTGAGGGCAGCAGGGAGTGTCTTGGATGACTAAATGCACAGTATGCACCAGGTAGTCTGAAAAGTGGTGGGGCCATCTTGGAAGACAGAAGAGGAGCTGGGAATTGGCGGATCTGCAGCTGAAAACATGGGAAACAGGTAAGTGTATTTCTTGCTCCCCAGTTTATGTAGATTTTCTCTCTTGAAACTGGGAGGTCGCTTTAAGGCTTCATCCACACGACCATATTTTGTATCCGTGTCCAAAGAAAAACAGACAGCAGACGGATGTCATCCTTGTGCTGTCCGCATCCATGTGTCTGTTCTGCAAATTCTAGAAAATGTCCTATTCTTGTCAATTTTTACGGTCAAGAATAGTAATTTCTAGTGATGGGAGTGAGAAAAATTTGGTGGATTTGTGGTTTGCGGACTTATGGTAAGGGCTCATGCACGTATTTCTTTCTGTGTCCGTTCCTTTTTTTTTTTGCGGACTGTATAATCATTAATTTCAATGGGTCCCCCAAAAAAAACGGAAGTTACTCTGTGTGCATTCCATTTCCGTATGTCTGCATGTCCGTTCTGCAAAAAAATAGAACATGTCCTATTATTGTCCGCATAACAGACAAGAATAGGACTGTTCTATTAGGGACCGGCCGCTCCATTCTGCAACATACAGAATGCACACGGACGTCATCCGTATTTTTTGCGAATTCGTGTTTTGTGGACTGCAAAATACGTACGGTCGTGTGCATGAACCCTAAAGGTGTGGTCCAGGAAAAAAATTGATTTTTTTTTTCAAGAAACAGTGCCACTCTCGTCAATGGCTGTGACTGGTATAGCAGTTCAGTCCGTCCCCTTGAATACAGCTCATGCCGTTGCTTTATATTACATGGCACTGACTTGCGTTGAGTAAATATAATTTATTAGATATAAATAACTGATATTATTATTCATTAGATAAAAGAAATATATAATCCCTCCATTATCATGTGCCTTTATAATCCAGAAACAATCAGGCCCAGCATCCTACATCACTAGTGAGAATTGTAAGAGGAAAGTTCTCTGAACCATTGGGTCTGCCTATTCCTCGAGCGGCGGCGTAGATTACATTGCCCGTATCCTGTCTCCTTAGAAAGTCTTCCCGCCACATCTTCCAAGACTGAAGCTGGAAACCTTGTAATAGGACTTATCAGCCGTACGGAGAGAAGCTGCCTCCATTGATCAGTCAATGATATCTTTGCGCGTCTTGAGTCAGAACATCTGCACTCAAATAAATAACCAGTCCTTCAACTTTCAGCGGAGTCCTGACATCATCTCTCCACGCTCAGCAATTACCTCAGCTCAGATAGAGTAGCTTTGTAATGTCGGAAATTTGCAGCGCTCAGATAGAGGGGAGCGAGAAATAATTGAGAGGTCAGCAAAGGGCCCAATCTGAGCCAGTACACAAAGGTCTATCAGTACTGGTTTCTACTTGTTGCAAAAGTAACATAGTAACATAGTTTGTAAGGCCGAAAAAAGACATATGTCCATCCAGTTCATCCTGTTTTCCTACAAAAGATTAAGAAAACAAAATGTTTGTTTTTTTTCTTCAGAAACAGCGCCCCTCTTGTTTAGTGGCTGTGTCTGGTATTGCAGCTCAGTTCATTTGCACAGAGATTACTTAATTTCCTGCAGTCTATGTCTCTTTAAACATTAGCCTCCATATAGTCTAAAATCTAAGAAGATGGGTGGACAAGAAGAAGTAAATTGTCCTGTGTATTCAAATGAAGGATACGTTCACATGGCGGAAAATATGCAGAGAGTCGTCTTTTTTTTTTTTTGTAGTTCTCGTCGTGTTTGTAGGGGTTCCCATTATAGTTAATGGGGCCGGTGGGCATCAGATAGTGTCCGACAGTGCTGGATCCAGACATCTCCTGTGAAACAGGCCTAAGACAACATGAGAAGGATGATCTGGAGGAAAGTAGCGCCTTAAACCCCAATGGGCCTAGTCTGAATAATAACATTTATTTTCTATAAGGAATGTTAGGCTACTTTCACACTAGCGTTGTTAATTCCGGTACTGAGATCCGGCAGAGGGTCTCAATACCGGAATTTAAACTGATCCGTTTTGATTTTGCACATCAGGATGCATCCGTTCCGTTGTGTGATATCAAAACTGAAAAAAAAACGGATCAGGCACTAAGTACATTGAAAGACAATGGGTGACGGATCCGTTTTTTAGTCTCCTAAAAAAACGGATCCATCACCATTGACTTACATTGGTTTCAGTGCTGGATCCGTTTTTTTTCCGTTTTTATGACCGGACACAAAATTACAGCTTGCTGCGGTTTTGTGTCCGGTCACAAAACTGAAAGCTGCCGGAACGGAATACATCCTGATGCATCCTGAACAGATCTCTTTCGATTCAGAATGCATGAGGACTAAACAGAGCCGTTTTTTTTTCCGGTATTGAGATCCTCTGCCGAATCTCAATACCGGAGAACAACAACGCAAGTGTGAAAGTAGTCTTAGTGGATTTGATGAACATTTCGATGCAGATTCCCTGCCTAATTCTTCATGAATTCCTCAATATGTGATCTTCGCATTCTTTCCTGAAGGATCAGACTACATATGGGTTATTTGTAGTCTGACAACTTCACTTTTTGATAGCTCTCAATGTTCAGACAGGACAAAATGGCTGGTGCTCTATCCTCAGGCTACCCACCAAGCCTGTATAGAAAGGATTATAGTGCAAATTTGTAGAGATAGGCACTCACTCCTCCTGGGGTAGTTTTAGAAGAAAACTATTTGTAAACATCAAATAAAAATTGCAAAAAGTTACACATACATAGGAGCTCCTATAAATAAAAATAAAATAGTTAAAAACATAGACCATTCACCTATATAACTTAATATCACATAATCACTTGGACCTATATTCATGTAAAATCTCGGGTATATAGAACTTCAATCTTTTACTGCTCAATGGCAGAGAAATCTCATGTATCCCCTCTTGGAGATTTAATGGTCCTTCACTCTTAGGTATAAATAACTTCTTTTTCTTTCATAGGGTATAATACAGTGTTCCTTTTAAAAAGTTTTTCTCCCAATATTTAAATGTCTTCAATATTTCATTATGCATAGATTAATTGTTCCACAATGCAAATCCGTCTCTGCACTTCATATATACTTGTAACCTGAACGGTTTCTCCTCTGCAGATATTATATAGCAGTGACCGGTAAGGTTTCTTATCAACAGTGGATAAATACCAGTGACCGGGACAAACAGTTCACTTACTGGTAAGGTGTTTGTTCATTTATACTCGTATCAACTTGTTCCTACGGGGCCCATGGGCTGTGCACTTACCCGTCCCCTCTCTCAAGTCCGTGGTGCTATCAGCGTGTTTCACACGCTACCGGGTTCTCGCGATACACGTTGTTTCGTAACCTCTTACTAGTCTTTGTATTCCGCCGGTTCCTCTTCCCAGGATATATGGTTCCGGCTTACTTTAAGTTCCCGGTCTTACTGGTAATCCATTGTATTCACTTGGGAGAAAAGTAGAAATCTCTGTTTAACTCCTCCGTGTGACATTCAAGGGTGGATTGATCACGTTCTCTCGCTAAACGCGTTTCGGTACCACCTGTACCTTCATCAGTAGCCGTGTCAATCCCCCATTTCCACTTTCCTTTTATCCACTCTCGAATGCCACAAACTATGGACTGGATTCCCCAATTCCATTACTCCACTTCCAAACAAGGTGTAATGGTTTTAAAAAAACTTCATATAGAGGCATTCAACCTTATTACCCTATATTCAATAACTCTAGGTGTCCATTTAGACAGTAAACAAGCATATGCGTTATTCTTGCGTTTTTTCCTCCATCTTGCGTTTTTTTGGCATATGGTTGCGTTTTTTCCATTTTAACATCCATTACATTCCCTTCATATGCTCTAATATCTTGAAGTTATAAATTATACTTCAATAGTTAGGTTATCAAGGTAAACATAAAAAAAGCATAAAAATATATAAAAATACATATATAAATATATAAACTCATGTAACATATGATGGTGGATATACACGTTTGATGGGTCCTTCCCATTTATCCATTATTTCACTACATAGAGGTTATGTTTCTTTCATTGTATGGCATACTCTAATCCTCTCAGAGAAGGATGGAGGGTTGGTAGGAAGGAGAGATCAGAGTGCTGGAATATACACTACAGCCAAACTCCGATGTCTCATTCCACCCAACCCTCCATCTCACTTACATGAATCCAAAAATCTCCAGATCCGCATTCAATCCCTGCGGAGCTAATGTTCCAAACTCATATATCTTCCTAGATTCCGCTCGTGACATCTGGGATACATAGTTACCTCCTCTCCAGTGCGGTTTTATTTTTTCTAATCCCTCTTTTTGAGGGGGATTTTTTTCTTCAAAAAAGGGGCACCGCCATGGGTACCAGATTCGCCCCCAGCTATGCCAATTTGTTTATGGCTAAGTGGGAAATGGACCAATGTGGACCAAGGCTGGGGGCGGTCTGGTATCCTGGTGGCGCTTCATAGATGACATCCTCTTTATATGGGATGGAGGAGAAGAATCATTAGAATCCTTTTTAACATCAATAAATAGGAATGACAAAGGATTACAATTTACACCTAAAACAAGTAGGACCAGTGTGGAATTTTTAGATCTTTTGATTTATGTCCAGAATGAGAGACTGATGTGTAAAACATACCAAAAAGATGTAGCCAAAAATTCGTTTGATTCTCCGGAATTGATTGACTGGAATATTTAACAGCCATCGTGGAAGATGGCGAGATTTTTGGAATCCAGTCCATAGTTTGTGGCATTCGAGAGTGGATAAAAGGAAAGTGGAAATGGGGGATTGACACGGCTACTGATGAAGGTACAGGTGGTACCGAAACGCGTTTAGCGAGAGAACGTGATCAATCCACCCTTGAATGTCACACGGAGGAGTTAAACAGAGATTTCTACTTTTCTCCCAAGTGAATACAATGGATTACCAGTAAGACCAGGAACTTAAAGTAAGCCGGAACCATATATCCTGGGAAGAGGAACCGGCGGAATACAAAGACTAGTAAGAGGTTACGAAACAACGTGTATCGCGAGAACCCGGTAGCGTGTGAAACACGCTGATAGCACCACGGACTTGAGAGAGGGGACGGGTAAGTGCACAGCCCATGGGCCCCGTAGGAACAAGTTGATACGAGTATAAATGAACAAACACCTTACCAGTAAGTGAACTGTTTGTCCCGGTCACTGGTATTTATCCACTGTTGATAAGAAACCTTACCGGTCACTGCTATATAATATCTGCAGAGGAGAAACCGTTCAGGTTACAAGTATATATGAAGTGCAGAGACGGATTTGCATTGTGGAACAATTAATCTATGCATAATGAAATATTGAAGACATTTAAATATTGGGAAAAAAACTTTTTAAAAGGAACACTGTATTATACCCTATGAAAGAAAAAGAAGTTATTTATACCTAAGAGTGAAGGACCATTAAATCTCCAAGAGGGGATACATGAGATTTCTCTGCCATTGAGCAGTAAAAGATTGAAGTTCTATATACCCGTTTTTGGAGATTTTACATGAATATAGGTCCAAGTTATTATGTGATATTAAGTTATATAGGTGAATGGTCTATGTTTTTAACTATTTTATTTTTATTTATAGGAGCTCCTATGTATGTGTAACTTTTTGCAATTTTTATTTGATGTTTACAAATAAATAGTTTTCTTCTAAAACTACCCCAGGAGGAGTGAGTGCCTATCTCTACAAATTTGCATTATTTGTAGTCTGTTACCATGGAGACACAGGTGGCTGGCAGAAGGATACAAATAAAAACATGTATCTCTGAAGGAATTCTCCCATTACACACAGGCTGCTAAGCAACAGATCAAAGTGGGGCACATTTATCAGGCTCGCCTTTTTTTAGACCTAAAATTAGACGTATTTGCTTTGTCTGTCTTTCTTTTGCCTACTATTTATTAAATGTCTCACAGCCCTTCATGAATTAGACTCTGCTTATTGCTGTTAGTCTGACCTCTGGTGGTTCTTTTTCAGTATGACAGGTTCATATTCACCTAGCCTGGTGTAATTACTATGTGCATGAAAACGTTGCGCAAGTGAGCTGAAAGCAGGTGCACGTCTCCATGAAAGGGAGAATTTTAGGCAAAGTGTGGCGCAACTCACCACTCAGATGCAGAAAAGTACGCCAGCTCGGGAGCAGAGTAGAACTTAAACTGCTTTTTGAATAAATCAGGAGCAAAATAAGGCACTTCTACATAAATAGGTCGGAAAATAGGTGCAAAAGTTAGAAAACCTCTAAAATAGGCGAACGGGGTGCAAAAGCTTCCAAAACAGGCACATTTTCAGTAGTAAATGTGACAAAAAATAAGACAGTCTAACCGTATGTATTTTGCGGTCCGCTAAAAAAAAAACATCCACAAAAAATATGCATGACGTCCGTGTGCATTCCGTATTTTGCGGAACAGAACAGCTGGCCCCTAATTGAACATTCCTATCCTTGTCCATAATGCGGACAATACTAGAACATGTTATATTTTTTTGCAGAATGGAAATATGGACATACGGAACCGGAATGCAAACGGAGTAACTTCGGTTTTTTTTTGCGGACCCATTGAAATGAATGGTTCCACATATGGTCCACAAAAAAACCCAGAACGGACATGGAAAGAAAATACATTCATGTGCATGATCCCTAAGGCTACATTTACGCATTTGTTACGGCTTGGATGCGGACCGATTCACCTTAATGGGGCTGCAAAAGATGCGGACAGCAATCCGTGTGTTGTCCACATCCGTTGTTCCGTTCCGTGGCCCCGCAAAAAGAATAGAACATGTCCTATTCTTGTCTGTTTTGCGGACAAGAATAGACATTTCTATAATAGGCCGCACGTTCTCTTCCGTAAATTGCGGAAAAGACACGGACAGCAACCGTGTTTTGTGGATCCGCAATTTGAGGATCTCAAAACACAGCACGATCTTGTTAATGTAGCCTAAAACAGCATTTTTTTTTTAAACAGAATAGCGTTTGGATCCGGAGAAAAAAATCTTCAGTTTATTTGTCTTTTTTATTATTATTATTATTTTTTATTTTTTTTTAAGCGTCTTCGAGAGGGTCCAACTCTTGGTTCTCCCAAGAAAATGAATACAATGGGCTCTGATATTCAAGTAAAGCCCCTCTAGTGTAGTATCCAGCACAGCGCCATTCTAATCCCTGTGGCTGTGCCTGGTACTGCAATTCAGCTCCCATACATGGACAGCTTTGCGTCAGGTTTAACCCATTAAGAGCCACGGCTCTTATTTTTTTATTCTTGTGACCTCTGAGGGTACCATGGGTCATACGTTTATGATGTTACCCGCAGGATAAGAAATGACTTTTTCTATGAACACGTTAATCTTTATTTTAATCCCTGTTCATGAAAATAGGAGAATTGTTGTAATTTCATCTATCTTGTATTCATCAGAGGTTCCATCCCCTTAGGGCTTATTCACACGCCCATTGTTCGGCCGTGCATTGGGGGCATTGCAATTTTCGGTCTCCAATGCACGGGCACCATCTGTGCGGTTTCTGCGACAGATCCAGACCCATTCAACGAATCGGTCCGTGATCCATCTGCACCGCAAAAAATAGAACGTGGGTGCACTCCATTCCGCACCGCACCTTCCGGATTGTGGACCCATTCAAGTGAATGAGTCCGCATCCATGATACAGTGAGCACATGGCCGGTGCCTGCATATTGTGGACCCGCTGTTTAATGGCCACAATGCATGCACGGCTGACTAACGGCCGTGTGCATGAGCCCTTAGGGTTCGTGCACATGGTGAATGTTGTCTGCGGAGTTTTGGCCCAGATTTAGCCACTTCCCATTGTTTTTAATGTGAGACCACACTGTCAGCAGTTTAAAGCCGCAACCGTACCAAGAGGTGACTTTGTCCCTTTTTTGGTGCGGTGTCCAGGCAGAGGCCACGGTGGGTATCCACTAGTGGGTTCACCTCGATTCATTGGGGGCGGGGCTAAGGCTGGGTTCACATCACTGTTTAATTTTCCGAAGGAAAAAAAAAGGATCCTGTATTTTAAGCATCCGTTATGCACATTTTGCATCCGTTTTAGTCATTTCCATCTGAGATCCGTTTTTTTTAGACGGAAAGAAAAATTCAGCATGTAGTCCTTTTTTTCCGTCTAAAAAAACGGATCTTAGATGGAAATGGTTAAAACGGATGCAAAATGTGCCTAACTGATGCTCAGGATCTGTTTTTTTTTTTCCTGTTCTTCTGACGGGTCAGAAGAACGGAAAATAAAATGGTGATGTGAACCCGGCCTAAACTGCATGCAGATCCACAACATTCAAAGAGAAAACCACAACAGTTTCTGCCTCTGAATAATCAGCACATTTTGCAGAGACAAAATCTGCCATGTGAACGGGACCTTAGAATTACGTGTACTTGGTGAACTCGTAGCCTGGAGAAGGTTATGCCTAATAAATACTCATTTCCTGAAATAAGCAAAACTGAGTTAACACGAGGCTTTTATTTGGCATGTTGACCGCATGAGATGAATTTCTTGGCTCAGTATTACACTGTCAGGACCGGTTGACAGCTCCGGGACGGTGAATTCTGTCTTGTGAACTGACGTCTATTGGACAGGAAGCCGATGCTCCAGGAGGCTACATATGGAACTTATTGTTGGTAATTTTTGTGGCAGTGATTGTGAGCTAGAGAAAACCATGGGAAAGTTTACACGAGGTGGTGGTGGGGGGGGGGGACAAAAAAATGTGACGTGGAGGAAAGAATGACAATTCTTGATCCGCATGTAGAATGAAAAGCAAACAAAACAAATCAAATTAGGACGAAATAACATTAAGTAGCTGAGAAACCACCAGTGGGTCCAACCATCGGCTAAGTGTTACGTATGGTGTAATATTACCAACATGTCTGCACAAAAGTAATCATTGTAATAGAAATTCTCAATGGAATGCATTGTCTATATACAGAGGGCAGCTGGGTGTGTATACGCTTTATGGAATTCTTGCCAACAGTCCTGAATTTGTAGGGACTGTCCCTAATTTTCAGAAACAGTTCCTGAAAATACAGGCCGGGGTGGAGCCTATTGGTCCTGAATTTACCAACTGCAAAGCTGCTAAATACATATTCCCGATTTTGCCAGGATAATTCCGTTAATCAGGCTGTGAAAGGGAAGGGGCTTATGCAAGCCAAGGGGCAGGTTAAAATGTGCAGTGATTACATTCCTCAGCCAGTGATTGGCTCAGTGGCAATCCCAGCCATTTCCTGCTATGTTGAGACAGGAACAGGAAGTGGAGTGCACCGGTGACCCTGGCACCATTGGAATGGTGGCAGCATTCTGTTATTTTTTGGCAGCACGTATATCCCGTGGGAAAACATTTTCTGTCTTGTTGTAGCACCCATTTAAGGCTTAGTAAGTACATTTATGGCATTTGCAATGAATGAGAATGAATGGACATAAAAGTGATGCCCCTCCCCTTCCCCCAGAGGCAGTGAAGTTGCAGAGGAGCTGCACACAGAGTTGTATCTGTGAACATATTATACAGTATAGCTATCCTCTCTGATCCAGGCCTTCATCAGAGCTGTCATTAAAGGGGTTATCCAAGTTCTATAATACTCCCCAAGATGCCTGGGCCCCTCACACAGATTGTACTTACCTCGCTCCCCTTTTGATGCTGGCACAGCCACCGCTGCATCTCCCCACCGTGCGGATGAAAAATTCCAGTGTCGGGGATGGGGGTTTGGGGCGGCTGGCTTGGTTTCACCTAATAGCAGGCCACGACAGCAATGAGCCTCCCTGGCATCACTCTAGGGAGGCTCGATGCTAGGGAGGCTTGTTCCCATTTCGGCCTGCTATTGGCTGTTTTCATTTGCGAGAAGGGGAGATGCATCAGCGGCCGTGCTGGTATGAGAAGTGACGCGGATGCTAGGGAGCGAGGTAAGTACAACCTCTGTGAGGGGCCCTGGCAAATGGGGGGCATTATAGAACTTGGATTATCCCTTTAAATCCCCCAGGTTCTAATGAGAAGAAGATGACTCTGCAGCCTCTGTCCTAGTCTACACAGCAAAACTTAACTCCTTGCCTAGACCAGATACCTGGGACAATTCCTATATCCTTCTTCTTTGTGAAGACCATCCCTATAGAAGAACACACACTAAGCCGGTTTCACAGGTAGCCATTATAATCAGTATAATTGTTTGAGGAACATGGAGAAAACCCATGCAAGCATACAGAGAACGTTTAATTTCTATGTAGCTGTTGCCTGTGGTCAGATTCAAACCTTGAACATTCAGTGCCCGAAGGAAACAGTGTTAAAGGGGACTTCTAGAAAGTTGGATATTGATGATCTATCCTATATCAGATGGGCGGGGTCCAACTGCTTACATCCCCGGCGCAGCCTCCTCACAGTTTACCAAGCAAATCATCATCCACTAGATAGCAGCTGTATTTGGTGTTGCAGCTCAGCCGCATTCACTTGAATGGGACTGATCTGCTTGTAGGCCATGTGACTGATGAACGTGATGCCATGATGAAAATCGGAGCACCATAGTCTCTTCAAAATGTTGATCAGTGGAGGTTCCAGGAGTTGGACTCCCGCTGATCAGATATTGATGGCCTATCCTGTGGATAGGCCATCAATATTAACATCCTGGAAAACTACTTTGGTCACCGAGCCACTATTGCTATATGTAATATTAAAGTCCTTGAATACATCAGACTCTATAAAATTTTGCAAATATCCTTGCAGTTTAGTTTCTATTGTTACTTTTAATGCAACTTTTCATCCATAATGACTTCAAATTTCACTATATGGGATCAAAATGGTTATGGTGCCTACCTGAGATTACATTCAGTTCTAGCATTGATATCTGAATCCGAGATCTCCCCCTAGAGGACTGTGGTTTTTAGAGCACAGCTGTCAATCACACTTTAGCCCCGCCCACACGGAGCTGATCAGCACTATAAACACTGGAGACAACACAGCAATATTTTACAAAGTGTAAGAGCATCCTGGTACCCTAGAGGGGACCATTATGGTTGACGGTATGTAAAAGAAAGGACAATTTGTACCAATACTGTATTATTATTATAATTTCTAATACTATTATGGTCTGAGTGTGTACTGTACAGTAGAGATGAAGAAAACTGGAGCTGACAGCGCAGTAAGTTTTAGTTGGAAACTCTCCATTTTTAGAATTAAATTATTTTTTGCTACACTATGTGTTACAAAGATCCCCATATGCTTTTCATAATGATCATTACATGTTTTAGGATTTTACACCCCCCTCCTCTCCGCCTTTTTGTTTATACTTTTTGCTCATTAATCCGTGAGAAGAAATTTCTAGAAAAAATCTGAACTGAGTTTCTATAAACACTACCGTGCAATAGATATTTCTATATGTCATTGTTTGGATGTCAGGCCGGTTTCTCATGTATGTTTATGTATGATTATGTATGTTCTATAGAAGAGAGCAAAACTTCAAAGCCAACGCTTCAAATGTCTGAAGAACGTACTGCGGGACTGTTATGCTCAATGTCCATTATCCTAAGTGATATTTAATTGACTTCTTACTTGGTACTTGAGAGGGTTAGGCTCATATCCTGGCTCACGTAGCTTTGTTACAGTGTGTCAGTGCCTGTACTCCTCTGTACGGTTGCTTTTACGCCAATTTTTTTTCATTTTTTTTTGCACTTTATTTTCTTGGTCTTTGGGAAGTAGGAAATGCAGGACATTTTTCTTGTTTCATGTTTCTTTGGCTCCTTTTAAAAAAATGTAGCATCCTGCTGCTCTTAGAGTTTTTGAAGTGCTTTGATATCACCTTCTCTATAGAGTTAAGCACCATGAAAAAAACACTACCGGTAACAGTTCGATATGCAGACAGCATCATATTAATTGCTATACTGTAGATATTTTCAGGAAAAGAATCAGTGAAAATTGTAAATGATTCATTATTTATTTTATTCTGCATTTTGTGTGCTTAGGAGTCAGGCAAGTGGTCCTCACGAGTGATTAGGAGCCCAGCGAGCGGTCCTCATGAGTGATTAGGAGACCAGCGGGCAACCCTTATCAGTACTTAGAATTCCAGTGGGTAGGTCCTTAGTGATCGACAGTAAAGTGGAGTTAATCAATTCTAACTGAATTAGATTTGCTACAAATTTCACAAAAAAAATCCTCTGCCAAACAAATTCGAAATGTTTTAAATTCATTTCAGACAAATTGCGTAAAAATGGTGCCTAGCGGTCCCCACAAGCCATAACACCGAGTGTTTAAACAATCATCTGCCTCCAATAAGGGGCAATTTTTGGAAGTGTAGTACCCTACAGTGGGCACTACCATTCCTACAACCTGCTACTGTCTTAAATGCCTAACCAATATGTGACACCACCATGCCTTCTGTTTCCTGGTCTATTCATTAGGTGCTATATAACTGTTATGTATTGTATTTCATGCACTGTGCCTGGTTGTCCAGCAGGTGGCTGTGTATCTTTAGATAGAATTGAACTTAACATTCCATTCTTCACCTTTTAAGGGAAAAGTGGGCTAGTCCTGCTTCTTACCAAGGGAGGGGTTGAAGGAAGCTGGAAGGGAGTTGAGAATTGGAGCGAGAGAATGAAGCAGCATGGTGTGGTGTGGGAGCTTTTTTTCCCCTTACTTTGGGAAAGTAGCTCTGAGAGCATTTAAGTTTACCTGCCAGTTCATCCTTAGCCTGCTGGAGCCAAGAGAAAGATCAAGTATTGTTTAGATGACACAAGTTTATTCAAGTAAAAAAAAGTTGAACTTTCCCTGTCTGAACTCTACTTACTCCACCAACTACAACTCTTTTGTTGCTACAGAGCCTAATCCTGTGGAGCGATAGTATCCAGGTAGGATCACTGTGACACAAACTGTTAAAGCTGCATCACCACTCGGCGGTCCTCAACACTGGGACTCGATCACCCCTGGGTGGCAGCCCGCTGCAGAAGCTTTGGAAATGAAAAAACATGAGATAGGCACACCGTCAAATGTGTTTACCCACAGCTATGTATGTATGCAAAAAACTATGGATAAAACAGAAGTTGTACTGATTCTTTTCATGTCGTGGCTACATTATGAACCCCAATATTTGCTTGTGTTTCTTCCCACACTTCAAAAACATACAGACAGGTAAGTCTATATTGGCCCCAGTGGGTGTTTAAGAGAGTGAAATTAGATTGTGATCCCTGGTAGGGACAGTCTCTCTACATCATTATGGAATATGTTGGCGCTGCGTAAGCTACAGGGAATAAAGCCGTTTTTCACAGTGACATAGAGTTTTTGGTTGCGGCAGTTCTAGTTCTCCGTTTCTCTGTATAGAAGTATATTTTCTACCTTGTATTTCTCACGAGGTCTGATTACATTGTTCTTTGAAATATAGGAACATCTTGCAGCTTTTACGAGGTGTAAGAAACCTTTTAAGTTCAGCACATGGATTTTTTCCTGGAAGAAAACATGATTTCCAGCATCGCAAAGCAGACGTGTTGTCTGTTCACTAAACAGATTTAAAAAAAAAATAAGTACGTCGTTATGATGGATGAGGAGGCGGCAGGTGTGCAAGAGTTACAGATCTGTCCTCTGCCATACGAAACATCTGCTATTGTCCTGTGTTTCTACTTTTCCTTAAAGGGGTTTACTTTAAAATAATCTTTTATGAAGGTCACTGTGATTCTGTAATGTATTTCTTTTACCTTTATTGTTCCTATCTCCCGTTCTGGGCTGTTTTCACATTACCATGTTCCTACAGCTCTTTCTTATTTCCTGTGATGTTATGTCCATAGGGAAGTGATAGGGAAGTGTCTATGTAACTAGCTGGGCCGGAGGAGCTATGAACTAGCTCGATGTTAGGGGCAGTGATAGGGGAGTGTCTATGTAACTAGCTGGGTGGGAGGAGATATAAACTAGCTGAGTGTTGTTAGAGGCAGTGATGGATGGTGTCTATGTAACTTATTGGGTGGGAGGGGCTATGAACTAGCTGGGCAGGGTTAGAGGCGATGCTGGAGGTGTGATAGAGAAAGGAGAAGTGCATCATGGGTTTGGTTGGATACCACAACTGGAAGTGCTACCTACAGGATGGAAACAAACCAGAGAGATTTGTTTTCATGGTGAAAACAGGTCAGGAGATTCCAAATTGTAAAAAAGAGCATGGGGCAGATATGCATGAGGTAAGCAACTACATGAGCAGATCTTCTCAAATCCATAGTAATTCTAGTAATTCTTTAAGATTTGCCCTTTAGTAAAAATTTGAATTATATATCCCTCTCAGTGGTGACCACATTCTTTCACTATTACAGTCTTGTTTATGTGTAAGGATTGAGTAAGGTAGTGTGACCCTCAGGCCATTTCTCTCTCTTTTGCTAATATTGTTAGGAGCAGAGGAGGAGCCTTGTTCAGCTTTACACCCCGCCCATGAGGAACAGGTTGGGACCATAATGAGCTGTCTGTCTGATTCAGATCACATCACAGCTGGAAAGACCTCTCTATAGTGTGTCAGGGATAGTGGAGTTTAAGGTAATCTTTAGTTTTTACTTCTAAAAGGTTAGTTGTGGGGCAAGAAAAAAGATAATACTGTACATATGGGTTATGGTGGCTGAGGGCTAGAAGCTGCAGTATGTACCTTGTGGTAGCCTTTATATGCCTTTGCTGTTACACCTAGAGGCTCTGCTCTCTCTGCACCTGCTGCGCCCTCTGCAATTGATTGACAGAACTAGGCACATATAATGACATTTTAACTGCCTGGCCTTGTCAATCAAAGTGGAGTGGACACGGCCGTTGCAGAGACAGCAGAGCTTCTAGGTGTAACAGCAACGCCCCCGTTGCTCCTAGAGGCTAATTTGCATATAATAAAACATCATCTTTCTCAGCAATGCGGGCACATATGAACATGGGACCAACACAGATGTCTTCAGCCAGTATCATAGGTACAAAACTGCTGACAGATGCCCTTTAAGAAATATAAAGTACAGTTGACGGAGAGCACAGTCGGGAGTATGGTCCATTCTCACTGATGTCTGTCTATCCCTTCCTTTAGGCTTGCTACATGCATGTAATATTCTTAAGCTAAAGTACAAACATTGGCTATGACTCATTGTCTCTATCTTTTTTCAAAGTCTGATAATATCACGAGGCACGAGCCACTTGATGCCTCTTCCACATCACCGCCTAGTAGTAAGCTGATATAAACATAATTGTTAGGTCCAATAAATAGGTCGATTTCAAGTTAAATACTGCCTTGACTTTTATTGTTAACATACAGTTAGAGCAGGTAAGCGTGACGGTACGACACAGTCCACGGCAAACAATGCTATTATTCATTATATGTGACTCAGCGCTGGGTGACTCATGGGCCCAGTTCACATTGGTCAAAACAAGTGATCATTTTGGTTAACTATTTTGTTACTTCTTATAGTGCTTCCCACTATATTGTTATTCCTCATCTTCTTATATTTTATTCTTCTACAGTTTTCTGCAGTTATTACAGCCAGAACAGCTTAACGTACAGACTCCATGCAAACTGCATTTCGAAGCTCTCCACGTTGAGAGGCGTGTTATGTATTTCTGTAGTTGATCGGATGTCTAGTTTTTAATACATTTACATTTAAAAAAATTTTAAAAACTTCCATAGAAATGAATGGCAGAATTCTGTGGTTAATACAGTCCGGACCGCTTAACGTACAGACTAAGTTCAAACTGCGTTTCGAAGCTCTCAGTGCTGAGAGGTGTGTTATGTATTTTTGTAGTCGATCAAATGTCTAGTTTTACATTTTTGAATTTACATTTAAAAATAAATAAAAAAAATTCACTTACAAACGAATGGCAGAATTTTGCGGTTTATTCAGTCCGGACCGCTTGACGTACAGACTCAGTTCAAACTGCGTTTCGAAGCTCTCGGTGATGAGAGGTGTGCTGTGAATTTTTGGAGTCAATGGGATTTGCTGTTTTTAATAAATTTACATTTAAATTTTTAAAAATATTATTTAAAAATTAAAAAAAACAACTATGCAAAAAGCATAATTCTGCTCTAAATACAGCCCAAAGTCCTGACTGTGTTTCGAAGCACTCGGTGATGAGAGGTGTGCTATGTATTTTTGGAGTCAATCCGATTTCTAGTTTTTAATAAATTTATGTTTATTAAAAAAAAACAGAAATGAATGGCGGAATGTTAGGAGAATTAAATTTTAACTGCTATGGATGATATCACAGTCTAACTACCACCCAGTCTTACAGGCGCAGCACACTCACACTTCTCTGTCACCCTCGCACACTGTCAGCTCTTTTCAAGCACAAAGTATTTCCTTCAGGAAATGCCATTCTAGTTTACAAATACTGCAGCTGTTGCCCATAAAAAATTGATAAAAAGAAAAAAAAGCAGAAAAACCACACCATGAGCATCATTGCTATCATTACATGGAGATGCAATGGCATAAGAAATCACTACAACACTTCAGGACTACCTTAGCACACGTGGAGAAGTCCCCTGGTGCCGCACACGTGGAGAAGTCCCCTGGTGCCCATGGCATTCATAGTTTCAGGGGCGGGCTGGGCCGGGGGCCAGGGGGGCACATGCCCCCTGGGCCGGTAGATGTCCAGGGCTGCTGCAGCCCCTAAACTCAATTGTATCTGCGTCAGTGCAGCAGTGCCGATGGGGCAAGTGAACCGCTGGTTCCCTGCCCCGCTATCCCCAGCAGGTAATGTCTAAACAGTAGATGCTCTTTCCTACTATGTGTAAACTTTACAAGATGATAGCTGTGTCCTCTACTGCACAGGCTCTGAAAATTTTTGGAACAGCTGCAAATAGAGTATGTCCACAGCAGTGGCGTACATAGAGAAGTAAGGGCCCCATAGCAAGGATCAAACCAGGCCCCCCACACAGGACAGAAGGGTTTCTGCCTAAAACCCTTTCAATGACCCTTGTACCATTTTTCCACTGCCTCATGTGATAAAAGTTGTTCCTTAGAGGGTAGAGTCCTGACCAAGTTTTCACCTCCAGTAGAAGAGGAGATAATCCCAACTAAGACTGGGCCCCCTCTTGTCCTGGGCCTCATAGCAGTTGCATGGTCTGCCGCTATGGTAGTTACGCCCTTGGTCCACAGCTTTACTATGTCTCCTGTTTCTGAGCTGCCATGTTCTGTACCTGTGCAGTAGAGGACACATCTTGGAAATCTATGGACACCTCAACTTGTTTAAGGGAAACTTCTCCATGTGTAAGTTCTGAAGTAATGTAGCGGTTTCTTATGTCATTATATGTCAGTGTATAGCACTTCTGAAACGCACCTCTGCACGGCTGCTGCGTCTCCCCGTTGCGCGGATGAAAACATCCAGTAACAGGGATGGCTGCAGTCAATAGCAGGCCGCGAAGGGAACGAGCCTCCCTAGCGTCACATGCGATGTTAGGGAGGCGCGTTCCCGTTGCAGCTGCTATTGGCTGCCCCCCATCGCCGGATGTTTTTATCAACGTGACGGGGAGATGCAGCGGCGGCCGTGCGGGCATCAGAAGTGACGCAAATGCCAGGGAGCGAGGTAAGGACAACCTCTGTGAAGGGCCCGGGCATTTGGGGAGGCATTTTAGGGGTTGGATAAACCCTTTAAAGGGTTGAGACAGGTATGTCTGGGATGTGACATGTAATACAGACACAGTGCACACAGGTATGTCTGGGATGTGACATGTAATACAGACACACAGTGCACACAGGTATGTCTGGGATGTGACATGTAATACACACACACAGTGCACACAGGTATGTCTGGGATGTGACATGTAATACAGACACACAGTGCACACAGGTATGTCTGGGATGTGACATGTAATACAGACACACAGTGCACACAGGTATGTCTGGGATGTGACATGTAATACAGACACACAGTGCACACAGGTATGTCTGGGATGTGACATGTAATACAGACACACAGTGCACACAGGTATGTCTGGGATGTGACATGTAATACAGACACACAGTGCACACAGGTATGTCTGGGATGTGTTTGCAATCTTCTGTGGGGCAGTGCTGTTAGTTATATAGGTGAAAATGAGGTGACAGACTCCCTTTAAGTATTCAGACCCTTTTACATGAAGCCCCGTTGGCAGTGATTACAGCCTCCAGTCTCCTTGGGTATGATGCCACAAGGTTTGCACACCTGGATTTGGGATTTTTCTGTCATCCTTCTCCCCAGATCCTCTCATGCTCTGTCAGGTTAGATGGAGACCATCAGTGGACTGCCATTTTCAGGGCTCTCCAGAGATGTTCCACTGGGTTCAAGTCAGGGCTCTGGCCTGGACCACTGAAGGACAGTCAAAGAGTTGTCCCTAAACTACTCCTGTGTTGTCTTGGCCGTTTGCTTAGGGTTATTGTCTTATTGGAAGGAAAATCTTTAGTTTTGTCTTAGGTCCAGAGCAAATGGATCAGGTTTTCATTAAGAATATCTCTGTTCTTTGCTCCATCCAACTTTGCCTAAACCTGACCAGTCTCTCTGTCCCAGTCGCTAATAACACCCCACAATATGATGATGCTGCCACCACCACTCTTCACTGTAGGGATAGTATTGGACAGGTGATGAACAATGCGTGGTTTCCTCTAGACATGATGCTTAGAATTGAGGCCAAAAAGTTCAATCTTGGTTTCATCAGACAAGAGAATCTTGTTTCTCACAGTGTGAGAGTCATTTAGGTGTTTTTTTGGGCCTGTGCTTGGTGAGCACTGAGAAGGCCTTCTCAAAACTGCTGATTGGCATGGGTCACAGGTGTCGGACCCCTCCCCCCCCCCCATCAGATAATGATGACTTATCCTGAGGATAGGTCATCAGTACCAAAATCTTGGAAAACCCTTTTATCCCTTAAATAGTGCTGCTGCTGCCATTGGCTGATGGCCGGGTTTTGCACAATTTTTATAAGTTGGGTTCTGTAGAACAGCACGGAGTTTGAATATTGAGGCCATAGTACAAGTCTTTGTGGAATTGGTCTAATGCTATATTGTCTCCCACTTGCTCTTCTTTTCAGATCGTGTCCCAGTTGCTCCAAGTCAAGCTCCAATACTATTTCTCAGTCCATGGTACAGAATAACGTTATTAGAATGGTTTCAATGAGCCGAGAGCACAAAACTCTTCTGAGATGTTGCATCTTGGGCTGCACAACCTTCCGAAGCAGATGACGCACATGTTTTATGTATTTTTGTCCTCCTTTCAGATCTTGCTAAAAATACCTGCCACAATCTGGTAGAGCAGAGTGTTTATATATTACAGTATGTACAGTACTATATATATACCGTATCTGTGAGCCAGGGGTTACTGCTCCTCTTATATGAGCTGAGTGACATAAATGTTCATCAGCCACAAATAGATGGATAGATAGATCGATAGATAGATAGATAGATAGATAGATAGATATGAGATAGAAGATAATAGATATATTAGATAAAGAGATAGATAGATAGCTAATAGATAGATAGAAGATAGATAGATATGAGATAGATAATAGATAGAAAGAAAGAAACCCATATTTTTCACCCCATAAGACGCACTTTAATCCCCTCTTCCCCCAAAGTAGGGGAAAAATGTCATTGTGTCATATGGAATCCCTCATTAGTACCGGAATACCGGGAAGCGATGAATACAGCGCTCCCCGAGCTCTGTACTGATCGCTTCCTGGTATGGGTGCTGATCTGAGGCATGGGGGTCTCATCTGAGGTCTGAATGCGGGGGGGGGGGAATAGGGTCTTATTTATATTGGGGCTCTTATCTGAGGTCTGATTGGGGGTCATTCACACGGGGTCTGATCTGAGTTCTTACTGGGGTCTTATTAACCTTGGGGGTCTGATCTGAGGTCTGATTGAGGGTCTTATTAACATAGGTCCGCCGCTAAAGCCTAGGTGTGTCTTATGGGCCAGTGCGTCTTATAGGACGAAAAATCCGGTAGATGGATATGAGATAAATAGATAGCTATGAGAGATAGATATTGATCCATCCATTCACTCCTCTCCAACCACAACACTCATACAGGGGCGCACCACTAATGAGGCCAAGTGAGGCAATCGCCTCAGGCAGCACCAGGTTGGGGTGAGAGGAGGGCAGCGGAAGGGCCATGGGCAATGAGCGCTTTCATTGTAGCAAAGTGGTTAGACCCCGCCGATCAGATATTGACAGCCTATCCTGAGCAAAGGTCATCATTAACAAAATCCTGGACAACCACTTTCCTAAGGCCATACGTAAATATATCCCTTTTACCTGGAAAATAGATTCCAGTAGCTGAGTGGTTAACTGGAGACGACGGCTCTTCTCCGGGTATCTTCATATGTTAATATGTTCTGTAATTGAGAGGTTTCATTAGGCGCCGTGTTATCCAATATCTACATAGCGGCACAAACCTGGATTAATACGGTGCGCGGACATTTCACACTGTCTTGTCGGGTCTACACAGCCTGCAATTAAGTGTCTGCGGAAAATAATTCAATGAAGTATTTAAGGTTTCACAAGAGAAGGAAACGGGCTGGAAAATATTCTTCCTGCCATATAAAAGCATTCCTAGTAATGATCTGTGAATGATTTATGAGAAATCCCTTGTGGCAGTTTATTAGAACCACTTGAAATATCAAAAAGCCCAGTGACAGGAAGTGTAATGTGCTGCGAGGCTGAGAAAACAGCACAATAGTAATGGACGAGAGGCACCGGCTTATTAAATGGTTTAATCTACTATGAAAACCTTGATTGACTATTTAAGTAGCAGTCTCTTTAACGCTGCCGCCATGAGCGCGCCCGCCTGGAGGCTCAAGATGCCCTTGCTCTATGGGGAATCTGAGGTGACTTGTGTAGTAATACCGCACCCTCGAAGAAAGGACTGGAGTCTTCTTCTCTTTCAAAAAGATATAAAAATATTTTTTAAAATGTGGAATGGCCAGTAAATGGTTAAAACAAACCCAAAAACTATCGTAAAACTCACCTCCCCAATCCCCCAGTGTCGCCATTTTGATGGTGCCCGCCTGGAGGCTCGACATGCCCTTGCTCTATGGGGAATCTGAGGTGACCTGTGTAGCAATACCGCACCCTCAAAGAAAGGACTGGAGTCTTCTTCTCTTTCAAAAAGATATAGAAAGATATACAAATATTTTTAAAAATGTAGAATGGCCAGTAAATGGTTAAAACAAACCCAAAAACTATCATAAAATTCACGTCACTGATCCCCCAGTGTCGCCATTTTGATGGTGCCTGCCTTGAGGCTCGGGATGCCCTTGCTCCATGGGGAATCTGAGGTGACCTGTGTAGTAATACCGCACCCTCGAAGAAAGGACTGGAGTCTTCTTCTCTTTCAAAAAGATATAGAAAGATATACAAATATTTTTAAAAATGTAGAATGGCCAGTAAATGGTTAAAACAAACCCAAAAACTATCATAAAATTCACCTCACTGATCCCCCAGTGTCGCCATTTTGATGGTGCCTGCCTTGAGGCTCGGGATGCCCTTGCTCTATGGGGAATCTGAGGTGACCTGTGTAGTAATACCACATTCTCGAAGAAAGGACTGGAGTCTTCTTCTCTTTCAAAAAGATATAGAAAGATATACAAATATTTTTAAAAATGTGAAATGGCCAGTAAATGGTTAAAACAAACCCAAAAACTATCATAAAATTCACCTCCCCAATCCCCCAGTGTCGCCATTTTGATGGTGCCCGCCTTGAGGCTCGAGATGCCATTGTCCTATGGGGAATCTGAGGTGACCTATGCAGTAATACCGCACTTTCGAAGCAAGGACTGGAGTCTTCTTATCTTTCAAAAAGATATAAAAATATTTAGAAAATATGTGAAATGGCCACTAAGTGGTTAAATCAAACCCAAAAACTATCAGAAAACTCAACTCCCTGATCCCCCAGTGCTGCCATTTTCATTGTGCCTGGCTCCCCCCTAGGTTCTACTTCCTGTTCCTGTCTCAATACGCCCAGGAATGCCGCTCAGCCAATTACTGAATTTGGTGATGACCCACCTCAGCCCATGATTGGCTGGGTGACTTACCAGTCATATTGAGACAGGAGCAGGAAGTGAAGTGGGACCAGGGCACAGCCGGAAAGACAGTGGTAGGAGCTAGTTTGTTTTTATTTTTTTTAACCATTTCATCCATCAAAAAAAATGTTTTCTTCAGGAATACACCTTCCACATCACTTTCATTGCTCACATGGCCTATTTGCACCTTAGCCCCATTCAAGTGAGAAGGCCTGGGCTGCAATGCCAAGCACAGCCACCATACTGTGTACGGCGCTGTGCTTGGTGCGCTGTGAGGTAGCCACAGCCTCTACAAACAGCTGATGGTAGTGCTGATAGTTAGACCCCCACCGATCTGATATTGATCAGATATTGTCATCGATCACAAATGTGTCTCAATTCAGCTTATAAGGATAAAGCCAATTTTACCGTCCTGGACCATATTAAATTATTTGTTCCTATTCTTTGGCATTGCGTGGATAACACAGCTGCAAGATGTATTGGGATTTGTTGTTGCTTCTTTTTTTTTTTTTTTTTTTGGTGCGTCTTGCTACACTTTTCTCTAACTTTGCATCACGTAGTTGGTTTACTTTGTGGCAAGACTTTGCAACAACATTTTTTACAAGCTGTCAGATTTTAGTAACACACTTTATCATAAAGCCAGGGTCCGTTTCGTTTAAGCCACACCTTTGTTTAATGAGGTACAGTGTCTGAAATACTGCATAGATAAGGTGCAGGGCACATGCATCCGTTTTTCTTTTTTGTTGTTTTTTTTTTTTGTGCAAATTAAGCCAGGATTCTGACTCATTTCCGGGATCATCTGTGTCCACAGTACCACCCAAAGGATGGTGGTTTGATGCAGAAGGGGTTTTCCAGTAGTGAAATATTGATGACCTGCTCTTAAAAGGATTTTTTAAGATATATTTATTGACTAGCAGAAGGACCCGGCTTCGTCCGGGTATATTTCATCTATTTCATTTAATTTTTGTGTGTGTGTCGTTAAAAGATATTGAGAGTGACCTCTACAGTGCCCACCCCTTTAACAGTGACCTCCACAGCAGCCTGCCCCTTAACAATAACATCCACAGCTCCCTCCCCTTTAACTGTGACCTCCACAGCAGCTAGGGTGACCACTGTATTCACTCCAGAAAGCCGGACCTCACGGGCCATGCCCCCAAATGTGAAGCCACGCCCCAGCCTCATGAAACCATACCCCTAAACATGAGGTCACACCCCCTGGCTCCGTGAAGACACGGAGGAGAAGCTGTCTGAGCGTGAGCTACTGAAAGGGTGGACATCCCTGCGTCCGTCCAGGCACTGCGCTGGACGGAGGACAGGGAGCCAGAAAATTGGACTGTCCAGCCTCAAACCGGACATCTGGCCACCCTAACATCAGCCTGCCCCTAGGGTGGGCAGAGGTCCAGCTTTCAGACTCCCTGTCCTCCGTCATGTGCAGGGCCTGGACGGAGGACAATGATGTCCTTTTGAACAGCTCACTCTCAGACAGCAGCACTGTGCAGTCGGAGCATAAGCTGCAGGGAGAAAGTCAATCTCCCTCCCACCCCTGCAGCTGACAGAAGTAGATTTTTACCTTCATTTTTTCAATCCTCGTCGGCTGTGAAGTAAAAGGGGGCGTGGCCTGACCAAGTCAGGGGCGTGGTTTAGATGGACCTGGGGGTGGGGCTTTTAAGTCCTTCTTTTGAGGGTGGCCTGAATTACAGGTCGATACCATGGTAATTTATGAGGAAACACAGTGGGTAGCAGTGGAAGAAAAGAAAATTTATGGTAACTGGAATACCCCTTTAACAGTGTCATCCACAGCGATTTGCCCCTTTAAAGCAGACCAACAGCAGTGAAGGAAAATGGCTGGGTTGTTATGGAAACCTGGTGTGTAGGGAGACTGACAGCCTGCGAGCTGCTATTGGCTGATAAGGGTCATGTGACCAGGCTTCTTTTGACTAATGAATTTTTTGGGAATATCTCAGGAATGGTAGGTCCTGGAGAGCTGAGACCCGTTCTAAAACCTTCCCGGACACCTTATGTACCTGGGTGCCAAATTTCGTGATTGTAGCTGCGACGGTGCGGATTCCTTTAGCGGACATATACACATACATACACTCAGATTTATATATTAGATCACCTATACTCAACATAGGTCATCAATATCAGATCTGTGAGGATCCAACACCCACCACCCCCACCGATCAGTTGGTTGAAGAGAAGGCCGCCTGCCGTTCCAACACAGCCTTCCCTTCATTATTTACCTGCTCGCCATTGACACCGCAGCGGTGAACAGGTATAATTACCAGAAGCCATCCCAATCATTTCTATGGAACGGCTCCTTTCTATACACTTGAATAGGAAGGAGCCATCCCATAGAAGTGAATGGGACGGTTTCTTGTAATTACACCTGCTCACTGCTGCAATGTCGACGGCGAGCAGGTAAACAATGAAGGGAAGGCAACGCTGGCATGACGTACCTTCTTTTCAACCAGCTGATCGGCGGGGGTGCCGATAGGTCATCAATAAAAATATCTCGGAAAACTCCTTTAAAGGAGTTTCCCAGGAGTAGAATATTGATGACCTATCCTGAAGATAGGTCATCAATATCTGATCAGTCTGGGGTTTACTCTTGGCACCCCGCCAATAAGCTTTCTGAAGAGCCCATGGCACTCCAGTGTGGCCTCTTTGTAGGCCAGTGACATCACGTTCATCGATCACATGACCTGTTCCATTCAGGTTTATGGGCCAGGGATGGAATACCGAGCACAGCCGCTATACAATATACGGCGCTGTGCTTGGTATGCTGTAAGGAGGCCACCCCTGCCTCTTCAAACAGGTGATCGGCCAGGATGCCAGGAGTTGGACCCCCATCTGATCAGATATTACTGACCTGTGCTGAGGATAGGTCATCAATATTCTACTCCCAGAAAGCCCCTTAAGAATTAAAAAAGTAAAAAAAAACATATTATAAACTCAAAATATAAAAAAAGTAAAATTCATTAAAAAAATTGTATGATGTATTTGATTTGGAGTGTGGGCACCACGTTCTAAATAGGCAACTGTCTGACTGTGTTTTCAGATGCACTAATTTCCCCTATTTGAAGACACCATTTAGAGATGACATCATTTTGTTATACTGTGGTGTACGTGTGGTTTTTGTTTTTTTTACTCTCTTTTTACTGATGTCAGATGTCGGTTTTAGCAATATTTGTGAGGATATAAACCAGGGTTTTATTGTAAAGCGTGGCCTTTAAAAGGAAAAGATCAAGGATTACCCTGTTCCAGCAAGCTGCCATATCTTCCTGATGTGACCGGTTTGATTTGTAGATGTTATAAACAGTGAGACGCCTTGTTCTCTGTATTGATTTTACAACTTCTGTGTACGGAGGTGACGTGTTTAAAGGGAAATTATTATTTTGGAACCCTGTTTGTCAGGACAAACCTCTGCTCGACGGGCTGAAATCAATCCTTCAAATTAAAAAAGTCTGAAGAATATTGTTTGGGCGTCACTTTAGGGAGTGTAATGAAAAGTTAAAGGGGTTGTCCGGGTTCAGAGAAGAACCCGGACATACCTGCAATTTCACCCAGGCAGCCCGCCTGAAGAGGGCATCGGAGCATCCTATGCTCCGATGCCCTCCTTTGCCCTGCGCTAATTAGCGCAGGGCAAAGGAATTTCGCCGGGTTCCGGTGACGTACCGGTCCCTGCCGGGCAGAGGCTTCCGCCCGGCAGTGAGTCGGTGACGTCATCGGCGCTGATGGACAGGCTTCAGCGCTGCCCTAGCCAGTAAAACGGCTAGGGCAGCGCTAAAGCCGGCCCATTAAGGCCGGTGACGTCACCGAACTCACTGCCGGGCGGAAGTACCCGCCCGGCAGCGAGTATTTACAAAACAAGAGACCTTGCCCTGCGCGATCTAGCGCAGGGCAAGGGGGGGGCATCGGAGCATGAGATGCTCCGATGTCCTCTTCAGGCAGGCTGCCTGGGTGAAATTGCAGGTATGTCCGGGTTCTTCTCTGAACCCGGACAACCCCTTTAAATATAAAGTGGGGTTTGAAAGTTTGTGAACCCTTCAGAATTTTTTATATTTTTGCAGAAATATGACCTAAAACTACATAAGATTTTCACATTTTCAAGTCCTAAAAATAAAGATAACCACATACAACACAAGAGTCAAAAATATTAGACTTGGTCATTTATTTAGTGAGGAAAATGATCCAATACCACATGTCTATGGTAAAAGTATGTGAATCTTAAGGATTAGCAGATAATTTGAAGCTAAAATTAGACTCAATCAATGGGATGACAATCAAGTGTGAGGAGGTGACCTGTTTTATTTAAAGGGACACTATCGCGAAGAAAAAAATGTTGATATGTTTTACAACATAACAAAAGCAGGTTTTAACATAATGTATTTTTCAAATTGTGTAAATGTTTTTTTTTTTTATTCAGTTTTCTTGCCTTACATGGGGGCTGCCATGTTGGAAGTAAAGTGTGACAGTCTGAGTTTACAACACAATGGCACCTCACTTACGGCAGGCATGTACATAGGTTTCCTCAGTCGCTGCCGACCCTATAGAGAATGAATGGAAGACGTGAGCCCGCCCCTGTGATGACACCAGTAACACACAGCCAGGTCCTCCCTCCTTCCTGCTGGGGGAAGCCCACTGTGCCTGCTCCTCACTCCTGCAGCAGCGTCCTTCTCTTCATTAGGCTGCCTGTTCTAAATTCTATGGCAGCTCACCCCAGCAGTGCAGACAATTTTTGCTGAGTGTACTGCTGGGGTGAGCGGCCCAGGACTCAGAAACAGAGTAGATGGAGGTTCTTGGGGCTGTAGGACCTTAGTGATGTAATCGGCCATGTGACCAGTGGGGGAGGAGCCTGAGGAGCAGAGATCTGTGTTTTTGTAACAAAGCCATTGTCTCATCTTATCTTGCTGAAGCAGTGATGTCACCGTTGAAGGTGTGAATTGGTGATGTCATTGGTACATAGTAACATAGTAACATAGTAACATAGTAACATAGTTTGTAAGGCCGAAAAAAGACATCTGTCCATCCAGTTCAGCCTGTTTTCCTACAAGTTGATCCAGGGGAAGGCAAAAAAAACCCCTGTGAGGTAGAAGCCAATTTTCCTCACTTTAGGGGGAACAATTCCTTCCCGACTCCAGTCAGGCAATCAGAATAACTCCCTGGATCAACGACCCATCTCTAGTAACTATAACCTGTAATATTATTACCCTCCAGAAATACATCCAGGCCCTTCTTGAACTCTCTTAGTGAACTTACCATCACCACCTCCTCAGGCAGAGAGTTCCATAGTCTCACAGCTCTTACCGTAAAGAATCCTCTTCTATGTTTATGTACAAACCTTCTTTCCTCCAGACGCAGAGGATGTCCCCTCGTCACAGTCACAGTCCTCGGGATAAATAGATGATGGGAGAGATCTCTGTACTGACCTCTGATATATTTATACATAGTTATTAGATCTCCCCTCAGTCGTCTTTTTTCTAAAGTGAATAACCCTAATTTTGATAATCTTTCTGGGTACTGTAGTCCACCCATTCCAGTTATTACTTTAGTTGCCCTCCTCTGAACCCTCTCCAGCTCTGCTATGTCTGCCTTGTTCACAGGAGCCCAGAACTGTACACAGTACTCCATATGTGGTCTGACTAGTGATTTGTAAAGTGGCAGGACTATGTTCTCATCACGGGCATCTATGCCTCTTTTGATGCAACCCATTATCTTATTGGCCTTGGCAGCAGCTGTCTGACACTGGTTTCTGCAGCTTAGTTTGCTGTTCACTAAAATTCCTAGGTCCTTTTCCATGTCAGAGTTACCCAATGCTTTACCATTTAGTATGTACTGGTGACTTGCATTATTCCTTCCCATATGCATAACCTTACATTTGTCAGTGTTAAACCTCATCTGCCACTTTTCTGCCCAAGCCTCCAGTCTATCCAGATCCTGCTGTAGCAGTGCACTGTCCTCCTCTGTGTTAATTACTTTACACAGTTTAGTGTCATCTGCAAAAATTGATATTTTACTGTGCAAGCTTTCTACAAGATCATTAATAAATATATTGAAGAGAATAGGACCCAATACAGACCCCTGTGGTACCCCACTAGTGACAGTGACCCAATCTGAGTATGTACTGTTAATAACCACCCTCTGTTTTCTATCACTGAGCCAGTTACTTACCCACATACAGACATTTTCTCCCAGGCCAAGCATTCTCATTTTGTATACTAACCTTTTATGTGGTACCGTGTCAAACGCTTTGGAGAAGTCCAAATATACGACATCCATTGAGTCGCCGCGGTCAAGTCTAGAACTTACCTCCTCATAGAAACTGATTAAATTGGTTTGACATGACCGATCCCTCATGAAGCCATGCTGATATGGAGTTATTTGCTTATTTTCATTGAGGTACTCCAAGATAGCATCTCTCAGAAAACCTTCAAACAGTTTACCCACAACAGAAGTTAAACTTACCGGCCTATAGTTTCCAGGCTCTGTTTTTGGATCCTTTTTGAATATTGGCACCACATTTGCTATGCGCCAATCCTGTGGAACACTCCCTATCAGTATAGAGTCCTTAAATATCAGAAATAAGGGTCTGGCGATGACATTACTTAATTCTCTTAGGATACGGGGGTGTATGCCATCCGGTCCTGGTGATTTGTCTATTTTAATATTTTTAACACGTTGCTGCACCTCTTCCTGGGTCAGAGAGGACACTTTTAAAGGGGAATTTACTTTTATACTCTGCATTTCATCTGACATTTTATTTACAGTGGAGAAAAAGTTATTTAGTAGCTTCGCTTTCTCCTCATCGCTCTCTGCTACTCCCCCCTCATTACTCTGTAAGGGGCCGACACCTTCAGGTTTATACTTTTTAGTATTTATATAATTGAAGAACATTTTAGGGTTAGTTTTACTCTCTTTGGCGATTAATCTCTCGGTCTCTAGTTTGGCTGTTTTTATGTGTCTTTTACATATTCTATTTTTTTCCTTATAGTTTTTCAATGTTTCCTCACTCCCCTCCTGTTTTAGTGATTTAAATGCTTTCTTTTTGTCATTTATTGCTTTCTTTACAGTTCTATTTATCCACATTGTTTTTTTCTTGTTCCTTAACCTTTTATTCCCATAAGGTATGTACCTCTCACAATTAGATATTAGGATGCTTTTAAAAATATCCCATTTTGTTGCTCTATTTTTATTTTTGAGGACTTTGTCCCAGTTAGTTAGGCCTATGGCCTCTCTTAGTTGGCTAAATTTAGCTTTTTTGAAGTTAGGTATTTTTGTTCCTCCCTGAAGAAACGCTCTTTTGAATGACAATTGGAAGGTTAATATATTATGGTCACTATTTCCCAGGTGTCCCCCGACCTGCACACCTGTTGTTCTGTCAGGTCTATTGGTTAATACTAAGTCCAGTATGGCCGTCCCTCTAGTGGGGTCCTGAACCAGTTGGGAAAGGTAATTGTCTTTGGTTATTTCCAAGAACCTGTTTCCTTTATGAGATGTACAGGTTTCAGTTTCCCAGTCTATATCTGGGTAGTTAAAGTCCCCCATAATAATGACCTCATTGTGATTTGCCGCCTCGTCTATTTCATTTAGAAGTAGATTTTCTGTGGTCTCTGATATATTGGGTGGTTTATCATAAACCCCTATTAGTATTTTATTATTGTTTTTGGCTCCATTTATTTCTACCCACAGTGACCACCCACTTTTTTGCAGCATGCCTACTTACAGGTTGCTCAAAGCCTCATTTGGCCAGCAGAGCTCCCCCTGGTGACCAAAGATGGTAAATATGGTAAAATCTAATATGTATTTATATTTCACACATTGGAATTTTTATTTATTTATTTATTTATTTATTATTTCTTACAAATATAAATTTTTTTTAGCATAAATAAAATATAGAACAGGTTTTATAGATTCCCTTTAAAGAACAAGGATCTATCAAGGATCAAAGTCTGATCTTCACAACACATTTGTCGAAGTGTATCATGGCAAGAACAAAGGAGATTTATGAGGACCTCAGAAGAATAGTTGTTGATGCTCATCACGCTGAAAAAGGATACAAAAAAAACTCTCTCTGAAGAGTATGGACTTCACCAATTCTAGGTCAGACAGGTTGTATGCAAATGGAGGAAATTCAAGGCAATTGCTATCCTCCCCAAGAGTGGTCAATTGACAAAGATAATATAAAGAGCAAGGCGTGCAAGTCCACAAGGTCTCAAAAAAACAAACTACAACTAAAAGCCTTTCTCATATTATTTGATGTTAATGCTCATAAGTCCTCCATGAGGCGGACACTGATCAACAATGGTGTGCATAGTATGATTGCAAGGAGAAAGCTGCTGTTCTCCATATCCGGTAGATTTTTTACTTTTCTACCCCAGAAAGAGGCATAAGGGGAATGATAAATTTCCCCTTAAAGTTCTGGAATGGTCAAGTCAAGGTGTTGATCTTAATCCAATAGAAATGTGGAAGGACCTGAAGCAAGCAGGTCATGAGAGGAAAACCACCAACATAACAGAGTTGAAGCTGTTTTGTACAGAGGAATGAGCTAAAAGTCCTTCAAGCCAATGTGCAGGACTAATTGACAATTACCAGAAATATTTAGTTGCAGATATTGCTGCACAAGGGGGTCAAACCAGATACTGAAAGCAAAGGTTAACATACTTTTGATATTCACAGATGTTATATTGGATCATTTTCCTCAATAAATAAATGACCAAGTCTAATATTTTTGACTCTGATGTAGTATTAGCTCAAATTTATGCAGAAACATAATCAGTTCCGAAGGGTTCACAAACATTCAAGCACCACTGTAATGGCAGTTTCTAAAAAAAAAATGTAATAAAATATTTTGGCTTTTTTTCTGGGGTATAAAAGGAAAATTGTATGATTTTTTTGTGATTTTACACTGCTCTTGTCACTTTTGAAATGTCATCTAGGAAAGCAGGTTACAGCCTTTGCTGTATTTTTCACCTTATAAGACAAATCTAGGTCTTAGAGGAGAAAAATAACAAAAAATATTTTTCATCAGACCCCCAATGTTAATCAGACCTCAGCTCCTACCCCAATCAGACCCTCATTGTTAATGAGATCTCCAATCAGACCCGTAATGTTTAACAGACCTCAGCTCAGACCCCCAATCAGACCTCAGATCAGACCCCCAATGTTAATCAGACCTCAGATCAGACAAACAAAAAAAAAAAAAAATCAACTCACCTCTCCTATTCCGGATGCCGCTGCCACGCCTGAGATCCGGCGCTCTTCCTGCCAGCATCACACAGCACGAGGTCAGAGAGTGCCTACATCCTCACGCTTTGCACAGGTCAAAGCAAAGTGTGTGGCGCTGGCAAAAGACCACCAGGGAGCGGTGAGAACAGCCAGCACAGGGAACATTGCATTCATAGCTCCAATTGTATACTAGTAAGTTCTTCCATAATGGAAGCACTCATTAGTATTCACCCCATAAGATGTAGGGATATCCCCCCCCACACACACACACACACTTTTGGGGGAAAAGTGCATCTTATAAGGTGAAAAATACATAATTGGGACATTTCTAAAAATATTTAAAGATGCACCAAATGTTTCAAGCAAACGTGTGACATTTGATAAATTCAGAGGAAACTATATCAATGCAGACTCTGACTTCCAAAATTTTCCTCATGATAAATATACCTTACAGCTAATAATTACATTTTATTACTGGAGTCCTCCTGCCGCCACGCTGGGAAATTTTAATTGGACAAAATTGCAAAATTTAAAGAGGTTCTTCAGGCTACAGATATTGATTACCTATCCTTTGGCCAACACCTGACACCCTTTCTGGTGGTGCTGGTAACTGTGCTATGTGTGGAGCAAGTGAATGGTAGCTGGGCTTCAGCACCTCGGTGCCTGAAACTATGCAGTGTACAGAGCTTCCTGCTTCTCCTTTGTACACTGTCAGTTTCCACCACAGCAGTGTGAAACAGTTGATCGGTGGGGGTGCTGGGAGTTGGATCACCACCGATATTATATTGATGACTTATCCTGAGCATAGGTCATCAATATATCTCTAGCCCCAAGAACCCCTTTAATCCCTAACTGTTTTGCCAGAGTGGAGCAGTGGGAAAAGTAGCTAACTGGAGGGGGGCTGCTTTAGATGCTGCTACCTCATGAATGGTAGCAGCTAGAAACATGCAACTCATCTTGTTTGAAAGCAGACATTCCAAGCTTTCAGACAATACCAATGACAGCAATATGTTCAGGACAGAGAGAGATATCACTGATAGAAATCGGGATGCTGTGAATGCAGCTGAAAATGAAAGTAAAAACAGGTTTCACTCGTGTTTATTCCCGACTTGATTTCTAACAGTGATTTTTCCTCTGTTGCTTGGACTTTATCTGTCTTGTATTAAAGCTTGGACTGTCAGCTTTCAGACAAGACCAGCTGCATGTTTCTAGCTTCTACCATTGAGGAGATATCACCATCTAAAGCAGCTCTCCCCCCTCCAGTTAGCTACTTTTCACACTGTCCGAGCTGGACTCGGGCAGAACAGTTAGGTGGTTAATGTTCTAAATAATAATAATATATTACTTTAAAAAAAAATCATCTTTTTCAATTATTTGCGCTTTAAAAGAAAATGTGTTATCCTGAATTTTGTGTCATTTCTGTAGATTCCCGACCACTAACAACCTTTGCTTTTGATCTGCGGTTCCCAGCATGCTCATTTGGCTTTAACCAGATGACAAAGCATGCTGGGAGTCGTCTTTTTAAGTGAATGCTGACATTCTACAGGTGCGGTCGGTTTTGCTCTTGCTACCTGCAGCAACAACAAAAATAATCTTTAAAGGAATTCTTCTAATTTGTGTCATGGAGGCATTTCCATTTCCATGATTCTGTTTCGTTCTCAGCGTGTAAACACATAAAGCCTATCTCTGAGAAAGGATGAAATGGCGGCTCCCACTTAGCAGAGGCTAAGATTGTAAAATTTGTGTCACTTTTTATTGCCCTTTTTATTACCGTTAAAGTCATTTTTGGAATTTCCAATATTCTTGTTTTCATTGTTTGCATTCC
>ONZH01001749.1:185000-419093 GCA_900303285.1 Rhinella marina
AACTTAAAGTGGCTGTGGAAAAAACCTTAAAGTGGCCCCATGTTGTAGGTGGGTCCAAATTAACAGAAGGCAGGACAACAGAAGTAGGTGAGGCCAGCAGTATCATAGTGTAAAACAAAATACCGCCCCAGCAGAACCAAATTCCACAGTGCAGCACAAAATACTTCCCCAGCAGAACCAAATTCCACAGTGCAGCACAAAATACTGCCTCAATAGAACCAGATACCACAGTGCAGCACAAAATACTGCCCCAGCAGAACCAAATACCACAGTACAGCACAAAATACTGCCGCCTGCACCACAGTATGAAACTGAATCATCGTCATATTAAGGGCAGCAACATGGACATGGACAACATGAATTCAGGTGGACACCTGTGGACGCTGATCAGGTGCGTAAGTGCCTGATGCTCCTACATTAATTAATGCTGAGAGCATCAGATCTTTATGTACCTGGCTGACGGCTAAGATGGGGGTCTGGGCGGCCCTGTGGTCAGCGGCCCACCAGGAAATTCCCCTGTAGGGTCTATGGCCAGTCTTCCCAGGGAAGTCTAAATGTCCTCCGTATGTCTCTGATTTCATACTGATTTATACAGAGACATTTTGTGACAGATTCATATGGACTCCAAAAACAAAACAAAATCATTATTTGTTCCATCAGATGCCACGGGAGGCCTTGTGGAGGTAGCACTATATGGCGACACATGGAGTATGGAGTCCTATGGACTTGAGAATCTGAAATGACCAAGCTTCCTGCTCTATGGTCACATTTCCCAGGCAAGCCAACCATGACTTTTTTACATTCAAGTGGGGGAAAAGTAAAGGTCAATGCCCCTCTCGGAGTTCATTAATATTGTGTTTAGTGATAAATTGCTTAACTTCTGCCTTTTCTCCATGGGATAGTTCATAAAAGCCAGGAAATGCCTTTTTTTCTGAAGAATTCCAGCGCATGATTTGAATATTATAGACCGGTCACACATTCTCCACTAAAAGCTCCGGTGCTTCTATTTCTGTCGACGGCCCATGCACAAATCTGTCAACTCGGCACTAAATTTACTGTACAGCTTGAAAAAAAATCTATATTTGGGATCGATATTTTGTATATGAAACATGAGTGCGACTTACTGTATACGCCAAGCGAGATTTGTGATCCCGAAAGGGGTTGTCATTGGGAGAAAGGTACTAAAATATATTGGGGCTTCGCAAAAAACAATGTCGATAGTAAAGCCATTTTTGGTTTATGGAGTACGTTTTATGATTATTTTCATGATTTAGTTTATTTTTAGAAACAGCAAAATAAACAGTTTGACAGAAAATGCCGCCAATATTCATTACTATATAGTAGAAGGTGTGCAAATCATCTCCCTTCACAAGAATTTCGGAGGAGCATTGCCTGGCCTATAAGGCTCCTGAAGCCGATTAGGGACTCTCCATAAGGAGATGTAGTATCCCCAATTACCATAGACTGTTACGGTCATGTACATTGAACTCGCCACTAAGAAAAGCATCCAAAGCCCCCTAGCAGGGGTGCACCACTAGGTGGGGGCAAGAGGGGGGCAGCGGAAGGGCCATGGGCAATGAGCGCTTTTATTGTGGCAAAGGGGTTAGGTTGAGAAATTGTCATGGGGGTCGCCGTTTCAGTTTTCGCCTCAGGCAGCAGAGAGGCTAGGTGCACCCCTGCCCCCTAGTTCCAGTAGCCTTCTAGGTCCGGTAGTCAGATTCCACACCATCACGGTTTATGACATATATTGATTAGAAATTCGACTGTCGAAGGACTTCATGGCATCTGTTTTGAGAGGCGACGTCATACAAGATTGTAGCAAATATGTAGCAAATTCCTCCAAAGTGGAGAGGCACCACCTTTCTTTCCCTGAGGGCACACCCTGAATTCCTGTGAGCTCCTGCCAGTGGTGGCTGGGGTGCCCTTGATATTAGGTGGATAGGCAGCAGGGTGCAAGGCAGGAGAGCAAGCTGAGGGACATCAGATGGTGAAGGCAATGACTAGGCCCGCTTGGTTAGAATAGATAAAGGCTGTCTTTACTGAATAGATGATGGGGGTTGTAGTAAAAATACAAGCAGAAGGCACAATTCTGAGGTATCTCACAGAGTAGGCTTTTCCAAAGGATGTGTATAGGGATGGTTAGGGTGGTAGTCCTCTCTGTGTCTCTTTCTATATGCCATGCATATTTTCCCAAATTAACCAAAGGCATGCAATCGCTCTCAATATTGTAGGGTGCAGTCCTAGATCGGATGGCCAGCTGGTTTCAGAAGTGTGGCGGGCACCAGAGACAATTAACCCTTTTCCACATGCAGTAAAGTCTATTGCCATAAACGTGTGTATACCTCACTATCTCAGTCCAGCACATTGGTCCTCAATGTTCTGGAGGTATTCAGTATTTCTTCCCTCAGGGGATAACCCTTAGTTCTCAGCTCTCAGGAATGGTGTTTTCCTGGAAAAGGCTTCTGTTGTGGCCTACTTTTCAGCAGCATAGGTCTGGTTTCTTGCCTGTTCAGCAGTAAACTCTCAACTAACCAAGGGATGATGGGACCAGCCGACTACTCTGCGAGTGTAACTAACGACTGACAATTCCTTCCTACTCACATATAGCATTATGGGATGCATGGTGCACAGACTATCTCAGTAAACATTTTAACAGGTTTTGGAATGTGAACCATGGCATCAACCCCTTAGCAGTAAACCTGGTATTAACCGTTAGCAGTGACTGCTCATGGCACATGTGATTAAAAATTTAGTATCGCTGAGTTATTCAAGAAAATGTGTCTGTATAGCGCCAACTGTCGTTTGTTCTTTTTTTATTTCTCTGTCCATCTCACTGAGGTGGTTGTAAATGCTAAGTTCCATTGTTTCACCAATCCATATTTTCTGGCAGAAGCTATGACGGTTACAAAACGAAAGAGCTGCAGCAGAAAAGATTCAACCCCCTGAGAAATGTCACAGCCCCTGAGCTATGATAGGGAGAGAGCTGTAGCAGAAAGGACACACACCCTGAACTGTCATAGGGAGAGCGCTGCAGGAGAAAGGATATGCCCCCTGGGCTGTGATAGGGAGAGAGCTGCAGCAGAAAGGACACATCTCTTTTGGAAGGAGACACCTCCTGAGCTGCCAGCTTGAAATAAATCTAGCAAAGCAATTGGCGCAATGAAAGGAGAGATCTCTGGATCCATGTGAGGTACAGGGCTGGTTCTAGCTTTGTTAGTAAGAGATTGTCATGTACTATATGATCTCTGATTTTCATTGTTTTACATTAATTCTGGGATAACCCCTTTAAAGGGATTTTCCATGATCAGTGGCAGGGTAGTGAAGGCAGATTTATCAGGTGAGTCATGGGTCATTTATTATTTTAGTGCATTTCCCTTCCTTGGTTAAACTTTTACTGATCTTGGAAAATCCTTTTATTGTCGTCAGTTTGCAAAATTCCCTACAGAATTAGCAAACTTCTACTATGTGACATAAGCAATCCATTTTCACTGACTTTTCTTTTTTACTTTTTAATTTCAAATTTCTATTGTTGTTATTTTACAGATCCAGAATGCCAATGACGTTTTAATATCCCCCCTGGAGAAGTTTCGTAAGGAACAGATTGGTGCAGCAAAGGTAGGTAGTTGGAGGCTACTTACTGTAAATTATCAGAATGTCATGGTCATGTATAAATGGTGGTGTTATCTTACACTTTAGGCCGGGTTCACACCAGCGATGTAGATCAGAACACCAAAAATAAGGAAAGTTCCCGATCCAGCACATAACTGAGTCAATTGGTCAGGTCTTTAAAATTCACTGTGGCCATAAGAACGAATATTCTGATCCTTGTATGACCAAATTGGAGCTCTGGACTATCTACAGTAGATAAATAAGGACCGTATCAATATGAAATCATCATCCATTCACATTAATAGCTAAATGGGACATTGACACCTGTGGAGCGTTCTATGCAGGACTCTCCATGGTCGTAGAGAGTCATGGCCTTCTAGGCACTGGTTTAGGCGTCACACACATATAACATGTCATAGACTTCTCAACCTTCAAAAAAGGTCAAACCATGATCTGGTAGATCATACAGGAAAAAGGTTTAGGCACTAATGAGGGCACATTGGAAACCAAGGAGAAGACATGATTTGAGTTCCAAAGACACTGTGCTCACAAAGTTTTGAAACTTTTGTAGTCACCTGATTTTGAACAAATAGTTTGAACTTCGCTGTGGGCACAAGGTTTGGGCCACCTACTGTAGAATGTGGTGGTTTGGGTTCATCTGTGGCCTGGACTGGGCTGGACATACCACCTGTTCGGTCACACAAGGTCCCAGATGGGAGGGTACAGGAGGTGAGGCTACAGGAACTTAACTTACTGATATCGAGGTGTGGCTCCTATGTATTGAGCTGTGGCTATCTCTCATGCCTGCCTACCAAGGGCCAGCACTGGGCAAAATAAATCTGGTAAATAATTGGTATCTATGAGGGCATGTTGGGTGTGCTTGTGTTGCATATATCTTATGTGTGAGAGGTGCATGACTAGCATGCAGCGACCTGCAGGGGATGCGGGGGGCAGAGGGGATAGGAGTTGTGGCTGCCGCAGTGATGGCGGTAGTGTAGCATGTGTCCAGCAAGCAATTGGTGCATGAGCGATGTGTCCAACATGCAAGTTTTGCATTATGTGGGCACTATGTACTATGTACTATGTGTGTCCACCATCTGTCCATCATATGAGTGGTTTATGAAGGCCCTACACACGTATTTGCACATTGATGCTCTGTAGTCCGGTTTTGCCCACATATGAGTGTATGGTTTTGGGAATAATTAAAGTCACATAATTTGTACTGCTAGGCCCTTGGGGGGGGGCAAGATTTGTTACAACTGGACGATGTAAAATCATAAAATATATAATAGTCCTAACCACAGATATTTCACACAACCTTCTTCTTCAAGTTTATTAAAGGGGTTCCAGAAAAAATATTCTACTTTTTTTCAGACCAGCACCTGGATCTGAATACTTTTGTAATTATATTCAAAAATTTGGTATAGCGATTGAGCCATTTATTAAAATCTACCTTTATAGTGCCACCTGCTGTTTGTTCTTTTTCTCATTTCTCTGTCCATCTTGCTGAGGTGGCCGCACATGCTCAGTTCCATCCTTCAACTGCCATTAACTGGATCTCCTGGGCAACCGGCATTTTTCTCACTCCCATTACTAGAAATTACTATTCTTGTCCGCAATACGGAAGAGAATAGGACGTGTTCTATATTTTACAGAACGGACACAGGGATGCGGACAGCATGGCGGATGACATCCATGTGCTGTCCTTTTTTTTTGTGGACCCATAGAAAAGAATGGGTCCGTGTTCAATCTGCAAAAAATGTGGATTGGACACAGATGCAAAATATAGTCATGTGCCTTACAGGGAGAGAGCTGTAGCAGAAAGGACATCACCTTTGAGCTGTGATAGGGAGAGAGCTGCAGCAAAAAGGACATGCCCCTGAGCTGTGATAGGGAAAAATGTGCTGCAAAAGTAAAAATCCCCTGAGAAAGAACATGCCCTGAGCTACCGCCTTGAAATAATTCTAGCAGAGCAATTGGAGCAATGATTGAAGAGATCTCTGGATCCATGTGAGGTACAGGGCTGGTTCTAGCTTTGATAAAAAGAGACTGCCATGTATTTTTTTTATAGGATAGCCCCTTTAAGGGAACCATTCTCTCATTTGTTAAAAGGTTAAGGCGTGACTGGCAGAGATTCAACATTGATTACAAACTATGAGGATCACCTAGGTGATGTGTGCCGTTCCCTCACCGGGCAGCATTGGGCCAGGTCACGGAGCTAATGCAGCAGAAGAGATTTATAAAAGTCCTCTCCCTATCTGGAAATAGTCATAGGGGCTGTTTAGATTTTTCCCATCACAACTCTGGTCCCTTCTGTAGCGTTACTTAATGTTGCAGCGAGACACAATTCCTTCATGATACAATTGTGAACTTAGTGATAAGAGGTTTAATCATTCCGCTGGTCTCTGGGGACCAGTAACGCTGGGCAGCCATGCAGAAAATGTATATCTCAGAGTAACTTAAAAATATCATTCTTCCATTCTGGTATAATTTGATGGAGTGATATTTTGATCCTGAACCGTTATCTGTGAGAAGAGCCAACAGGCGGGAATAATATAATAGATGCTCGGCATTGCGCTAGTAAATCATCCTTCTGTGATTTCTCAATTTGACCTTTTAAACATTTAGCAATTAAATAAAGGGTCTTGTAAAGACATGGTCCAACAGCATGTTGTACCTGTAGACAGTGTCAGACTGGGGTTCCTTGGGCCCACCAGAGGAAATTATTCTTGGGGACCCAACCTGTGTATTATCAGTAAAGTCTAATAGATTTTGATTTAAAGAAATAGACCCTGGTGGTATGTGACTCTCTTCAAAGGCAGCTCCAAATGAGTTTATTTCTAGTGGGCTATTGGAGTCCACTGTGTTATCAGAGCCTGGGCCCACCAGAGGATCCTATAATACTCTGGTGGGCCAGTCGGACGCTGCCTATAGATAAAATCCCTGTTCTGTTCCCCATTCCAGGTCCCTGGCTCTCTTCAGTGGTCTTCCAATCCACCTCCTGTAAGCTTCTGGACAGATGGGGTCACGTGTGCCACAATAAGTGGTCTCAGTGGTGACATGTCCCCAAGCAGCACATGGCCCAGCACCAACGTTCCACCAGGCGTGCCTGCTCAAAACCTCAATTCGGCTGCTTTGCCGAGTTTCACAAAGAAATCTGCTTTGTGACAAATTACTTTGTCACAAAGTGCATTTCTTTGTGAGTAGCGGGAGCAATGATGGAGAACTGCAATTTCACCACCCCCGTCATTAAAACCCCTCAGATGCCACGTTAATCACTGATCGCAGCATCTGAAATGACCTTTGATGCCCGTCAGGGGTTAATCTGTTGGAAAAAATAAAAATAAATAATCACCTCATCCATTTGCTCTTGAAGAGTCCACTGTGGCCATCTTGATTGAATATCCAGCACAAAACCTTGTGCGGTGCGTTATGACGTCATCATACCGGCCGACAAGGTGATGTCATATGTGACGGCACATGAGATTTGACTTGGGATCTTCAATCAAGATCGCCTCGGCAGACCCTTTGCACACAAATGGATGAGGCGAGTATGAATTTTTTTTTGACTGCCATTTTAGGGAAAATTGATTCGTTACCACGAAGGACGAGGAAATTCAGCTTTGCAACTAATCAAATTTTCCCTGAACTTCGGATTGAAGTATACTTCGTTTTGCTCAACACTTGTGGCTACGCTTGTAGGTCTCTCGACTTTTGCTTCTATGGGATAGGCAAAAATAGTCAAGTAAGCTCCCGGTTACTTTCAGATGCCCATGGAAGTGAATGGAGAGAGATACGCAAATGCGGCCACAAGAGGAACAAGATGCGGACCCGTTCTCAAGACAACAGTGGGTCCCACAGGTGTGACCTGTGGATATGCCATAAATGTCCAGATGGAATACTTTTTTAAGCCCCTGGATATAAACTGGAAACCACTGACAACGAGCAGAAATCTTGAAAATGGTGAGGGATTGAATCACAAAAAAAATTAGAAGGTTGTCATCTGTGACATGGAGTCCTGCAGTTGTCAGCAAGCCATAGGTTTCCTGTGGATGGTATACTGAAAACAGGATGTAAGAAGTGTCCGCCACAATGAATGTGCAGACATCCCGGGAACTCCAGAGGGATGGGACTGGTAGGACTGGTTGCCTTATTTGGTCAGTGTAGTCTATGGTCCACAGCTGGTTGTATGGATGAGCTCATCCCTGCGTGGGCCAAAATCCTGTGATTCTTTCTATCTGTCCAGTCTGTTAAACATTATTCTGTTCCAGTGTCCTTTGACCTCCACTAGAATTCTCCAACACATCAAAGGAAGCACAGACACCATAGAAATAACTGAGACGAAATTAGGTTTTCTATTTGAATGATACTTTCTAGCTTTTTCTGAGTAATTGGTATTTGGTAAGAGAAGAATTAAGAGACAGAAATTGCTTCTGTTTCACGCCAACATACATTTAATATGTAGGAAACCCCACCTATGGGCCAGAATGGTGAACGTTGAATGGTCTCCCTCAGGGGAAATAGCCAGAGGTGGCTTCGCCTTCGAGGCTGATCACCAAGGACGGGAGAAGGTGGCTTCTTGTGAAAAAGAAGTTGTCTTTGTGCCACAGCCCGTTGCATTTCAGGGAACGATTGTAGTGTTTCATCCCACCAGGTCATTGTACTGGATGATTCAGTGATGTCTCCTCCTGGGTGTGTGGTTGGGCCAGCCAATCAATGATGGAGAGTTGTTGTGCCACCAAGTTCAGCAGGTCCTGGTGGGGGAAGACAACACCAGGATTTATGCAGTTAAATCCATTAAAAAAAAAACATTCAATGGGGTTTTCTGAGATTCTGTTATTAATGACATATTCTCAGAATCGGTGGAGGTCCCACACCCAGAAATCTGCTAATCCGCTATTTGAGGAGTATGAAAATTGCATGATTTTAGGGATTTTTTGTTTTTAAATACAGGCAATGATTTGGAAAATGAAATTGAAAATCAACTAAAATTCTAAAGAAAATGGGTCATTTTATGATGACGCATTCATTTAACTCTTCTGCAGTATGTTCTTATTCTCTCCATATGTGCTGTACCTATCTCAGATAATTATGCTCCTAAAACATCTCCTACGTAGTTTAGAGAGATGTCAAGAAGAATCCTAAGTAGCCATTTTAGCAACTATGAAACTGTCATTCTGTCACAGGGTCACCGAGGCTAGAGGAGCATTAACCATACTGGGGGCCACTGAGTGCCTCTAATGCGCCTCTAAGAGGAGCATTATACAGTATATACTGGGGGCCAATGAGGGTGGCATTTGAAGTCCAGGAGGCGTTATGGGGGACATTAGGTATACTGAGGGCACTGCAGGGGTTGGGTTTGTGAAAAAAAAGTCAATTAACTAAATCTGTTTTTAATGGCCGCTGTTAATGGTCGATAAAAACTGATGCAAAATAGATGCAAAACGGCCACTAAAAATGGATACATGGCCAGAAAACTGATGCATGCACTGATGCAAAATGGCATCTGTCTCTGTTTTACATTTGTGTGTCTGAATGTAGCCTTAATCTATGGCAGAAAAACTTTAAAAATGACTTAGGAGATGTGAGGGTCTGTGCCATTTCAAAGTGTGGTTTTTGGCCGTGCTGGAAGTATGGGTGAAGAGCCTAGTTTTCCTGTGCTTGTTCACCTGTACTTGACACACGGCCAAAAACCTCACCTCAAATCCATAGTAAAACCACAATTTTATTTTTTCCATGTGTATCACACATAATTTGAAGAATAAGAGTCCAGATATGAGGCAGAGGGAAGTTTTGAGTCCCATTAGGCTCCAGGGCCCAGTTGTGACCATAACCTCTGCACCCCTAGATTTACAGATGATTTTTCATTCGGTAATTTAAACCACCATCACCAGGCTACAGACACAGGCAAAATGCTGGACTTTTCACACGGACCTCTAAAGTCTAATCATAGTCCATTACATGGCCACCACTATTCCACTTACCTTGCCTGGCTGCCTGGAGCCTCATTTTTCCTGGTGGGTCCGGCTGCTGAGGTTGCTCTGTCCCTCGTTTGCCGCCAAGGCCTCCTCCTCCTTTGCCCATAGGATGATAATAGGGCATTACTTAAAAAAAGCTGGATAGACAATACAAGGGACAAAAAACAACACAATGGACAAAAAAAAAACACTGCAACATTTTGCAGAAAATTATTAATTTAAAATTTAAAGGGCATCTGTCAGCAGTTTTGTACCTATGGCACTGGCTGACCTGTTACATGTGCACTTGGCAGCTGAAGACATCTGTGTTGGTCCCATGTTTATATGTGTCCGCATTGCTGATAAATGTGAAGTTTTATATTGTGCAAATGATCCCCTAGGTGCATATTGTCGTTACGCCTAGAGGCTCCGCACTCTCTGCAACTGCCGTCCCCTCTTCGCTTTGATTGACAGGACCAGATGTGATAATATTTTCACTGCCTCATCCTGTCATATGTGCGCCATAATGTGCATCACCTGGGACCCCCACCAATCAGCTGTTAGAAGAGGCCTTGACCCGCAGCAGCCTCTTCCTAGACCAGTAATGTCACCGTACATTGTTCACGTGGCCTAGTTGCAGCTCAAACCCTATTCATGTCAATCAGGCTGAGCTGCAATACCAAGCGCTACCACCATACGATCTACGGCGCTGTCCATGGAAAACTGCCAGTAGCCTGCATCGCTCACTAAAGCTCCGGTGAGTGCAGCGGCTCCCTGAAGCAGCTGATCAGAAACTTGGACCACTACTGATGTGATAATAATGACCTTAATGACCTATCCTAAGGATAAGTTATCAATATCTTTTCCAGGATAACACCTTTAATAAATGCCCTTCACTGGGTATGCCTAGTGCAGGATTTAAGGGATTGGTGCACACAGGGAGTCCTCCTTTGGTACTATTTTAACCCCTGTGTCATGCTCTCTCCCTCACGCCCTGCACTAGACACAGCACAACGGGGCAGTGTAAAGCAATATTGGCTTAGTCGCCATAGCAACCAATCAGATTGAGCCTTTTATTTTATAAAGGAGCTCTGTGTAATGAAAGGAGGAATCTGATTGGTTGCTATGGGCAACTAAGCCAGTTTTGCTTGACACCATTTTGTTTGAATCTCCCCCAGTATGTCGGTTATGCCCAGAGAGTCTCTTTAAATGTGGAGCAGCTCAGCTAATAATGTTGACGAGCATTATGACAGATTTCTACCGTTTTTTCCAAGGCCTTTTAATTTATTCATATATCTGTATATATTGGTTTAATTATTTCACTATTCTCCCGGCTCACTTTGTGGAATTGTCTCTGACCCCCCTTGGAATCGTCTCTGTTCAGCTTCCTAATCCCCGTAAGATCAGAATCTAAAGCCGCTAATAATATGCAGCCATGATCATTCATTACCGTGAATCCCCCTGCCTGGCGTTAGTTCAGATTAATAAATAATCCGATACGTATTAAATGTAATGAAGCTGGGGCTATCCTCTTATCAGCATCCGGACAGCACCCCCTCCTCATCTGCTTATTTCTTTGCATTAGATCTGGAATGGAATAAATTACGGAGTAAGATTTGAAGGAAATGTTAGCAATAAATATTACCATGTACTCAACTGGCTGATAATGGCTGCTGCCGCTCCCTCATGAGAAAATGGCCGCCCTCATCTTAGGGTGTGACCACAAGCATAAAATCTGACTGAATTTCAACCCTCCCCACCACCGCCGCCACTCTCCTCCCCCTCGCAAAAACCACCTAAAGTGGAACTTTACCCCAAGTCTCCCTATAAGGCCTCATTCACACGAGCAATACGGATTGTGTCAGGATCTGTTCAGGAAAAAACATTTTTTTGTCTCCGATTGTGTTCAGTGTTTATGCTTTTTTTCCGTCCAGTTTGTATACGGATTGCATCGTTTTTCACACAAGCCACATTTACTTCTATGGGGCCGGAGCTGCGTGATAAACGCACAATATAGAATGCGCTGCTATTTTTCCTGAAAGCAAAGATGATGTGAGAAAAATGGCGTTCATGTGCACAGACCCATGTAGGGGCGTAACTACCATAGCGGCAGACCATGTGATTGCTATGGGGCCCAGGACAAGATGGGGCCCAGTCTTAGTTGGGATTATCTCCCCTTCTACTGGAGGTGAAAACTTGGTCAGGACTCTCCCCTCTAAAGGAACAACTTTTAGCAAATGAGGTCGTGGAAAAATGGCCCAAGGATCATTGAAAGGGGTTTAGGCAGAAACCCTTCTGTCCTGTGTGGGGGCCTGGTGTGATCCTTGCTATGGGGCCCTTACATCTCTATGTACACCACTGGACCCATGGAAATGAAAGGGTCAGGATTCGGTCCGGATGCGATGCGTGTAGTGAACCTGATGGAAATCTCGCTCATATGAAAGAGGCCATGTTGTCCCCATAACAGTGTCCCCAAAACACAGCCAGCCATACTGCAAAAGTTTTTTTAAAAATCCTGCTCTAACAGTCGCCATTGGAAACCAGTTTTTCTTTTGGATGATGCTTCTGTTTCTTTTGCGTCGTGCAGTAGACATAACATTTTCCAGGTTGATCATGGTACAGCTGGGCTTTCTGCTTCCACCATCATCGACGTTGGCCAGGGTCAACTACCTTGAAAGAAGCATTGGACATAGAACAGAATTGTATGAAGCACGTCAAAGTGTTTAAACTACATTTGAAGAACACATCAGATTAAGGCTCCATTCACACGTCCGTGTGTCCAGTGTCCGTGTTTTGCTGATGCGCAATTTGCGGATCTGCAAAAAACGGACACCGGCCATATGCGTTCCTGCACATAATAGAAAAGCCTTTTCTTGTCCGTGTATTCGGACAAGAATAGGACATGTTCTATTTTATTTGGGAGCCGCAGAACGGAAGCGCGGATGCGGACGGCACACTGTGTGCCGTCCGCATCTTTTGCGGCCCCATTTGCGGAACAGATGCGGACACCATTTGCGGACCTGTGAATGGGGCCTAAGGGCATGGCTACATGGCAATTTTGGGTGCGACATGTTTTGAGTGCCCAAGTATCCTAGTGTAGCCATAGAGATGAATAGGGTCGCAGTGTGACTTGCTCGTACACCACAACCCAGAAATCACAAGAGAATCCAGAAGTGTTCATTTTTTTTAAATTCTGGGATCGCGGCAAAAATGCAAATAGCACATTCATTTCTATAGCTGCCATCCTACACTACCTCATACTTGGGTGCACAACACGTATTGAGCGTAAAAACCGCTGTGTAGCCGTAGCCCTCAAACGTGTCTCATTGTACTCTGTCCATATAAATGATACCATCATCTGGTAAACTGTTGTAAGCTGGACCTCCGCTCCCACAGAACAAGGGCCGTTACTCTCCTCCCCCATCCCAGAAGCTAGAAGAAAATAACTGGAGGGGGAGGACAGGCTATAAATGTCTGATTGAGATATAAATATATATATATATATACTGTGTGTACCTGGAGATATATATATAATGGTTTCTTTCGGTAGAAAACTCCCTGACTCTTAGAAGCCTGCGTTTTACAACATAAAAAGGAAGACGTTTCAGTGTAGAGATAAATATTTAAGAAAGCTAATGACATGGTGAACATCCCGTGTGGTGACAGGAGCGGTGTCTCCGAGGTCCTGAGAATGTTTGTTTGACATTACAGTATATATTAGCTGCTCATGTATGCTTCCGGCACCATCATATGGGGTTACAAAGCCCATACGATCTATCTATCTATCTATCTATCTATCTATCTATCTATCTATCTATTATCTATCTATCCCTTACATATCTATCTATCTATCTATCTATCTATCTATCTATCTATCTATCTATCTATCTATCTATCTATCTATCCCTTACATATCTATTATCTATCTATCTATCTATCTATCTATCTATCTATCTATCTATCCCTTACATATCTATCTATTATCTATCTATCTATCTATCTATCTATCTATTATCTATCTATCTGTCTATCTATTATCTATCTATCTATTATCAATCTCTGTAATATATATCTATCATCTATCTCATATCTATCTATCTATCTATCTATCTATCTATCTATCTATCTATCATCTATCTATCTCTCTAATATATATCTATCATCTATCTATCTATCTATCTATCTATCTATCTATCTATCTATCTATCTATCTATCTATCTATCTATCTATCATCTATCTATCTCTCTAATATATATCTATCTATATATCTATTATCTATCTATCTATCTATCTATCTATCTATCTATCTATCATCTATCTCTCTCTAATATATATCTATCGATCTATCTATCTATCTCATCTGTACATCATTTATCTGTCACAGGTTGAAAGTAGAGTGTGTGGTTGTACAACCCCCCACACACAATGTGGTTGTCGATCAGATTTTCTAGTCTGGAAACCTGAGGAACAAGGTGGCTAGTAATCTGCCAAACAGGAGTCTGACAAGGCTGAGGGATACCGCCTGTGGGATCTCTCTTTTCTCTCTTTTTCTCTCTCATACCAGTTTTTATATTATTTTTTATTTATTTATTTAAAGGCGCACAGAGCTGACTTCCAGTTAACGGTATTACACACTGAATAAACACGTTCATAATGGCCGCTTTATACGATGTTGTGATGATTAATAGGTGACATCAGAAGATCTGGAAGACTGCGGGAAGATTAGATTTCATCAGCAGAGGGAGGAATCAAAAAAGTCTATTGTTTTCAGATTGAGTAAAATAACAGAAGTTATTTGCGGTGGAAGCAAATCTACAAGTGGAATGTTTGGACGACCATAACTCGCCTTTTCCCGCTAGTAAACAGGTTTTATGGCTCAAAGTGAAACAGCAGGTGCTTAAATCATCTGAGAAAACGCCATTTACCGTAGTTATAAGACATCAAACTTATTTTCCATCTCTCTGAAGTTCTTAAAGGGGGTTTCTGAGCAGAAAAAGACGTCTTGAACTGGTTAAGAGAAAAAGTAGTGGTGGTTGCCCTTAGCAACCACATTGTTGTTTTCATTTTCTTCTGAAGACTGTAATCTGATTTGTTGCTATGGGAAACTAGACTGCTTGTAATGTGCACTAGTTTTGATAACTCTGCCCCAAGTGTCAGAAGATCGGGACTTCTATTGATGGCGCCATCTACAAGGATCCTTGCTAGATCGCCCCTGAATGAGTTTGGAGAGTTGCCTAGCAACAGGTTTGTCTTCATGGGTGACTACATGGAATCTCCATCTTTTTAGACAGACGTGTTACCTTCTATAAAACAGACTGTAAATGGTGCAATAATATGTATTTTCCTGTAAGAACGGGTATTTTCAGAAAAAAAAATCACCTTTTGGAATGCAGCATTCTTAAGGCAATTTTTATGTATTTTTTTTATATTCAATATTCTATCCTGATTTTTTTTAATGCATAGTATATGGTTCATTCTTATTATTTAAAATTGGAAAGGATTTAATTTTCATTTAATTTTCTTATTTCCTGGGAACAAAAAAAAGAAACCGGAAAATTGGAAATGATTTAATTTTCTTTTAATTTAATTTTTATTTAATTTAGCATGTTCTTATTTCAGTCAGAAACAGGAAAAAATCTTTTTTTTTTCACATTCTATTTTAAGAGGCTTTGTTCTATAAATAATATTGAGGCCAAAAATAATTTCTCTAATTCTCCCATGCATATTGAAGCCCATAGAGACAGGGGTGCACTTAGCCTTTCTGCTACCTGAGGCGAAAACTGAAATGATGCCCCCCCCCCCCCCCCATCTAATTCCTTCTCTCCAGCCTTACTGTTAGGGCTCATGCACACAAACGTATTTTCTTTCCGTATCCATTCCGTTTTTTTTTGCAGACCGTATTTGGAACCATTCATTTCAATGGGTCCACAAAAAACGGAAGTTACTCCGTGTGCATTCCATTTCCGTATGTCTGTATTTCCGTTCCGCAAAAAAATAGAACATGTCCTATTATTTTCCGCATTACGGACAAGCATAGGACTGTTCTATTAGGGGCCAGCTGTTCCGTTCCGCAAAATACGGAATGCACATGGACGTCATCTGTATTTTCTGTGGATCCGTTTTTTCATACGGTCGTGTGCATGAGGCCTTAAAGGCATACTATGGAAAGCATTACATATAGTGCTACAAAACATACTGGTTAATATAGCGATACAGTTGAATATGCAGAGATGAACGCTGCCTGAGGCAGATGCCTCACCTCGCCTCATCGGCGGTACACCCCTGCATAGAGACATGGGAGTCCAGATCTTGAGATGTGATATTGTGATCAGTGATTAGTATGGAGGTGCCTTGTCCCCTTCACCTACTATCCTGGAATATCCTCTATCTGTGCCATCGGGTTTTCCAGTTGCATCATGGTAGACAAATATTGTCTGAATATGGGTCAGGTACTGGATAGATGGTAGTGATATCTGACAGGCTCAGCATCATTCTCCAGTGATTCAGCAAGCAATTACATAAAATGACAGGAGCGGTATACACTGCTATATAAAACCTCTACAAGAATACTCAGTGATATAAAAGGAGGTCGTTACCCCTTTAAGTGTCCCCCATTACATCATGCTGCTCAGTAATATTGGAGGCTGGAAAAGACATTGGGCTGAGATGATGGAATAAGGAGCATGAAATCAATTACTGCACAAACTTTCTTATAAGGAAAATATGTCATTGTGCTGCACATTCCAGAGTTCTCGTCTGTCTTCTTTTGGGAAGCAGATTAAAGACTGGATGCCACGATGCTGAGATACTGCGCAACCGATCCAGGACCTAGCACTGACGGATCCACGATACCTGGAGCAAATAATCAGAGGGTAAATATCAGCGTTTTTCATTCAGGTTTTGAGTTTCGGCACAAGATCTCGAAATCTGAATAAAACGCTTCAGTTTCATTTAATATCGGGATGATCAACCTGCGGCCCTCCTAAAATTGAAAAAGCTGGGTGTTGATAGGGGCAGTGAGTGTCTATGTAAATAGCTGGGTGGCAGGAGCTATAGACTAGCTGGGCGTTGTTAGGGGCAGTCATAGGGGAGTGTCTATGTAACTAGCTGGGTAGGTGAGCTATAAACTAGCTGGATGGTGTTAGGGGCAGTCATAGGGGAGTGTCTATGTAACTAGCTGGGTAGGTGAGCTATAAACTAGCTGGGCGTTGTTAGGGGCAGTGATAGGGGAGTGTCTATATAAATAACTTGGTGGGAGGAGCTATAGACTAGCTGGGTGTTGTTAGGGGCAGTGATAGGGAAGTGTCTATGTAACTAGCTGGGTGGGAGGAGCTATAAACTAGCTGGGCGTTGTTAGGGGCAGTGATAGGGGACTGTCTATATAAATAACTCGGTGGGAGGAGCTATAGACTAGCTGGGTGTTGTTAGGGGCAGTGATAGGGAAGTGTCTATGTAAGTAGCTGGGTGGGAGGAGCTATAAACTAGCTGGGTGTTGTTAGGGACAGTGATAGGGGAGTGTCTATGTAAATAGATGGGTGGGAGGGGCTATAAACTACCTGGGTGTTGTTAGGGGCGGTGCTGAAGCTGTGGCAGAGGAAGGAGAAGTGCATCATGGGTTTGGTTGGATACAGGAACAGGAAGTGCTACATACAGGATGGAAACAAACCAGATGTTTACACAGTGAAAAGGGTCAAGGAGAGTCCTAACTGAAAAAAAGCATGGGGAGGATGTACCTGAGGTAAGCAAGCACATGAGCATCTGTTGAAAACCATAGTAATCCCAGAAAACCCCTTCAAATGGGTTTTCTGGTGACGTATTCAGAAACCATACCCTAAAAAGCTGAGCCAACTGGAAACAAAGTGGCATGGTGCTTTCCTACTACCTTGTAACGCTGATACTTACAAATTGGCGAGGGTCACAGAGGTTAAGTCCCTGCCAGTCAAATATTGGTGACATATTACAGTGTTATCCCTAAAATATTTGTCATGAGACAAATGGTTTAGGCTAGTTTAACACTAGCGCTATACATCCAGAAGTTTGTAAATCTCTGTCCAGCTTCATTATCTATAATGGGGGCTGGCGGAGATTCGGCCATATTCCGGGAAATATGCAGAGAATTAGCCAGAAGAAAAACCTTGTGTACAATTTCAGAAAATAAGACATAAATATAGTTTTAAGGAAAAAGTTGTCCACTCAGCCAGAAGAATGTTGCTGTCCCCTGAACTTATATTGAATAGGTCACCTTTTTTCTAATTTGTTTTTATTTTATATTTTCTTATTTCTGCACAAATTATGGGGGCAGCCATCTTGCCTGAGCGGCTGTTCTGCTCTGTAACCAGCAGTTCAGAGATATTGTTTACCGTAGTCACATAGGCATAGGTAACCTAAGTCTGAAAATCGGTAGGGGGAAATTTATTTATTATATGTGGCGGAAAAGGTAAAAAAAAACCGTCATAAGTGGGCGGGGCGGGGCATAAGCTCATTTATCATTACTTACTACAGTTGTCTAGCACAAGTAAGTTGGAATAGTCTAGTTGGAATGGCTTTCAGATTCTGGGGAAATGAACTAGGCAAATTGCACCAAAATTATGTTGAGTGTGCCTCTTTATAAATTTGGCACATAACACACCACTGCAATCAAGATCAGGACTGACTTTAGAACAGGATTGCCAACCGTCCAGAAATTTTTGGACAGTCCGGAAAAATAGGCAACTTTTTTCCTGTGTCCGTGAAAAAAATGGATGCGTCCGTGATTTTTTTGGGGCTGGTGATACTTGAGTAGATTATTTTGGTGGTAATTATTATTTCACAGCTCCCAGTAAATGCTGGTAATGAGTTCTTATCAGTATATTGAGCTGTAGACATGTATTCCTTATAATCTTTATCATTCATTATGGTTTTCCAAAGTGTCTGGAAAAAATGTTGGCCGTCCGTGGTTTTGGGACAAGTTGTCCAGAAAAATAAAAATTCTGGTTGGCAACCCTACTTTAGAAACACCATTCTTAATAATCTCCCTCAGTGACGTCTAATGGGAGAAGTGAGCATGCTCAGTGACCAGTACAGGGATCACTCTGTGGGGAGTAGGTGAACGAGGTCCACCATCTACTTTCTGACAGTTTCCTTTAATACCTGGTTGATTTCCATTAATACCAATGGGAGTTGCTAAATCATACTTTTATGGCATCATTACTTGATCCAGTTTAGCTTCATGTCCTGCCCTGAGTATGTCAACCATCTGTGTCTCAAAGTGTTTAGTTTTATTCTACTTAAAACCAGAAATCCCACCATGTCTTGTGGTCTTCTGATTGATTTGGACATGTTGGGAGTTGTAATTCTGTGACGGGCAGAGGATCTCATAGCTTTGGCCTCATGTCTACCCATAACTGGAAGCTTTCTAGCCAGGTTACCACAGTCCACAGCCAAATAGAACTAAACCCACATCATCCTCACTTGTCCTTCTACGTATTGTGAAGGTGTAAGGCCTCTAATTATTTAGTCATCCAGTGGGTCTTACTCTTGGAACCACAAATCTCAGAATGTCCTGTAGACTAATGACTGGCAAGGGCTTAAAGATTCAATGGAAGTGCTCAAGCCCACGTAGCTACAATGGAGAACTTTACGAGATGTCTCATATTTTCCCAGCTCATATGTTGGCTTCAGCAGTCCTTGAGGAAAACACTCTAGGCTTGTTAGTCTGTAAGGACTATTGCATGTTGGATTTTAATGCTTTTGACTTTCATGTTTCTAGGAAGGAAAGAAGAAGTTTGACAAAGAGAGTGAGAAATATTATTCAATATTGGAGAAACACTTGAACTTGTCATCGAAGAAGAAAGAGGCGCATTTACAAGAGGTACATTGTTCTCCACTTTCTCCTTGTCTTGGCAAAGACTTCAAATGCTCATTCCCTAGGTTTGATCATGTGTCTGTGCCTACGACCTCATTGTGTATTAGAGACATGGAAAAATGCTATCTGGCCTGATGGGAGTGCAAGAGATGTCTGGTTAATGTTTCTTGCTTATATGGTCCTTTGCCGTCAAGCAATAATTACAAGGTCGATGAGTGACTAAGAAGACGATGGCTGCTGGGTGGGGAAAGGATGAAAAATACATTATATTATAGACCGGTCTAATGACACAAGTGACTATAAAATATCGAATGCTTCCATTAGACGGACTTACTTTTCTAAATTGATTCCACTTTTGCAGTTTGTTTGAATTTTTTTTGCAATTTTTGAAAGCCTTGAAAAATAGCTGGTAAAAAAACCACTTCAGTTTAAAGGGGTAAACTATTGATGGCTTATCCTCAGGATAGGCCATCAATATGTGGTCGGTATCTCCGGCGATGGAAGTTGGTGCTAGAACTACACAGCTCCATCCATTATGTAGTAGCTGGAGCTGCTAACTACGGCACTGCAGTCATTGAAGTGATTGGGAGAAGCGGTGCAGTAGCTGGTCCACTACACAGTGGATGGAGCTGTGCACTTTCAGCACCAGATCGACTCAGGAACTGCTGTTCGATGGGGGGTTTTCAGACTCCCACTGATCAGATATTGATGGCCTATACTGAGGATAGGCTATCAATCTCAAAGTAATGGAGAACATTTCTAAGGAGACAATCTAATTTAATTTAAGGTGTTTTCTGAGACTTAAAGGGGTTGTCTCATCATGGACAATGGGGGCATATCGCTAGGATATGCCCCCATTGTGTTATATCGAGAACAGAGCCCCACAAGGCTGGAGGACTCCGGTCCGGCCGCCACCAAGCCGGCTCCCTATAGAAGTGAATGGCCCCCGCTCCCATTAATTTCTATGACGCAGACGGAAACAGCCGAGCCAGCGCTCGGCTATTTTCGCTGGCGCCATAAAAAATGAATGGAGGGTGGCTACGCATGTGCAGTGCGCCCTCTTTCACTTTCGGGGCTCTGTTCTCGATATAGGTGCGGGTCCCAGCGGTGGGACCTGCACCTATAAGACAATGGGGGCATATCCTAGCGATATGTCCCTAATGTCCATGATGACACAAACCCTTTAAATATTTATGACCTATCCGCATTTATGTCTCAGGAAAACCCACCAAGACAATTTTCATAGTTTTGACGGACATACAGACGGACGTACAGACCAAATGTTTGGACACACCTTCTCATTCAAAGAGTTTTCTGTATTTTTATGACTATGAAAATTGTAGATTCACACTGAAGGCATCAAAACTATGAATTAACACATGTGGAATTATATACTTAACAAAAAAAGTGTGAAACAACTGAAAATATGTCTTATATTCTAGGTTCTTCAAAGTAGCCACCTTTTGCTTTGATTACTGCTTTGCACACTCTTGACATTCTCTTGATGAGCTTCAAGAGGTAGTCACCTGAAATTGTATTCCAGCAGTCTTGAAGGAGTTCCCAGAGATGCTTAGCACTTGTTGGCCCTTTTGCCTTCACTCTGCGGTCCAGCTCACCCCAAACCATCTTGATTGGGTTCAGATCTGGTGACTGTGGAGGCCAGGTCATCTGGCGTAGCACCCCATCACTCTCCTTCTTGGTCAAATAGCCCTTACACAGCCTGGAGGTGTGTTTGGGGTCATTGTCCTGTTGATAAATAAATGATGGTCCAACTAAACACAAACTGGATGGCAGGGGCGTCGCTAGGGCTTTTTATCCGGGGCCAGGGCCCCGAATCAATCTACCACTGCCCCGAACTTTGACTCCATATATGGGTATGTCTATATATATGGAGTTAGTGTTATGAACGGTGAAAGGGGTATTCCCACTATGCTTGGGAACACCCTGTATATTTATAAGTCTAGTTTAGACTCTAATTTTAAAATACTTATGTGGGGATTTGAACTCACAACCTTCTACATTACAGGCAAGTACCTTAACCACTGGGCTATGGAGCTCAGTGTTAAGCAAATGATGAAAAACCTCATAGAAGTTCTCTTGTATAATGCCAGAGAACCTCTTAGGAGGTTTTTCAATATCAGAGAAACCTCTATGAGGTTTTTCACCATTGACTTAACACTGAGCTCAATAGCCCGGTGGTTAAGGTACTTGCCTGTAATGTAGTAGGTTGTGAGTTCAAATCCCCAGAGGATTTTTTGAAAATAAAGGCTAAATAAAGCTTAAGTACACAGCCTGTCATTTTGGGGTGTGTTTATTACTTTTTATTCAATTTTCTTGGGAGATAAAGTGTTCTGTTACACCATATAGGTGAACTTTTTTCAATATTTTAAAAGTATGGGTGTTTTTGCATGCCTATAATGCCATTTTGTTCTTTTTTGTGTGGAGAATGGGGTGATTTTACGTTTTTTTAAATATTTTCAAAACTTTTTTTTTATTTTTTTACTTTTTAAGTCCCCTAAGTGTAAATTGCTCCATTAGTCTGTATTGAAATCATTATATCACAGTTCACTGCTGCCACCTAGTGGCCTGAACTGGGATATACTAACAATGAACCTGGAAGCCTGGTACAGGCTGAGGCTTATTTACAGAACAGGGTGCTTTCACCAATCTTCGCTGGTGGAAAGCGCGCCTGAAGAGAAATCCCGCGTCAGGACGTAGTATGCGCACGATGACCTGACGCTGCATATGGGGTTTGAGTGGGCTCATATGGGGGCTGATGGGGGCTGAGTGGGCTGATTTGAGGTCTGATGGGGGCTGAGTGGGCTGATTTAAGGTCTGATGGGGGCTGAGTGGGCTGATTGAGGTCTGATGGGGGCTGAGTGGGCTGATCTGAGGTCTGATGGGGGCTGATTTAAGGTCTGATGGGGGCTGAGTGGGCTGATTAAGGTCTGATGGGGGCTGAGTGGGCTGATCTGAGGTCTGATGGGGGCTGAGTGGGCTGATTTAAGGTCTGATGGGGCTGAGTGGGATGATTTGAGGTCTGATGGGGCTGAGTGGGCTGATCTGAGGTCTGATGGGGGCTGAGTGGGCTGATCTGAGGTCTGATGGGGGCTGAGTGGGCTGATCTGAGGTCTGATGGGGGCTGAGTGGGCTGATCTGAGGTCTGATGGGGTCGGTGATCTGAGATCTGATGAAAAATATTTTTTTCTTATTTTGCTACTCTAAAATCTGTGGTGCGTCTTATAAAGCGAAAAATACAGTAACTGTGTTGTTAGCGCTTTATTACAAAATTTTTGGCCCCACTTTTAATTTTGCCCAGAGCCACATTTTGTCTAAAACCGGCCCCGGCTGGGGGGGTGACTGTGGGGGTTTTTATGCCGGGGGGTGTGACTGTGGGGGATTGTATGCCGGGGGGGGGGGCGACTGAGGGCCATATTCATTGGGGCTTGGGCCCCGGATCTTTTGAGACCCTAACAACGCCTCTGCTGGATGGAATAGCATGCCGCTGCAAGATGCTGTGGTAGCCATGCTGGTTTAGTATGCCTTCAATTTTGAATAAATCCCCAACAGTTTTGCCTTAAAACATATCTTTATGTTTGTGGCTAAACATCCTCTGATCCTGAGATACATAACACTTAAAATAATAATTGAGGATGTGCATGGTTCATATCTATGTCTATATGCACATATCTTCACATAGTGGCTCAGTGGTTAGCACTGGTGCCTTGCAGCACTGGGGTCCTAGGTTTGAATCCGACCATGGACCACATCTGCATGGATGCATGTTCTCCCCGTGTTTGTGTGGGTTTCCTCCCACACTCCAAAGACATACTGATAGAGAACTTAGATTGTGAGCCCCATTGGGGACAGCCTGATGCTAATGTCTGTAAAGCGCTGGAAACTAAAGTGTATAAAATAAAAATATTCACCAGAAATATAAAGGCCAAACTCTCAATGATCTACAGTACATGCCACTTTCATCACCACTTTCAGTCATTTCGACAAATGTAACGATAAAGTAAGTCCAAGACGTGATTACATGTACAACTGCTCATCTTCTCACTTCTTTAGTAGAAACAAAAACACCCTTCGTCTATATGTGACAAAAAGAACTCTCTCACTGATAAGGGAGAGGATGATTGATGACATGAACAAAAGATCCTGCAGGTGGCGTACATAGAGAAGTAAGGGCCCCATAGCAAGGATCAGACCAGGCCCCCCACACAGGACAGAAGGGTTTCCGCCTAAACCCCTTTCAATGGCCATTTTCTACTGCCTCATTTGCTAGAACTTGGGGTCCTGACCAAGTTTTCACCTCCAATAGAAGAGGAGATAATCCCAACTAAGACTGGACTCCCTCTTGTTCTGGGCCCCATAGCAGTCGCATTGTCTGCCGCTAGGGTACTTACGCCCCTGGATCCTGCCTACTTTAGAATTATGTTATTTGGTGGAGGTGTTGTAACCCTTCCTGTAGGACACTGTACTCAGAGAGTCAATTGCGTCTAATATATTTATAGAAGACGTTTTTTCCCTATCAGGGTAAGTCTGCAGTCATAAAATATAAATCCTAGACTTAATGAACCATAAAATAAGAATATACAAATAATTGAGGAAGTGCGGTTCCTTTAATATTTGTATTTTTTATTATTTGTTTGGTGACGAGTCTTGTACTTGTCATCACAGAGCTTTACTTTGTACGACCTCAGGAGTCTACGTAGAGTATGGGCAAGCGGTGGGATTTAGCTGAAATAACAGGCATGAATAAGCTGCTAAGTAGTTTGGCTCCTGTTCTCTAAACCTATGTGTAATTTCCAAATATGGCCACCTGCCCAGCAAAGTGTAGCCGTTTCTTGTTCTGTGACATGTATGCCAAATATACAATGATTTATGCTTCGTTTTTCAGACACTGGTCCAAGCCACATGAGCACATAGACTAATTATATCGCAGTAATGGATGTAATTTTCACCTTAATACAATACAAGACAGTAATGCATCGTAATCTGAACTAATTGTTATCCAGATTACTGTGCTGATTAATTTCAGCCTATGTCTTTACAGGAGTTAGAGCTCTGTTCATACAGCCATATAAAAATTCCCTCTGCCTGGATCTGCCACTAGGGGGAGCTCACTGAAAACAGAGTCAAGGGAACCTGTCACCATGAAAATACAATATAAGCTACAGTTACCACGTTATAGAGCAGAATGAGCTGAGCAGATTGATATTTAGTTTTGTGGGAAAAGATTCAGTATAACTTGTATTTTATACATTTAGATCTCTGCTCATTCTGGGCTTTGAAGTCCAGGAGACGGTCTTATCAGTGATTGACAGCCTTCCCTCTATGACTCTGTATACAGAGATAGCCATCAATCACTGATAGGACCACCTCCTGGACTTCAAAGCCCAGAATGAGCAGGAAATTAAATATTTAAATGACAAGTTTTACTGAATCTATTCCCATAAAACAATATATCAATCTGCTCAGCTCCTCCTGCTCTATAACATTTTGCCTTCAGCTTACATTGCATTTTCATTGCATTTCATTGGTGACAGGTTCCCTTTAAACGGTATCTGTCAGCAGTTTTGTACCTATGACACTGGCTGACCTGTTCCATGTGCACTTGGCAGCTGAAGAAATCTGTATTGCTCCCATGTTCATATGTGCCTGCATTGCTGAGAAAAATTATGTTTTAATATATGCAAATGAGTCTTTAGGAGCAACGGGGGCGTTGCTGTTACACCTAGCGGCTCTGCTCTCTCTGTAACTGCCGTGCTCTATCCACTTTGATTGAGAGGGCCAGATGTGATGACATTTACACTGCCTGGTCCTATCAATCAAGGTGCAGAGGGTACAGCAGGTACACAGAGAGCAGAGCCTCTAGGAGTAATGACAACGCCCCCGTTGCTCCTAGATACTAATTTGCATATATTAAAACATCATTTTTCTCAGCAATACAGGCACATATGACCATGGGACCAACACAGATGTCTTCAGCTTCCAAGCACACATGGAACAGGTCAACCAGTTTCATAGGTACAAAACTGCTGACAGATACCCTTTAAATATAATAATCCTCCCTTTGGTGGTGGCTCTAAGCAGACATCATTTTATCATTTAACTATAGTGTTGTATGACAAAAATGAAGGGGATTTTGAGCTATTCCCAGGAAAACACAGCTTTGACGCCTGTAAAGATATATTAGGAATGAGCTCATGATCTCCTGTCACTGTAAGTCCAAGCCCAACATCTCCCACACATGTCATCACCCCCATGGACCAGCACATACACCTCACATCAGCTAGACCCTCTGAATTCTAAAAGGAGAAAATTCAAGGTGCCAAAACCAGCTTTATGGAATCAGTAAGCCAAACTTACTCTGCTTCAATTTTTTTGGCACGCTAACTTAACCTTCAACTTAGATTGACAGGGCATAGTTTATATTTATATGACTAAGATGTCTAAACTTTTCTAAAGGAAATATGCAACAAGCTGTGCGTGTAATAAATTATACAATATATTACGAATGTTTTTATTTTGAAGCCGGAGTAGGAACATTTTTATCGACTCCACCCAAAAACAGACTCCAAATTCCACAGGCCTGGCCAAAACTTCCATCTCACAAGGTTCAATTTTTTGTGCTTGAAGGAGATACAATTTTCGATTTGGCCCATCTGTTGCCAGGTGCTTTAAGCATACTGTGCCCTGGCTGTGTGATTGGCATAGCATTGCTAGGCATTTACAGACGGACGGAGAAAACCCATTAAACATAGCAGTTCTGGGCAGATGATGCCGTCTAGGACTCAACAACCTGTGGAACTTCCATGTATTGTGAAATTATAACTCCCAGCATTCTCCATTCACCTCCCAGCATTCTCCATGTTGATGCCTCATCCAGTAGGAACACAACAAGATGGCCGCTGCTGCATCTCCCTGTTTCTCAGATCAAAACATCTGGCAACGGGAGGAGCAGCCAATACCAGACCTCTATGTTGACGAACCACAAGAGGACTCGTCCTTGCTATTGGCTGCCCCCTCCCCCCCTTCCCAGTTGCTGGATGTTTTGATCCAGTGGCAGCCATGAAGGGATCCGCAGTGATGCGGGTGCCGGGGAGCAGGTAAGTATAATCCATACAAGGGGCTCGGGCATTGGGGGGGATATTTTAGATTTTGGATAACCTCTTTAGCAATGTGCATGTTGGGATTTTGCAACAGCTGGAGTCCTGCAATTGGAACTCAGACTCTACCGCGAGATATCAGTGCCAACTACTGATTCCTCACGCCACTCCACCAATTTGCTTCTACAGATTCATTTTCGAAGACTGTTTACGGAAGTCGGGTTATCTGAACATGTGGCGCATGCGGTTTACTGTTTATACAAGTGACAAACGCTACTTCTAAGTATATGTTCTCCCTTCATCTACTAACATTGATGTTGGTGAATTTCCTCCAGAAATGTTGTTACACAAACAAACTACATGCTTTTCATAGCGAGCAGACCCAAATGATTCCACAGAGGTAAACACGAGATTAGTTCTTCTTGGTGGCCAGAAGAGGAACATCTACATGAAACATATCCGGTTACCTTGCATGGGAGTTAACCAGTGCCTCATGATTGTATGGGATAACAACTCTGAGCATGATCTGCTTGTCTAAGGATGGGTGCAGGGGCGGATTGGCCATAGACCTTACAAGGAAATTTCCCGGTGGGTCAATGTTCCAGAGGGCCACCTGGGCCCTCCTCATGGCTGGTCAGCGGAAGTTTTTGGGGATGTATTTTGTGCTGCTGGCAGTATTTTGTGATGGACTGTGGTATTTGGCTCTGTTGGGGCGGTATAATGTGCTACAATATGGTATTGCTGGCCCTGCCTTCCATCAATTTGGACCCAAATACAAAACAGGGCCACTTATAGTATTTTTTCAGGGCCTCTTTAAGTTCCCAGTCCACCCCTGGATGGGTGTTATAGACAGGAGCTAAGGCACAATCAAAAGGTCTTTGCATTAGGCTTTGAAAAGCCATGTTGATGCTGCGTCCAGTAGGAACACAACAAGATGCACAGCATGGAAGATTTATCTTAAGGGGAATTTTTGAAGTCAGTTTTCGGTCTGTGTTGATGTACCTTTTGCCAAATTTATCTGTTTGCCAAATTCTTAGACAGTTTTTGTGTAGAGATGATACTCCAGTTTTTTCATCACCCCCCTAATGCAGTAAGACTCCCAGAAGCTGAGGTTCAGGAGATGCCATCCAATATTATTTGGCCATGGCTTTCCTATGGCAACATTTTCCTATGGCATGGGGGTCCTGGGTTCAAATCAAACAAAGACAAGGACCACGCCAGATTGGCGTTTGTACTGTGTATGTTGTCTCCATGTTTGGTGAGTTTCCCCCAGGTCAATTCTTAGCCGCTCCACGAAATAATTATAGCTTGACCTTCAATGAAAATTATGTTGTGAGCCCCAGTGGGGACTAGGGACTTTTGTAAATGATGACAATCTCTGTTCAGGTATCCTTTATATAGAAGCAACAATAAGTATAATAAAATATTATGCATGTTAATGGCACTTGGTCTGGTGAGGACATAATACTGTATATCCTAAGGATCTGTCCAGAATTGACCAGTCTTACAATTCTGTTATTTTAGAAGACAAAGTTGTTCATGAAACTTATTTTATTCAGTTCAGTTCCTACTGTCTAAAGTTACTGAAATATTGTCTACCGTGTACTGGACTAGCTGAATCTGAGAGAATTGGACTGATTAGATGTAGTAGTCATTCCCACCTCTACTGGCTCAGCAGTATGTTCCCTACACTGTATTCGTAAGTCCTCAAAATAATAGCCCTCAACTATTGACCTGACCACAATATTGTTGATCATGTTCATCAGAGAGCGAAGTGCAGAATTGGACGTTTCCCCTAAATCCCTTGTCTCTACTTTATCTTAGGCAGACTCCTTAATTGATCGAGAACACCAGAACTTCTACGATGCGTCTCTGGAGTACATCTTCAAAGTGCAAGAGGTTCAGGAGAAGAAGAAATTCGAGTTTGTTGAGCCGGTTGGTCTAATTGTCCTCAGATTTCTCTTTCTTGTTTCTTCTCCCATTCTCTTTATTTTCCCGTTAAGTGGTTGCTTTTTTTATTGCACTTTGTTGTTTTGCATTATTTATGCATTTTATTAAGGAAAGAACCGCAGAGATCGGTCATAAAAAAAGACTTTAAACACTTTACACAATTTCAAATCTGTAAAAGTCTTGCAAGCCGCCATGTAATTTAATGACTTTCCTCCTCATTGAATAGGATGAGTCATGCATGTAATGAAGAAGCATCTCTTCCTTCCTATGATGTGGTTGGCTTCTGCATATATATGGATTGCATAAGTAATGAGTAGAAATGAATGTCAATGCTGTAGGTAGAAAAGAGCTGTCTCTAGACCCTTCTTGGTGCCAAAACCACCATGACCCGTCCACTAGCTTCGAACTTGTTAATCACTCACTCCTTTTAGAAGAAAGCAGTGGTATGACCCTTCACCCTGAACACCACCACAGCATTTGTTAACACGGTGGTGATCATGAAAAGTGCAAGCTTGTTAACACTACCCATGGAGAGGCAGAATGAGACCCTCAAGATCCACTCCTGATCCACATCTCCTCAAGTAAAACCACAGCAGGGACCTAAAACCACATACCACACTACTCGGGGTGCATCGGAAGAATCCTCTGGACAGAAATGACTAGTAGGGGGGAACTGTCCCTCTTCCTGGGGGCCCTCTTCCAAACAGCTATTTGGAGTGAGGTAGCCATAGAGTCCATGCTTGTTTTCTATGTAGAAGATCAAATGTATAGTACAGTAGGGCAGATTTGCTAATAGTCCAAAATTTGTCTATGCACCAGAATTTTTGCAGGTGCCAAAAAATGTGTAGTTAAATTTACACCACCTATATGTTTTGGTGAAGACCATGGCACATAGAGTAGCATTTAGGCTATGCCCCTTTCCCTGTGAAATCACACCCCTTTCGTCTCTTGTCTAACAAGGCATAAAATGCTTAGAAAAGAATATAAAACAGTTAGTAAATGTGATGCAAATCATTCTTGCCAATTTTTTGGTGCAAAATGTGCCATAAACAGGTGCATTTGAATAGTAAATCAGCCCCAGTGTCTTTATCTGTAGTCAGCCAAAGGCCACTCATTGTTTACATTGGGTGTCCATATAGTCCTCCGGTTCAATGCACTGTGCTGGCGGCTCTCAGCTTTACCAGATAAGCAATAATTTATAGTATCTAGCTGGATAGAGAAGATTCATAGACATCATGACTTTCCTTAAAGGGGTTTTCCAGGATTATACTACTGATGACCTGTCCTCAGGATAGGTCATCAGTATCTGATCAGTGGGGGTCCGACACCCGGGATCCCCGCCGATCAGCTGTTTGAGAAGGTACCGGCGCTCCTGTGAGCACTGCTACCTTCTTGCAGCTTACCAAGCACAGCGCCGTACATTGTATAGTGGCTGTGCTTGGTATCGCGCTCAGCCCCATTCACTTGAATAGGACTGAGCCGCTCCTAGGCCACGTGACCGATGAACGTGACGTCACTGGCCTAGGAAAAGCTAAGAGAAGGCCGTGGCACCCACCAGAGCACGGTGCCTTCTCTAACGGCTTATCGGTGGGGGTCCCAGGTGTCGGACACCCACCGATCAGATACTGATGACCTATCCTGATCAGCAGTAAAATCCCAGAAAAACCCTTTAAAGGGGCCTTTATGAGATTCTGATGAATCTCCTGTAATTGTTGACTGCGACTCTATGGACACATGTACTAGAGCTGTTCACTCGTTTTCTGGCGTACAGAGGTTGCAAATTGTTGCATGAACAGCATTATACACAAAATTGTGAATTTATTTAAAAAAATTTTTTATTGTCCTCTGCTTATGAATGGACATAGCATTGGCAAGTGGGACCTTCTTGACCCAATACATTTACAATAATGTTTCTCCAGAAATCTGGCATCAATTATAACTGAAACCTACTGTACGTCAACCCCTAGCTGATGTAGATTACATAAGATGCAACAAATTTAGGAAGAGTCATTGACCTCTTAGCAAATTTGGCTCATCTTCCACAACTCACTTTTGATGAAGTCAGGCATAGGAAATGGCAGTCTTTAATAAATGCTCACTACTGCCATAAAACATACAAAGGGCTGGTGGTATACGAAGGTCCATCCACAACATAAGGGCAGAGGTTTTCAAAATTCATCAGATTCTCACTACTCTCCTCCCAGGCCCTTGCAGAAGGTTGATGGTAAAATAGATTTCATGTCCCTTTAAGAACATTTCAGATGTAAAAACTATTAAACAGAATCCACATTTCAGAGTTTTCTCTCAACATTATCTCCATGGAGCAGACAGAGCTTTTCATAGAACTGAAACGGTAATCAGAATGAACTTGTGTTGGAGAAGTGAAATTGTTCTACGTGGTGAAGGACAAACGAGGCATACCTCACTTTTCAGCTTTATATTTCTTACATCTGTCAGTGAAGCATTGTGCTGGAGCCCACACTTGGCAAGTTGTGCACAACATCGCCATGCATGAAATATTGATTTTTCTGCTGCGCCTCCGTACACTGCCTTTTAATCCACAGTAATCAGAGCGGTAGGGGTTTCTTTGTTGGTATGTGGAGGGGATTAAAGGGCATTGCATGCAAAAAGTAGACTCAGCAAATGAAAGGCATAGATGGCTCAGCTGTATTTACACTGGCTGAACACTACTATTTTATGGGATTTTTTTGTTTGCGCTCATAAAGATCGATAAGTACAGTGAAGATGAGGCGTTGAGTTGTAATTATGAGGAAGAGCTTGAGAAACTGATCACCTCGTCATCTTCATAAAACCTTATTAGTGTAGCAATAAGTGGAGGTAGTGTGTCACCTAGGGTCCCGAAAAATGGATCAGATGTTAGAACCTGGTTGTGAAGCAAGATTGGGTTTATTTCCCATGTACAAAAGTGTGTGGAGGGTGCTACTAGCCTAAGGAAAGCTACAGGGTAGATGACCACCTATAAGAAATTAGTCAGAATGATATGACCTGCTGTAGGTTATTCCAAGATGATACCATCTGCTAGACGTTAGTTCAAGATGGTAGCCCCTGATGGAACTTTTTTTCACAATATTACCACCTGCTGCAAGTAAGTCCAAGATAATACCAGCTGCTGGAAATGTTTTCAAGACATTGCCATTTGCTGGAAGTTAGTCCAAGATGATACCACTTGCTGACCATGATACTGTAGCAGCACCTGTTGGACGTTAGTCCAAGATAATACCACCTGCTGGATTATAGTCCAAGATGGTACCACCTAATGGAAGTCAGTTAAAGACAGTATCACTTTTTGGAAGTTAGTCCAAGATGGTACTACTTGCTGGAAGTTAGTGCAAAGTGATATCAACTGCTGACAGTTACTCTAAGATGATAGCACCTGCTGGAAGTTAGTTCAAGTTAGTTAGTTCACTTGCTAACCAGAATGGCAGTACTTGTTGGACGTTAGTCCAGGATAATACCACCTGCTGAAGTATAATTCAGGATGATACCTCCCACTGGAAGGTAGTCCAAGATGGTATTACCTGCTGGAAGTTATTCTAAGATGATACCATCTACTGAAAGCAAGGTGATGGTAAACAGGGCCCTCGAGATAAGAGATAGGTAACCCAATTCTTTTGGTGATAGACAAATGTCTGCAGGCATTCCAGGCATTGTGTTTCTGTGCTTGTCAATGAATATTACAAATCAGAGTTCTTGGTCAGAATCATGTTTCCAGGGATATATAAATCCTGACCTCGGCTCTTGTTTTTGACTTTGCTCCTGATTGTTCCCCTGGTTTTGATGTGACTTCCTGGTTTGACCTCGGCTTGGTGATTATTAGCTTATTGTGCGTTCTGTCTTTGTTGTTTTCTCCTGTTGTTCCCCCTCCCTGTACGCCCCAGCACGTACCTAGGCTAGGGACTGTCGACAAGTTGTACGCCGTTGCCTAGGATGGGCCGTGCAAGTAGGCAGGGTCAGTGGTGGGGTTGAGTTCAGGGCCGCACATTCCCCTGAACTGTGACACATTTATTTTCACTGAAAGATTGTTTCATGTATTTTCTTCCTTCAGGAAGCCTCGGTGATGATACAAGTGTATATTGAGTTGGGACATATAAATCCATGTATTCAAAGTAAACTTTTTGCAGGGTTGCATCGGCCTCCAAAGGCTTTTCTGGTGGTCCCATATTCTAGTCAGAACTGGGGTGAATACATATAAATAAAGATGACTACAGGGATGGTTTCACAGAAAAAAGAATCCCTTGAAAGGTGTTGATTACAGTAAAAGAAACAACTCTGTATCAGCAGATACTACAGACAGTAGTGGATATCTGCAGCATGAAGCGTCAGAAGTGACCACATCCTACCAGTTCCACACTACGGGTGTTCATGAAAGGTTTAGCTATTGTCTATGGGTTATTAGACAGTACAGCACTGAACGGCTCCTGTGTCAGAGATACAAAATATTACTAATCAGGTTTCAAAGCACGGCTGACAGGTCTTTGATAGAACGCTTAGTATCACCTCAGGCACTTTGGATTAGCGTAAAGAAGAAAATTGCATCTTGAGGAAGAGATTTTAACACTTGTCAATTCTGGATTCTTAGGCAGAGGATTCAGACAAATTTTCTGTTTGAGATTTCAGACTGTATCTCATGTTGTGTTCATTTATTAGAGTAGTGTAATTTGGCTTAAGTTGGAATTGTACCACCTCCTGCAAATAAGGCAGAATGGTACCACCTCCTGGAAGTTAGTCAGATTGGTACCACCTCCTGGAAGTTAGTCAGATTGGTACCACCTCCTGGAAGTTAGTCAGATTGGTACCAACTCCTGGAAGTTAGTCGGATTGGTACCACCTCCTGGAAGTTAGTCAGATTGGTACCACCTCCTGGAAGTTAATCAGATTGGTACCACCTCCTCGAAGTTAGTCAGAATGGTACAACCTTCTGGAAGTTAGTTAGAATGGTACCACCTCCTGGAAGTTAGTCAGAATGGTTCCAACTTCTGAAATTAAGGCAGAATGGTACCACTTCCTGGAAATTAGGCAGAATGGTACCACCTCCTGGATGTTGGTCAGAATGGTACCAACTTCTGAAATTAAGGCAGAATAGTACCACTTCCTGGAAGTTAGGAAGAATGGTACCAACTTCTAAAATTAAGGCAGAATGGTACCACTTCCTGGAAGTTAGGCAGAATAGTACCACCTTCTAGAAGTAAGGCAGAATGGTACCGCCTCCTGGATGTTGGTCAGAATGGTATCACCTCCTGGAAAATCCAACCACCTGCTAGAATTAGTCCAAGATAGTAGCACCTACTGAAAGTAAGTAGAAGAAGTTAACACCTACTGAAAGTATGGGGCCTACAACTCTTACTTTTAAAGAAACACTACACCTAGAGATGAATGATAAAAGCGAGCAGGAGATCATCTTGCCCATACTCTTTGTCAGCATTTAGCATTTGCTGCTTATTCCTTAAACAAATAGTTTTGTAGAAATCCTCCAGAGAACACAGTCTTGTGGAAATCTCCTGCTGATCTGTATCCGGGTTGAGGGGCAGGGCTTTTCCAAGGGGTGGGGCCTAATGATGTTTGTGTCCTATTGCAGATAGTAGAGTTGGGAGGAGGGGATCTCTTTTTACAGCCAGACACAGGATTGTGAGGAGGAGGAGGGGGTACATGGCTGATCTCCTGGGACACACAGATTTCTTAATACTGTATATTTCCCAGCTGTAACTGTAATCTGAGACACACTAGGATCAAAGATGAGATTAAGGGATGAAGTTCTGGAATATTTCTTCTGTGCACTTTTTATTTTCTCTATTCCTTTAACAGTCCGTCCTACAGTCAGGATCAGACTTTCAGAATTCATATGCATATTTCAGCAATGCTCTAGTTTCTTCTTTTTCAATTCCTCCTTGTACATAGCAGATTTTAGCAACTCCTCATCCGCTACTAACATCCAGGTTGTAGAATTGGCACACATTGTGGCACTTATTGTATTAGAATTGGTTGTACTCCCACATCTGCATTTGCCCTTACCCTTATCCGCCCATCATCTACATTCTGCATATAGCAGGCAGTCAGGCAGCTGCATTGAGGTTGAGATTCCCCATTTATCTGAACCTAAACTGCAATTTCCTGTCTGTCTGCATAAAGCGCTTATATTATTCACACCTATGAATGGATTGTGACTGAATTTTATTCTGTTTGTTTTTTGGTGTAAATTATGAGCAGCGGATGGAGGAGCAGTAGGGCAGGGAATGAGAGAAAGGGGAGAGAGTTCTGCTTGATGGAGTCGGGGGAATTAGTGCCTTGAAAAATGGTGTCGTGCGGTGTGAAATAGAGATGATGGGAGTTGTAAAAAAAAAAATAATTAAAAAATATATATATATATTACAAATCTTTAGTAGATTTGCTACGTTTTCTGACTTTGTCATAAACAATAAAGGTACAGTAAGGCTACATGCACATGACAGAGAACACTGGACGTGTGATGGACACTTTTTTTTAAAAAAATTTTAACAGCTGTCACGTGTCCGTTTTAAGACCAGTGTTAGGGGCCACGGATCCGCGAAAACACGGATGCTGGCCAGTGTGTGTTCCGCAATTTGCGAAACACCCATGGCCGGCAGCCCATACAAAATGCTTATTCTTGTCCGCAATTGTGGACAAGAATAGTACATCTTTTTTCGCGGAGCCGCAGCTGTCCGCGATCTAATGCTGCCCATTGAAATGAATGGGGCCGCATCTTTTCCGCAAAATTGCGAAATAGATGTGGACCTATTCACACGGCCCTTAGTCTATGGGGTTATTCACACGGCAGTTTTTTTTAACAGCCAGTGAATAACGGACATCAAAAAATAGAACATGTTCTATCTCGTCTGTTTTGACTGAGTGACAGCCCCCATCTAATTGAATGGGGCCGTCCATTTCTCAGAAAGGCATCAGTGAAAAAGCATCTGTTAAAAACTGACAGTGAATCAGTTTTTAAAGGACTGCCTAAATATGAAAATATAAACAATAAAGGTATCGTAAATATCAAAATGATCTAAAATACAATATATTTTGCGCATAGTACCAAGTCAAAGCAGTTTTGGCTGCGCTCACCTGAAAGGACAGCACTCCGGAAAGCACAGACTGGAGTTGGAAACAAAAATTCCGTAGCAATGGACTGAAAAAAGTGTAAAGGAATCCAGCTTCTCCAAAAGTGAAAATCTTTATTTAAATATAATGTGTGCCGATAAAATCCATAATCCAAAAATCACCGTCTACGCGTTTTGGACCTCTATAGTCCAATCATCTGACTGATTATGCCGGATTATGGTATAGTATATTCTTGTTTATCTGACACGAGGCTATTTTTCTTGCAAGAAGGATAGATCAGTATGTCTTGAAAAAAAGAGAACTTCACGTGGCAGAGCTGAACACAGAAAGAGGTTTTTCCAGGATATAAAAATCTGTGAATTTGGGTGTAAAATTGCAAAATGAATGGAACGTCACCGCAGTCAGCTAATAGAACCACGTGTTATCACCATGACTGAGCGGCGGGTGTGCATGAGACTGGGGGGGCGGGGGAAATTTATAATTCTTTATATTTTTTAGATGTTTTTATAACTGTGCAATAGTGGATCAGGTGGTCTTATTTAAAGGGTTTTCCCATGATTAATGCAAAAAATAAAAATCATACATCATATACAGTAGCACATGACAATGTATTAAAAAAACACCCCTGTACGTCACATGGATCCAGAGATCTCCCCATTCATTGTTCCATTTGCTCTGCTAGATTTATATATCAAGCTGGCAGCTCAGGGAACGTGTCCTTTCTGCTGCAGCTCTCTCCTTATCACAGCTCAGAAGGACGGAAATGAGCATGTGTGTCCATTTTAGCGAGGTGGACAGAGAGATAAGGAAAATAACAAACAGCAGGTGGCGTTATACAGATACATTTTATTGAATAGCTCAGTGGCTATGCAAAATTTTTAATTACATGCAATTACAAAAGTATTCAGACCCAGGCGCTGGTTTAAAAACTGCTAAATATTATTTGTGGGACAACCCCTTTTAGTGAGGCAGCCGTAAAAAAAAAAAAATGTCTGAAACCTCTCATACAAAACTTTTAGTCTGGCCCTATACATTAGATCTGTTTGGCTGTCAGCTATCCCTTTCCAACACCCTTATTTGGCCGAGCATGCATGTGTTTCTGAATGGGGAGAGTTAAAGGGGTTGTCCGGGCTTTTTAATATTGATGACCTATCCGCTGTATGTCTATGGGATAGCAGCAGCGGACAGGAAGAGAGAAGGGAGATGGCACGTGCACACAGCTGATCGTCAAGGGTGCCAGGTTTCGGACCCCATCTGATCTGATATTGATGACCTATCTTGAGGAGAACCCCACCCCTTTAAGTAAGTGGCTTATCACCTTTGAGAACAAAAGATCAGTCATATCAAAATCCAGCAGCCCAGTCCTTCTTTCCCCGGTCAAGGGAGATTTGGGGGATGGTCGATGGTCGGCAGGTTCGGCTGTCATCAATGTGTGTGGTCAGTTTTAGGTTTCATCTTGCAATGTTGAGGCTTCCATGTGGTAGACATAATAGCCTGATATTCACCACGTCAGACGCTGGTATACACAGGGGGAGACGCCTGGAAAAGGTTAAGATTTGGGGAGGGGGGCACAATGGAAGGATTGTCTGTCATCTGGATCTCAACAATTAACCTTTTACTTTCCATGTCCCGTCTGTCTGTGTAGTGGGTGCAGCAGGTGGCTGCTGTTATTTGAAGTCAGTGGAAAGGATAGTTTTGTGCTGAGCGGATGGTAGGAGTTGTAATACAACTGGCGCTGACCTCCAAAGATGAAATAGTGACATTCTACTGTAATACAGCATTTTCATGGCTCATCATATCCTGCATTGTTCTGTCAGTTCAGTGGTCATTTTCAAACCGATGTAGCAGAGCTTAATTTGTACTTAAATGTACAATTGTCAGCAGCTCAGTATAGTAAAAACTGCTGGCAGACTCCCTTTTGGCAGAATTGGCTGACCATCGATGGCCAATAGAAGGTTTGGGAATTCAACATGCCCGATCCTTTTGTTTTAAAGGAGACAAACCACTCTCCAGAGATGTTTTCCTCTCCATCTCACAACACATGCATTCTCAACTGAGCCAAGCATGCATGTGTATAGGGGCAGCACATGTGACTTTTTAGAGTTAATTTCTACATTGATTGTGTGACAGATTACAGGCCAAGTTTTTTGCGTCCCCATGTCCTGTGCACTTTGGCAGCACAGTGTAAAAGGGAGTCAGCAGTTTTAACTGTGTCTGATGGTAGGCCAATCCTGCCAAAATCGTGAGTTCGGCTGACATCTAATGTTTAGGACCAGTTTAAAGAGAGTCTGCCAGCAGTTTTGCGTAAACTAAGCTGCTGACAGCACTAGTAGGGGCCAGGAGAGCAGGACAAGCATACATTTTGTGGAACTTTTATTATCAGGAGTAGTGTGAATATGAGGTTTTATGTGGCAGCCGTGGCATGCAACGTGGAGACCACTACAGCTGTCACTCAGGCTGTGAAGCAGCTCAATACAGACAGCACTTCACAGTGAAGCTCTGCCTCTTGGGCATTCACAAGGGGAAAATCTGGCAGAATAAAACTTCATATTCACACTACTCCTGATAATAAAATACAAAAGGTATGCTTGTGATGATTTCCCCAAGCCCATACTTATTACTATTAGCAGCTTAGCATAGTAGAAACTGCTGGCAAAGTCCCTTTAAGCTGGGTCTACACATTACATGTCCACCGATTTTGGCAGGATTGCCTGACCATCGATGGCAAAGAGAAGGCTTGGGAAGTCTGCATTTCAACATGCTCGATCCTTTTGTTTTAAGGGAGACAAACCACCCGCCAGAGATGTCTCCCCTCACCTTTTCACAACACATGCATGCTCAACTGAGCCAAGCATGCATGTGTATGGATGACTTTATGTAATAGACCAATCAAACATCTATCAATAGATCAATCAAATATATGATTTGCCCTTGCATTGAGCTAAATGGGCACCTGACAAGCAGATTATATCACCAGGGGAACATAGGGATGTGCTGGGTCTGCCAGGGCTGGAGCCGCTTCTAAAGGGGCACCTACCTGTTCTGGCACATATGAGGGAGTCCCTATGACATCCAACGAGGGGTTGATTCTAATGGTTCCTCTATGCACACAAGTAAGAAGTGCTATCATGGGGCTCAAGTGATAAACCCTTCTCACAGGCAACTTGTAACCTTATCCTCTGATTATACAAGGCAAGAATACACTTCTTTCACATTTATAGAGCACACTATGGACGCTTTTCTACCGTACCGTTCCTTTAAGTAGCCGATTTCTCCTGCAACTGATCATTTCCTCCTGGAGTTTCGCTCTGATGAATCATGATTGTTCCTCAGACCTCTCTTGACTCTCCAGACCTGCAGTATGTGATTGCTGAACTCAATGAACCCCCTTCTCTAGCTACAAATTCCCATCATAAAACCAATTATTCATATTTCATGTCGGGAACATTTGCTGTTTCTGACTTTCCAGCCATTTATTTCTAGCAAATTACTTCCAGACAATTCATAGAAGTGATTTAGATGGTTTGACGGCATATTCCATGTTTTACTGGTTACTGTATATATTGTGAGCTCTTGTCCTCCTGATGCAGTGTACAATATGCGCTATAGATTTGGGTCATTTTTCTTGTACAGGCTGGGTGGAGCATAGTTATCACATGACCGTGCATCTGGCGATTGAAAATAACTTAAGGGGGTGGAGTCTGTTGTGGGAAAAAAGATCATGAATTTAGCAGCCCTGACTTGCTACAGTGTTAAAACTGTACTGTAACTGGGATTGCAAAGAGTGTCACTTCAATGTACCGTATAATAACCATATAATGTATGTCTTTTTGGATTTTTTTTTGCACTTAAAGATGAACTATTATGCAAAATAAAATTGCAATGCCCCTTGTTGCGTATTTTGGGTCAACTACTTTTTTTCACCCTCTTTATGCAGTCTCATGCACATGATCCTCCCACTTCTCCTCTCACAGCATGAGTCTCACAGACACTGAGAGATTCTGCGCTGCTGCATCCCTCTCCTCCCTGTCTATTATGTACTGTTTTACATTAGATAGTTCTGCTGCTGCATCACCCTCTTCCCTGTATTTTACTTACTGTTTGGCACTGTATGGATTTGAAGGTGAAAGTTTGTGAACATGCACAGAGCACCTACACCAGAGAAAGATAAAATACTGCCTGAAAAAGCTGCCTCTTTTACCTAATATACTATAAAGTTTTATGTAGTTGGATGTACTACTTATTTAGGTTAAAATAAAACTTATTGTAGGTTTTAAACAAGTTGAAGTAGAGAAACTGTAACATGCCCCCCATCTACCCCCTTACCCTCTCACAGCATGAGTCTCACAGACACAGATATTCTCCTCCTGAATCCCCCTCCTCTGTCTTTTATTTACTATTTTACATTAGATGGATTTGAAGGTAACAGAGAAAGTTTGTGACCATACACAGAGCACCTACAGCCAAGGCAAGGTAAAATACAGGCTGTCTGACATTGAGGAAGCTGCCTCTTTTACCTAATATACTGTATTATTAAGTTTTATGTAGTCACGTGTACTACTTTTTTAGCTTAAGAAAAACTTATTCTAGGTTTTACATAGGCTGAAGAGAGTGACTGTAACATGTTCCCCCTCTTCCTCCTTTCCCACTCACAGCATGAGTCTCCTGTTGCATCTACTTCCTCCTCTCTATTATTTACTGTTTTACACAGTACTGTCCTTAGATGAATTTGAAGAAAACAGAGAAAGTTTGTGAACATGCACCAAGCGCCTACGGCCAGGGAAAGAGGAAATACAGGCGGTTGGACATTGAGGAAGCTGCCTCCTTTCCCTAGTATATTATAAAGTTTTATGTAGTCATGTGTACTACTTATTCAGTAAAAAAAGACTTATTCTAGGTTTTACACAGGCTGAAATTCAGAGACTGTAACATGTTCTCCCTCGTTTCCTTCCCATCTCATGAGTCTCACAGACACCGCAGCACTCTCCTCTTCCCTGTCTATCTCCCCTGTTTTACACTAGATGGATTTTGTAGTGGTTGAGGAGATTTCTGAACATTTGCAGAGAGCCTACAGGCAGGGAAAGGAGAACTACAGGCTGCCGTTGCCTTCTAATATATTACAAGTTTTCATGTTTTCACATGTACTAATTATTTAGGTGAAAAACCTTATTCTAGCTTGTACACAATCTTAAACAGAGAGCATATAACTTCTCCCCCTCCTCCCTCTTCTCACACATGCTGAGAGAGATTCTGCGGCTGCATCCCCCTTCTCCCTATTATTTACTGTTTTACACTGGATGCACTTTATAGTGGCTGAAAAAGTTTCTCAGCTTTTACAAAAAGCCTATCGGCAGGGAAAGGAGAACTACAGGCTGCCACTTCCCATTAATATATTACAGATTTTCATGTATTCACGTGTGATACTTCTTTATGAAAAAATTCTTTAACAATAGGTTTGTGTTAAGTTATAAAAAGATAAAGAATCAGGTAAAAAAAAGAAAGATTTCTGAGAAGCGAAGTCAGCATCGTGGAGCTGGATGGAACAATTTGTCAGATCTGTGTGTTTTCCATACATCTGTTTTCCCCGGAGCGCTGGTCTCTTTCCTTCAGTCATCCGTCATGTAGCCTTTGAAACCCCCTGTTTATCCAGGTCGTTCTGTGGAGAAATTACAGCACGCTCTGATTTTATAACCTTGCATAATTTAACGCTATCAGCGGAATGAAGTCCTTGCTTTCAATGACTACTTCAAGGTCAGCGCTGAGCAGCGACAGTGCAGCACTAGTTACCCGGTCACCATGCACAGTATCCAGAGTCATATAGGTGACTTACCTGTATAGTATCAGAGGGACTGTTATAGATGTGCACTGAATACGGCATTACATACAGTGGAATTCCCGTACTGTTGCCGGATTATTAAGTATATTAGATTATCGGACTGTCAGATCATTGTACAAAATGTAACTCGAAAAGACAGGGGTGCACCACCAATGAGGCCAGGTGAGGCGGCACCAGGTAGAGGCAAGAGGGGGGGCAGCCAAAGGGCCATGGGCTGAAGGGAAGGGGTTAGGTTAAGAAATTGGCATTGGGGAGGGGAGACGCTGTATCCGTTTTCGCCTTAGCCAGCAGAAAGGCTAGGTGCACCCCTCCTAAAAGAGGGCAAACGGCATGCTCTCTATTCATGGTGGGGCCCCGTTCTTGAGATAAAAGTACAATACAAACCTCAAATTTTTTGTCATATCCTGTCCTTGTGCCATAATGTCTCTGATGGATATCAATAGTGCTGAGTGAATCGGAGTCAGCTTCGATCTGAATTTCAGGATAAATTTGATTCACAGCGAAGCCGAACTTTTTCCATGCTTTGCGGTAGCGAGCCGATTTAACCTGAAATAGTGTAAAAAAAAAAAAAAATATTTGCCTGATCCATTTGCTCGTGACAGGTTGCTTGCTTCCATCTTGATCTCCACCGATATCCCGTGCACAGTGATGTATGAGGTCACCACGCTGACTCGTGTGATGATGTGATCTCAGCTCGCACCAGACATTCAAGGAAGATGGTGGCGGGTGGCCCATCGCAAGCAAATGGATTAATTAAGCATCTCAGGGGTACAATGACGTCATTGCACCCACTACTAAAAAAGAAATGTGCTTTGTGACGACATAATTTGTCACAAAGCATATTTTTGGGGAAGATTCGGCTAAGCAGATGATTTGAATTTTACAAAACTTCGCTCAATTCTAGATATCCAGTCGCTGTGGGAAGACCTGAAGAAGGGACTGCACACAAGGCATCCCAGAAACTCAAACACATTTGCAGGGAGGAATGGTGAAAGTTAAAGGCTATGTACACTTTCGGGGGCAATTTATTTAAGTATTTTTTTATGATTGCAACATTTTTTCATTTGGTATTTATTAAAAATATTGAGCCGTTCTGTCACAAAGAGTTAGCTGTTTGTCTAGCTGTGTGTATCGTACTTTCACTTTGTGCTGGTCATGTAATAACTCATCTTTAACTTACTAGTAGCTCAAAAACACTTATATCAGTAAGATAAGAATTGAGCTATAATGAGTGTTTATAAGGTCAGAGTTCAGAAATAAGAAGCTGTCAGCTGAGCTGCCTGACGGAACAGAGTAAAAACGCAGAAACTGGTACTAAATAATGTCAAAGCTGTACAGAGAAAGGGGCTCAAAAGACCAATTGTAAAAATGATTTTTAGCTCAAAATGAGTACAACGCAATAATAAAAAAACAATTGCCCCCAAAGGTGTACATAGCCTTTAAAGGGGTATTCTCATCTTGGACAAGGGGGGCATATCGCTAGGATATTCCCCCATTGTCCTATAGGTGCGGGTCCTGCCGCTGGGACCCGCACCTATATCGAGAACGGGGTCCCCAAAGTGAAGAAGTGCGCACTGCGCATGCACGGCCACCGCTCCCATTCATTTCTATGGAGCCTGACGAAGATAGCCGAGCCAGCGCTCGTCTATTTGCGGCGGCCCCATAGAAGTGAATGGAGAGCGGGCCGCGATATAGGTGGGACCCGCACCTATAGGACAATGGGGGCATATCCTAGCGATATGCCCCCATTGTCCAAGATGAGAATACCCCTTTAAGTGCACCGAGGGCAGACCCCCGCCACTCTGTGCATCCTTGCTTCCTCTCCTTCTTGATTGGCAGGGCCAGGTTGCTCTAGAGTCATAGGCATAAATAAGAGTAACTTTTCCCAGACAGGGGCCCTCTAAACATGGGGCCAACAATCAAAGGAGCCTCATGGTAATTTTTTCTGTAAGATCGTCTTCTTGTTCTGCCTGGTATATAAATCACTGTTATATTGTTATATTGCCTGTGTTAATGTCTGAGTAGTTCTGGAATTCTCTTCCAGAACTAGGAGACTCGGGATGAACATCATTTTTGGATTCTCAGAATTGTGAGGAGAAAGGGATCTTACATGACGAAGGTCTGTAATAATAATAATAATAATATTGATAATCTATGTCTCTATAATCCATGGATTTTAATGAGGCGTGACGCAATGATTTAGGCAGCTGAAACCGATCCTGTAATGAGGATAACAGGTCACCTAAAAACGTCCAAATATCCGATGACTAAACCTTCATGTGTGCGCCTTAACGTGAGGGTTCAGGGGGAGTTTAGAATGAGTCATTGGTGGGGGGTCCATGAGCCTGACTAACCAGCAATGTCTATTATGATCATCACAGTTACCAGAATCACTTAGAATATTACTCCTGTAGGACTGTGGGACATTTAAAGGGGTTGTTCACCCCTGGGGCCTTTTCAGGCAAAGTCCCTGCCCCCGGCCTGGCTGGACTCATGGTGGTAATCATATGTACTTAATCACCGCCCTGGGGTTCCAGCATCTTCACTTACCCTAGACAGCTGTAGCCCTCCCCTCGTCAACATCAGGTTTGCAGCGAGTCATGTGGCCTCCCCACCATGCATCACGTGACCCTTAGACATGATACATACGTAACACATCACTGCTGCAGCCAGCCATTGGCTGCAGTGGCGTCTTGGCCAGTCATTGATGCAGGGAGACCTGAGAGCTACTGGGGAGCAAAGGAGCCAAAATCCAGTGGCGGGGACCAGGTACGTGTGATCCCCTCTGCGTGGGTTCCTGCATGAAATGCCCCCTGGGGATGAACAAACCTTTTAAAGCAACACTGCAGGTAAAACTTGTGATTGTGATAAGCCTAATGAAGGGCGGAGCATGACAAAGGGATTCAGAGAACGCTAAGGAGAGAACCCCTGTGTCATGCTCCACTCCCCTAATGCCCTGTGGTAGCTATAACATGATGGATCAGTTTTTACTGGAGTGTCTCTTTAAATTCCCTGCCGCTGTCATATTCCTAGAAGGCAGGCGTCATTCCCATGCAGTAACTTGAAAAAAAACAAAACAAAAAAAAGCAGTAAAAGTTACTTCACACTCATCAGTTTTAGACATATTTAAAGGGAAGTTGTCACCATAAAATGCAGTGTAATCTGCAGGCGGCATGTTATAGGGCGGGAAGAGCTGAGCAGATTGATATATGGTGGGTTAGCTTGGTCTAACAGTGGCCAACCGCTACGAATTCTACCAGTAGAAGCTGCGGCTACATGTCCTTTGGCACTGCTGCCCTGTGCCACCTTCTCCTTCTGTTTTTTTTTAGCTCGAGGTCTGGCTGGAAGTGGAACCCTTTTGCTTTTCCATGCCATAAATTTTTACTTGACTGCGGCTGTACAGGTCTTTGTCTCTCTCCCTGTCTCTCTCCCTATCACTCTCCCTGTCTCTCTCCCTGCCTGATTAATATTTCTAGCCCTGCACTGGCCCTGATATGTGTATTATGGATGCCCAGAACAATTACATCCCAATTTACAGAAAACAATTCTCTGTCTTTCACAAGCTTCTGCTCGTCTCAGCAGTCGCAGCACAACTGATGTCACTGGCTTACCGAGCCTATGGGCCTTTCTCGGTACCACAAACATTTCCGCACAAATAACGAACATACAGTAAAAGTTCGCTAATTACCTGAATTCGTACGCATTAGCGTATAAATTAAGATACGTACATAGCATTAGCGTACAATTCATTGGACAAGTACGTAGCATTTGCGTACAAAGGTTTAAGAACATTTAAGATTTCAACGGATCCGGATTTGCTTCAGAGTAGAACATTTCAAAGATTCATATTGAATCTACTGTACGAAGCGGTGAATAGATTCGCTCATCTCTAGTAAGTGTAAATGTGAATTTTGATACACATTCCATATCTGCGCCCCCTAAGGTTGCCAAATAGACCTTTTCTTGTCTCTTTGATTTTTTTTTTTTTTTTTGGGGGGGGGGAATCACTGGTGTTACTTGAGTAGGGGAAAATTCAGATGAGCAATTCTGGCGCCCCTTCAGGTTGATTGGGAGAATTACCTTTGTGCATTAGCGGTAATTAGACAATGTGGATCTGTTTCAGTAGCACAGAGCAAAGTTTCTCTGCTATTCCTATTCATGTTTGCAAAAAATTCATATAACTTTAGGCACCACTAGAGGGCAGAAGGCCGTAAACCCATCTTTTCTTAGGACTCTAAGTTGTGACATTCCTCTGTTATTCCTCCTGGAAATAAATACATGACAACTGGGTGTTAACAGTTGTTGCAGTGCTGGCAGTTTCAGACTCTGTATGTACATGTTCATTACCTTTTGACAGGGAAAAGGTAACATACAGTTTTCCATTTTTCATACATTTTTCATAGCAGAGGAATGGCACAATGCAGAAAGGGTTATTATATTGGATACTACGTGGACCTATCCAGGGGTAACTGGGACCTGCAATTATCTCGAGAACAAGACTGTTCTAGATTCGGCGATAAAACAATCACAGCTCCATGACACAATTAATAATTTCATCCCGAGTACGTTGCACAAGTCCTCACGCCTCCAGTTCACATCTTCTGCCGCAGTTCTCGGCTTGTTCCTCAGCGATGTAATTAGGTCTTTGTTGAGAAATACTTTGCTATAATTGGTTTTGGTTATGCTTTACCTTTACGTTTTAATTTCTCCCTTCTAATTGTCAACATTTATCAGTAAGAAAAGCCGGTTTTTGACACGGCACTTGTGTATGTAGATGTGTAGTTATACGATGACAGGTAATGAATTGCTGGAAAGTAATTGAACCCATTGAAATTGTGGCACACAGTCTAATCTAACACTGGTGTCACAGTGCCCTCTAGTGGTCAGACGCTGGAAGCCCATGATGCTTTTTATTCCTAGGTACTGCACTCTCAGACATAATTTTGAAAAATAAATTGTCATAAAAGTAACAATCGCATTCAATAAAATACACTTTCTTAATGTGAATGCCTAACCCTAAGCAACACCAGAAGAAATGGTGGTGAACATAAAGCTAGGCACTGGCTGAATGTGCAAGGAAAGATAAGCGTCCGCCAGACACCACTGGTACTAATAGGTCTCCAGACTGTAGTTTTCCTGGCAGCATCTCTTAGGCCCCAGCCCCCATAGAGACCTACCTATGTCAATGGTAACCCACCAGCTATATAATTTTTTGCTGATTAATTTAATTAATGAGTAAAAACATGGCTGCTTTCTACCAGAAACAATTCCACGCCTGCTCATGTGTTGCGGCTGGTTTTGGAGTTCAGCTCCATTGAAGGGAATGGAGCTCAGCTGCAATACCACTCATAACCTGTGGAAAGGGGTGGCGCTGTTACTGGAAGATAACAGCCATGTTTTTCTAATACTGTACAACCCTATAATACGGCTTTATAGGAGCATGTGCATGAGCTGTAAACTCCTTCATTAATAATAAATCTGACTTCCATCTGTCACCACTAGGGGGAACTAAGGAGCTTTCTGCATACTGTATTATTAATGAGGCACATTTACTAAAGACTGGTGATTCATACTACGGTCTTAGTGCAAAGTCCACCAGATTAGGTTATGCCAAATTATGAGACACACGCCTCTTAATTGTTCTCTCCGTGCGCCAAAAACAGAAATCTATCCCAGCTATAAGCTGCCATAGATTTCTGTTATACTTTACTCCACTTTTCTGGTGTAAATTATTGTAAATATTTTGGGGCAAGGTGACCACGCCCTTCATCTAAGACCACATAAAATGGTGAGAGCAGAGAAAAATGTTTAAAGTTACCATTTTTGGGGGCATTGCACATAAAATTGCAACTTTTGCACATCAGAAAAGCAGCTTACAACTTCGGTAACTGTGAGATGAATTCAGTGTACAGTCAGTGTGCAGGAAGCTCCCTCTAGTGGTGACTGCAGGTAGCCAGAAATGTTATTATTTACAGTTTATCTGAATATACAAGGGAGCACAGAATATACAAATGGAGCTCTGCACATACAAAGATATTTGAAAAAAAAAAAAAAAAATATTCCGAGAGCGGGAGTCCATCCTTTTGGGAACCCAATAACCTGTGATTGCTCCAAAGTAGACAAAACCTTGAACCCCCTTCATCAGGATTTCTAATATGTGCAATATAAATGTGCCCTGTGAAAACCAAGCAGATCCTGAAGATTTACATGTCAGCAGAGGACAGGAGTGAGAACAACAAAAATAATCGAGATTAGATGTAGCAGGGCTGAACTTGTCATTGAAACATTACTCTATGGCAGGAATCAGCAACTCCCAGAATCCTCCTTTCACTTATTTGGGAGTTACAAGAACAGCCAAGTAAATGTGCATGCTGAGAGTTGTAGTTTCACAGCAGCTGGCGTGCCGATCCCTGCACTGTGGGGTGAATTTATTAACCCATTTGCCCCATTTTCTGGTTTTAAAAAGTTGGGCATTTTTGCACGCCAGAAATATGCCATTTTTGCCATTTTGTACTTTTCTTGCCACTCAGTTTATTGCGAGGGGCGTGGCCTTCGCCACCATACAAATTTACCATAATTTATACCAGATGATGTCATGACCATGTGATCAGTCACATGGTTTAGGAGGAGACAGGCTGTTTGTGTGATCCTAACCATGTGACTGATCACATGGTCATGACATCATTGAAGGTCCTTGCAAGTTATGGTGAATGGAGTGTTTCTTCTCTGCCTGGGCCTGTCAATCAACAGAGCCTCTAGGAGCAGAGGTAACGCCCCTTGCACCTAGAGGCCTTATTAGCATAAAATAAAAGTTCATTTTATATAAAAATGGCGGCACCAGTAAATAAAACAGATATATATTTGGAATCAGGTGACATTAGCACATCTCTAATGTCAGCCTGATTCATACCGAAAAAACTGGTGACAGAAACCCTTTAAGGCTGGCTTATAAAATGGCGGTTTTATTAAATCTTCCCGTGATGATATCGAATGTTTACCTACAGTCCTATGATACGGTATCATGGTAACTAGAAGATTTATGGTGAATGAACAACTCAGCTCTGCTACATCTGTCAAGGGAATCTTACATATAAGGCTAATTATCATGGCAGGACCGGAAGGATTTTTATAATAGTTGTAGAATGCGTAGCCCTAATATATTCTCCGCTGGATTCTGTCAGAAGCCATGTTCTCCGAGCAGGTCAGCACTGGCATAGTGTTGGTTTTCGCGGCTGTGTTAAGCTTGCACAGTCGTTGACCTTCCATATTTTTTTACATATAATAGGGACCCTAAGGACCCGCTCTGTCATGTGTATGTTGGAAATTAGATTGCCGGTGAACACAAGGATCGCTCGCCCTCCCCGTCCATTTTTCGCTCTGGATTTACACGTGTTTCAGATCTGGAGCATGCGGCCCTGACTGAGACATTACGCCTTAGGAGATTGCGCTCGCCCCATGTGAAGACTCCAGTAATAAACTAGGTTGTGCGCCCTAGTAATAGGTTAAACAAACTCCCTCCTAATCTGTCCTGTTGGGAAATGGTGGGGGATAATAGCATCGCTTCTAGGTGATGGATTTTAGAGTCTGCGAATAATGCATGCAGTGCATGGCAGTAGTCTGTGTTCTGCTGCCATCTAGTGGAGGATCAGAGGTTTGATTAGGTGAGATAGGAGCCAAGTGCATCGCATGAACGGCCTGTGATAAAACTAAAAATCTGCATCTCCTAGAAACGAATGAAAATCCGTTCATGGAACTGGAAAAAACCCACACCATGAACGTATATGGGTAAATGCACACGATCAGGATTACGTGTGGATTTTCTGCGCGGATTTGTATTGTATTCTATGAGAATTTGAAATTCTCAATGCACACGATGCAGATTTTTTCAGCGCGGATTTTGACCTACGGTGCGGATTTTAAAATCTGCAGCATGTCAATTTATTTTATTTTTCCTGTCTGGATTTTGTATATATAGACTATGGGGAAAAAATCTGCATGCAAATCCACACGTAAATCCGCGCCAACTGGTGCGGATTGACCGCACGAATTTCCCTGCGAACACCTGCGGATTTCAGTGCGGATTGTCCGCAGATAAATCCTGACCCTATAGGTACAGGCCAGTACGTGCACTGCTACTGATATATTTGCCATGACCTTTTGGTATAATATTGAGGGGGTCATGCCAAATAATAAATTTGGTTCTATATATTTTTTTTTTTTGTGATAGCACAGCATGTAGTGAATGTTCACAAAGCTGTGTTCAGATGTAGTTGTGATACAGCTGCATTGTAAAGGGCATCTGTCAGCAGTTTTGTACCTATGACACTGGCTGACCTGTTGCATGTGCGCTTGGTAGCTGAAGGCATCTGTGTTGGTCCCATGTTCATATAAAGTTGATCCCATGGTTATACGTGTCCGCATTGCTGAGAAAACTAAAGTTTTAATATATGCAAATGAGCCTCTAGGAGCAACGGGGGCGTTACCATTACACCTAGAAACTCTGCTCTCTCTGCAACCGCCGCGCCCTCTGCACATTGATTGACAGGGCCAGGAAAAGAACACGTCATCACGCCTGACTGATCCTATCAATCGAAGTGGAGAGGGGGCGTCAGTTGCAGAGAGAGCAGTATAATGGTAACGCCCCCTTTGCTCCTACAGGATCATTTGCATATATTTAAACATCATTTTTCTCAGCAATGCGGGCACATATGAACATGGGACCAACACAGATGTCTTCAGCTGCCAAGCGCACATGTAACAGTACAGCCAGTGTCATGGGTACAAAACTGCTGACAGATGCCCTTTAATGTCCATATTACAACAGTGGCTCCTCTGAATATAACTCTGGGAGATTTCTGTAGATAAAGTGGAGCTGGGTCCCTGAATGGAGAGTGGACAGCTGCTGCTAAGGCTATGTTCACATAGCATTTTTGTTATGTGAACATCCATAGGCCCCATATACCAGGTGGAGGCCTACAGAGTATTCTTTTGGCCTTCTTTAGGTTTTTATGTGTCGATATTACTTTTTTTTTAATGTGTATGACAGGACAGTAGACAGACAACACTTTCTTATACAGTGGGTAACTGCAAAACATAATGTATGTCCTGTATATACTTTTTTTTTAGGGGCTCTGTCACCGCACCTGACATGGCCGTTTTAGTAACTATCTGCATTCCTCGTGTAATAACAATTCCGGAGCATCTATTGTTACAACTCTATGTTGTGTCATTATTAATGAATGGCCAGCAGTCTGTAATAAAGGTCCATCTGGGTGCTTCAGTGTCAGAAGCCATCAGTGCACCCAGTGTCAAAGGGTGCAAAGACACACCCAGTTGAAGGTGTGTCCTTGCACCCTCTGACACTGGCAGCACTGATTGGGCTACTGTGGTCAAGCCCACTGAGAAATGCAAAGCTAAGTTGTGTATGTGTAAATCCAGCAGGACTTACAAACCGGCAGCAGTCTCTGTGTCTGTCTCTCTGCCTCTCTCCAGCACCCCCCTCCCTTCTTTTCCCCTCTCCAAAGAGTACTATGTAATCTGATCCCTCAGTGATCAGGCAGCCCGATTTAATTGAAGACAGACTTGAGCAGTGAATTGTGAATTAAGTTCCTTTTACATGGACCTACTGACCAGGAGGTCGTCGAGAATGACCCATCCGTTCCCAATAATTGCCTGATCGCTCGTCCATATACAGATTGTTTGCAGGCAGCAGATTGCAGTTTACATAGGAGCATGTGTTTGCTTGTTCATCGGGTGATTGGCAGCATCTTTACGCAGGTCGGTTATTGAGAAGGAGCGTTTGTTTCTGAAGGGCAGTCCATCTAGTGAAGGAGGACAGGAGAGGAGAAGGAAGCATCTTTCTCTGATGAGATATAGTACAAAGTTTTTTATATTATATTTATGGTATACATTATATTTTTTATATACCGTATATAAATAATATATTTCTTATGTTCGGCACTCTCCTTCTCGCCGAGCACTCCGTCCCCTTCTCCTCTTGACAAATGCATGTTGTTCTCCAGAGCAGCACCGCGACGACTCCCAGATAACCAATATGTCCTCCACCGGCTGAAGACTCCAGATATTTATGGCTCACAATTACAGGCCTAACAAAATCTTCTAATTTACCCACTGAGCGCTAGAAGTCATTTATCTGAGGATATCTACTGAGGTGAAATGTTGAATTATAATCCTCGTTTTTCTTTGAAATCGAATTCATGCATTAAAGGACAGTTTCCTTGTGGAATAAATAGCCCGAACCTCGTCCTTATGGTGAAGTCATATTTAACTGATCCTTGAAGGAGCGTGCCTTAAAAACGAATGATGCGCCATTAATTGCGGATGGTTGCTTATCTGAGGTAAATCTGCAGCTCATGGTGTTGACTTTTCTAGGTCTGGAATATTCATTGCTTGTTTTGTTTTTTTTTTCTTGCTTACCTCCGCAGCTTTTGGCATTCCTCCAGGGCCTCTTTACCTTCTACCATGAGGGATATGAGCTGGCAAGAGAATTTACACCCTATAAGGAGCAGCTACAGTTCAATTTACAAAACGTAAGCAGCATCTCGGCTTATAACTGAGCCGCATGAGTAATTGAATTCTTGTCATTTATCTGGAAGCCACATAATTTGTCCTTAGAAGGGTTGTCCCATTGCTACAGCTTATTCACAGAATAGAGGATGTGTCTGATCAGCAACAGTCCATCCGCTGTTTCCCCTGCTGATCATAAGAACAATGGTGTGTTCCCTCTGGCTCAATGGTTTGGCAGACACCATGAGTGTCCCCTGCCCCATTCAACTCTATAGGATTGCAGGAGATAGCTGAACGCAAGAGTTTGGCCACCTGTGGCAGCCCCATGGTGGTGAATGGAGCAGCAATGCTCATGCGTGTCCACCACTCCATTCAAATAGGAAAACATTGGCCCCTGTTTATGTGATTGAGAGCTTGGACCCCAGTCAATCGGACACTTATTCTTTATCTTGGAATAACCACATTAAAGGGATATTCCAAGATTTTTATATTGATGGCCTAGCCCCCAGACAGACAACCTTCAAGGTAGACCATATTCAAGGTAGACCATCTTCAAGGCAGACTATTTTTAAGTCAGAACATCTTCAAGGCAGACCATTTTCAAGGCAGACCATTTTCAAGGCAGACCATCTTCAAGGCAGACCATCTTCAAGGCAGACCATTTCCAAGGCAGACCATCTTCAAGGCAGACCATCTTCAAGGCAGACCATGTTTAAGGCAGACCGTTTTTAAGGCAGACCATCTTCAAGGTAGACCATCAAATTTAGACTGGTGTGGATCTAAGGCTACTCAGCCCACTGATCAGCTGTTACCTTGTAGTGCCAGAAGTTGGGTCTGGAACTACACAGCTCCATCCATTGTGGACTGGATGGCCCTGGTTACTGCTGCACTACAGCAACCAGCTCCATTTTGTGATGGACGGAGCTATGTATTGTCTGGAGCCTAGTTCCAGAGCTACAAGGTAACAGCTGATTGGTGGGGGTGTGGGTGTCGGATCCACATCAATCTTATATTGATGGTCTACTCTGATTCAAGGCTATCAATATCAAAATCCTGGACAACTTTATAATGAGTCCTAACCCACCATCCAACATGGCTCCTCACAGAAATTGTGGGGAGGGGTGCAGTATCGGTCTCCAACACATCTTATATTAATGACCTGTCCTGAGATGACTATGTTTTGCTTAGTGCAGGGCCTGAATGGTCCTTGCCAAACCCCATGATTCTTTCTTTGAACTTTGTGTCATGCCCCACCCCTCAGGTTCTTTAGTAGGCATAACACAGCATATCCCTATTGCCTGCATTCCTTTAAGACTTCACTTGATGGTAGGGGTTCATCAGCCTCATTGGTCCTGATGTCCTGCACTCAGAGCCTCCATAGCAGATTCCACCATACTTAATGGGAATGCAGCACTATTTTTCTTGTGGGTCAACCGACCAGACCCCATTGTAAGCTGTAAACGGTAATCGCAAAGTAGCCTTTAAGAAAACATGGATGATGGTAGTAGAAACTTTCTTTTACAGACCCGCAATAATTTTGAAAGCACCCGGCAGGAGATGGACCGTTTAATGCAGAGGATGAAGTCAGCAGACCAGGACTATCGACCACCCAGCCAGTGGACGATGGAGGGCTATTTATATGTCCAAGAGAAGAGTAAGTCTCCATCTCTGTTATCACATTTATGTCTCTCGTCTCTCAAACATTGTGCCTGTGGTTTACAGTAATCCTGTTTGACCTGTGATATCCGAGAAAATGTGTGTCCTCTGAGGAGCTGACCTATGTATTTCACAAATAATTATCCTCCTTTGAAAGTATAATGCGGAGATGCTAAGCATTCCTGAATCATCCATTGTGTTGGTTCCCTTGGCCTCTGCTGCGTCGTTCTGAATCGCTCTTTGTCTGGTTAATATGTGTACAAATATGAGCTCCTAGAAAACAGTGTGCTCCAGGCAAAACATGTACATTGTGTCATGCCTAGGACAGGGCCCGAGGGGGTGGAACATGACACAGGAACACCAATGAGACAATCCATGGGTCATGCTCTGTCCCCTCAGGCTATGCTATAGAAGTTATGGCAGCCATATTATTTTCCACCAAGGATTGTCAGAAAAAATAAATAATTAGAATAGGTTGGTACTGAAGAGCATTAAAGGGGTTATCCCATGACTAATATAAAAAATGAAAATAAGACATCATGTAGTATATGACAGTCTCTTTCTAACAAAGCTAGAACCAGCCCTGTACCTCACATGGATCCAGCGATCTCCACATTCATTGCTCTGCTAGATTTATATCAAGCTGACAGCTCAAGGGGAGTGTCTTTTCTGCTGCAGCTCAGGGGGCGTGTCCATGCTCTCCCTATCACAGTTCAGTGGACGTGTCTCAGCTCTCCCTATCACAGCTCAGGAGGTGTGTCTCAGCTCTCCCTATAACAGCTCAGGAGGCGTGTCTCAGCTCTCCCTATCACAGATCAGGAGGTGTATCTCAGCTCTCCCTATCGCAACTCAGGAGGCAGCTGAAGGATGAAAATGAGCATGTGCGGCCATCTCAGTGATCAGGACAAAGAAATAAAAAAGAAAACAAACAGCAGGTGGCGCTATACAGATACATTTTATTGAACAGCTCAGTGGAGATACTACATTTTTAATTACATGTGATTGCAAAACTAACTGTAGAATATTTTTTGTGGGACAACCCCTTTAAAGTATGTACAAAATATTATTTTAAAGGAGTTTGCCTCAAAGGAACACTCTAAGCAGCATAAAACCAACATGTGAAGCCATCCTTCATACCCCCATCAAAGCCAGTAAATAAGGAAGAATTTAAGGAAAGATTTATCAAAACTGGTGTAAAGGAAAGCTGGCTTAGTTGCCCATAGATTCGACCTTTCATTTTTCAGAACTGTTTTGCAAAATGAAAGGTGGAATCTGATTGGTTGCTATGGGCAACTAAGCCAGTTCTCCTTTACACCAGTTTATGAAAACTTTAAGAATTAAGGGAAGGATTTATCAAAGGCTATTTTTTAATAGAAGCCAGCGTGAATTTGGCTTACACTAACCCTCCATGATCACCTGTTATCACTGGGAAAATTGTGCCAATTCAAATATATGGATGGAACAAGTCTGGAATTGGAGCTGCTCTCACTAAACTCTCTTCATCCTGACGCAGTACCCCAAGAACAGGGTCAGTGCAAAGGGATAACTGATGTATTGTTATATTGTTAAGCTAAATGTTTGTGTACCTTATAACATTGTATGGATATGTATAGTTTAGGACTAACAACCTTGGCTCATCCTCTTAGGTTGCCAGGAGATGGACTTGGGTCCACCCCCTGATTAGTTAGTCAGTCTAAGCTTAGCTGTGCTATAGTAGGTGCAATCTTTTCAGAGCTAAGCCCGAGTTCAGAGAGTCTTCTTCCCTGACACATCAACAGCCAAGGAAGCAACTTTATCATCAAAAGTGCTTCAAAGAGAAGGAAATTAGAAGGTCCATAATCTACAAGACCATGCACTGGGGTCAGTCAGCAAAGTATTGTGCATGTTTATGGTAGAGAGACCTTTCTGCTGTGAGAGGGAACATTGCTAGTGCACCCTTCCACACTTTGAAATAACTTGGCCAACCATATCTTTAGTCTGCACTCATCAGCTCAGGAATTTGCTGAAACATTTATTATAAACTTCATTGCCTGCCTGTGGTTCTGCAGAGCGACCTTAAAGGGGTTATCTCACTTCAGTAAGTGGCATTTATCATGTAGAGAAAGTTAATACAAGCCACTTACTAATATATTGTTATTATCCATATTGCTTCCTTTCCTGGCTGGATTAATTTTTCCATCACATTATACACTGCTCGTTTCCATGGTTACAGACCACCCTGCAATCCAGAGTCAGTGGACGTGCTTACACACAATAGAAAGAGCTTTCGCCTCTCTGGTGGCCGGGACCATTGGAGCGCATATAGGCTTGTTTTTTTTGCTATATTGTGCAAGCACAACCACCACTGATGGATTGCAGGGTGGTCTGTAACCATGGAAACGAGCAGTGTATAATGTGATGGAAAAATGAATCCAGCCAGTAAAAGAAGCAATATGGATAGTAACAATACATTAGTAAGTGGCTTTTATTAATGTTCTCTACATGATAACTGTCACTTACTGAAGTGAGACAACCCCTTTAAAGAGAAAGAAAGAAGGAGCCCTACAACCTCCATTATTGTCATTGTCCGTATGCTGCTATTGGGGAACGACTGCACCTTTAGAACTGTAGAACTGTGCTTCCTTACTGCCAGATGTACTACTACTCCTATCCTGCACTTAAGTAAAGAGAGACTTACTTATTTATACCAACTGGCCTGGTTACTGACTCCACCAATCATTGGCCACTTCACGTCTCTCTTGCCTTGCACCAAAAAATACCTAATACCAAGTTCACAGCAACTACCACCAGACGGGAGCCCCAATGCCAGGGTGTGCCCAGAAGGAAGAAAGGGGGTTGCAGCCGCTTCTCCACCGGTTCCCATTATAGTTTATAGGGTCATGTAGTTTCCGGTAATGCCGAATCCAGAGAGACCCAGCTGGCTTTTCCCTGCTGGAACAGCCTGCCGGATCTCCTGGGCGCTAGTCTGAAACTAGCCCCACTAGCCCTATTCATTTATTAACTTTAATTTATTAATTTAACTAAAACATCATAAAAAGGCAAAAAAAAGGGAATAGCTTTTTTAATGCATTCCTCCCATACTAAAAAATCAATGTAAATTAAATACTACTCATATTTTTGCATGAAAATTATTCCTTAAAAAACATACAACTCATCCTGCTGAGGTATTCCAGGATTTGGTTCCTTTTTAATTAGCCCCCCCATTGTGTGATACCTAATGAAAGAATAGTACTCAGGTGCTCTACGAAGATCTGGTCTGGCACCCTGGCTCCGTTTATTCATCTTCTAATTCTTGGCTTCTTTACTTCTGGCCAGGGTAGGGTTGTCTCCGTCTGGCCTCAGCTGGGACACATGCTGCTTGGGGGCACGTCACCTCCAAGGCCAGTTATTGGCTGCAGGAGCACAAGTCACCCTATCCCCACCCTGGCCAGAAATGAGATGAGAGTGCTGTTAAAGAGACCATGGAAACCATTTTGAAAAGGTTTTTAGAATACCGGTAGGCCATCAATATTAGATCAGTGGTGGTCCAACTCTTGGGACCTCTGCCAATCCGCTGCTAAGCAGTCCTTTCCTGGACTATTTCCGCTGTGTCAGATCGGGACAGGAAGTGGAGAGCAGCAGGGATCAGTATTGTTGGGACGTCAGCGTTGGGGGAAAAGTGAGTATCGGGTTCTTTTATGTTTTTAGGTCCTCTGAGCTACTTCTAGAAGCCCCATTAATAGGATGTAAGATATGTTATAAAACTAATCTGCACAGAACGTTCGACAAAACACAAAATAGTGTTCAAAAGTGGAAGTTCACTTTTATACATTCGAGTAATTGAAGTTCTGAACCATCGATAACTGGGATTGTGATTGATGTTGGTCCCAGTTTTAGATCCTTTGTATCTTTTTTATATACTTTGCAGGCTCATGGGGATTACACAATATCAGTGATGGCTTCGCCCCGTTCTTTGGTGCTTTTTTGTATATCTCATTTACATTTACAAGCGATGCAATTACTATGTTCGGCGCCTCGGTTAATAGCCTACACCATGTTTGTGACTGCACGCATTGCTGGATTCTAAGCCTCCCCGTGAAACAGCTGTAACATTATTTCAATTAAAAATTAATCTTTCTCCGACATAAATGTTCTGAACCATAACCTAAAAGCCAGAGGATATAAAGGGAATCACACTTCACAGCTGCTTTCCTTGTGCCGAGCTGCCCAACCCCAGTGGTTAGAGGATTCATAGACATCATAGCCTTGCCTCATATATACATGTAGGGCTTGTGTGCTAGAGCTGTTGCAGATAGATTCTGGCTTTAAGTCCTATATTCTTGCTCGCTATATCACAGGGCTAGCTGAAAGCATCACCATGGGTTTTGCAAAAACAGACGATGCAACAGCACTGTAATCAGCACAATAATAAAGTAAATACAATCGTGCCATACTAACTATAGAAGATGTACTAATGCTAATGCTGTGTTATAAATGGGAGGTTCTTGGCAAATACATTTTGTACAAAACTATTTGTGCCTGTCCGCCAACGACAAGGCGATCTCTTTAGGACAGGAACCTATGCTAAATATTACATCTATTAGTACCATACTGGTCTCCATTAAATTCATGGCATGCAGGTTCCACGTGTATGCTGAGTCCACACTGTATTCCACCTCTCCTAGTGCCAAATGGCCCCCAATAAATACAGGGAGAGCAGGCTACAGCTTTATACTTGTAATAATTAAAGAACTCCCACATAAATTTTTATTCTCTGACCTGTTAGAAAGGTGCATGATATAATCTGTAGTGAATGTCATCTTCTTATCAGAGAATGTAATTGTGAGTAATAACCTCTCTTCTTATTGTAGCTGGGTCATGTGACCAACTCCCTGACCTCCAACTGACCCAGGACAGAAAGCCAGTAACTGCTCTATTCATTCCTATGGGAGCCTCACTTTCAGTCTCATAGGAATACATAGAGAATTAGACTTACTGTCCACACATAAGTCTATGTGTGAGTTGGTGGGTCTAATTGCTGGTCACATGACACAGATAAGAAACTTCAGGATGATAGAAGTCAAAAATACAGACACTAGTAAGAAAATTACATGCACTACAGATTACATCATGTACATTTCTAGCAGGACATGGACTAAAAATTTTAGCGGGAGTTCTTCTTTAAAATCCGCCTATAGGATGGACAGGTTAATCAGGAGTACATCACCATGGGTTTTGATCCATGCAGTTCATGTAGTAGGTGGCTGGGTGCTCAATATTAGGTCTGTATGCTGGGATTGGGTGCTCAATTCACAAAGTAATGGAGTTGGATGCTGTCCTCCAGCAGTGGGGAGTTTTGCTGTGACTTCCCACTGAGAAGGTGTAGGTAGCCTTGCTCTGTTCATTATATAGTAGAGGTTGTCTAGCCTTTGGACAGGATAGGCCATCACTAGCTATTCAGTGCCAGTCAGATATTTTGTATTTCTGGAACCGGTACTACACAGCTCCATCAGCCATGTAGTGGTGGGAGCTCATTACTACAGCGCTGTTCCTACTGAAGTCAATTGGAGAAGAGTTACAACGACAACCTCTGTCCACTAGATAGTTGATGGAGCTGTGTAGTTTTGACACCAACTTCCAGCGATTGAGCTACAACCAAAAACTTATCAGCAGGGGTTCAAGGTCTCGGACCCCCACGATCAGCTAGAGATGGCCTATGACTTAAAGAGGACCTTTCAGCTCTCCTGATTTGCCTGTTTTAATAGCTCCATGCATTCCCCATGTAATAACAAGTCTGGAACATCTATTCTTATGTCTCTATGTTGTGCCATTCCTCTATTATTTCTACTAGAAGTTATGAATGAATTGCTAGCAGTCTGCAGTAAGGGTACAGAGGGGAGGTAACCAGTTGGGGGTGTGTACCTGCACAGTCTGAAAATCGCAGCACTGATTGGATAGAGTGAGTCTGCGCGGGTACATGCCCCCAACTGGTTACCTCCTCTCTATACCCTTACTGCAGACTGCTAGAAATTCATTCATAACTTCGAGTAGAAATAATAAAGGAATGGGACAACATAAAGACATAAAAATAGATGTTCCAGAATTGTTATTACATAGGGAATGCATGAAGCTATTAATACAGGCATGTCAGGAGCGGTGAGAGGCCCTCTTTAAAGCCTGGACAACCCCTTTAATAAATGAGGAGAGTAGTATTGTAACTACTTTGGGGGGCTGCTGGGTATACTGGAAATTTATGAGGCTGCCGTAACTTTTCGGGAAGTGACAGGGCTTTTCTGATTACTGAAGAAGTAGAAAGGGACCACTGTGACTCATAGACAAGTTAGGCAGTATGCATTGACTACTGGGAAAGAGTCAATTTCAATTTTCACTTCTTTTTTGATTACTTGGGGAGTAAAATATTTGGGGCTGTTGTAGCTTTGAGGGGAGTAAGGGGCTGTTCTAAAAAGCTAGTGGAAGGGGACTGATGTGGTTATAGGGGAAGTGGAGGGGGCCTGCTATGACTGCTGGACATGTTAAGGGTCTGCTGCGACTACTGGGGAAGAAGGGGGTTCCTTCTTTTCTACCTGAAAATAAGGAAGGGGCAGTGCTGTAACTATTGGGGTGCGCTATTCTAACTCTTGGGGTGGGGGGCAAGGCCTGGCTTGTACATCCTTGTTTCTAGTGCACTTGCATCAATCTATCTTCGAGTTTGTGACTCTACTGTAGCTCTATAAGGTGTTGATGCTGGCTCATACAATAGACCTGGCTAGGATTTGTCCAGGCCTTCCTTATGACTATACACACAAACATTAGGTGTTTTCACTTTTCACAACTGCCATTTTTTTTATGTGGCCATTACACAAGCTACATAGTCATATGCAGTACAACATTCGTAAAAGGTTTGCAATGCATCATTTTCAGAAGGACCTCGTGGCTCCTTACAGCAGCACGGAGCTGTCATACACTGCAGAAGGGTGAGATCTCGCAATCTAAGATGTGACATTTCTATTATTACCAAATAAGTCGGCTCTGAAGGAAATGTCACACGCCTGTCATCCTTGAATGGACTTATATCTAGATACCTGTGTGTGTTACTGCTGCCCTTTATTGAAATGATTTATTTCTAATATCTTAATAAATAGTTCTTACTGGGTGTATGGGAATGGGCCATGGTAGTCCTGTGAATGGGATGCATGCTTGAGAAGATCTGCCCAAGAGAAAAGGTACAGTATATGGCTTTAAAGGAGCTGTCAACTCCTGACAACACCTTTCAAGAATGTAGCCATCTGGAAATTGGACCAAAACGGGTTAGTTTTTTCTATTCCATAGTGATCAGATGATCTGGTCAGGTGAAGCTAGCTGTGATTCCATATTCTTCTATAATCTGATTTCCAAAAGTATCTGCATAAGAGTTACTTGGAGTGTGACTGTGGGACCAGACTACAAAGGCTTTGTTTGTAGTCTGTTACTATGGAGATACAAAGATATACATAGGCACTAAACAATATGAAATTTATATGTATATTTTTTTTCAATTTGAGAATTATTTCCAAAGTTGTTTCTTTCAGATGCATTGAAGCAATGCTATTCTTTGTTTCAAAGATGAACATAGCCTTTAAAATGCCCAGTTAGTTGTTGAATACTTTTGTGTTCACATGGTGGCATTGATTCTGCTGGGGTGGGCGATGCTCTTTCCAGTGGCTCCATGCTTTGGCTCATAAAACAAATTACTAGGATGACCAATGCTAAAAAACCCACCTTACCTTGGCCAGGGTAGTAAGATAAATGGCTAGGCCAACAAACTGAGTCTTTGCCCCATGCAATGGAAAGTCTAGCTATGATTCTGTATCCACACTGTGGTACCCCAGGATAGAGTACTTGCACACGGTTCTTATTATGTAATGTTATTTAATATGTTAATGCCTTGTAATGTGCCAGCATATCTCTGTATGGATTACTCGGGGTTAAATAATCCTGACTTTGCCCATGTTGGAAGTTAGGTGTTGGAATTAGGTCCGCCCCTAGCTCAGTTTTCTAGTGTTAGTGGAGGAAAAGAGAAAGCTACACTTGTTCACTCCTCAAGAAACTAGACCTTCATCTCAGAGAATCACTATATCTGAGAGATCCACAGGGAGAAAACCATCTCTACTTCACAGTGCTACAAAGAGAGAGAGAAAGGAAAGCACTAGAAGGTCCAGAATTTGCATGGCCGAGCAGTGGAGTCAGTCAGTAAAGTATTTGCTGTTAGGCTGCAGACTTTACTGCAGTGAGAGAGACATTGCTAAAACACCATTCACTTTTGGACATAGTCTGGCTCACATAGTCTGTGTCCTCCTATCATTTCCTTAGCCCTAGAGAGCATTGGTGTGAGGACTGCCACTGTGAATAATTATCGCAGCCACTACCACTCCTATCTTCCACTCCACTGATCATAATCTGTTTTTTTTTAAAGTTACTCGAAGCTTGTATGTTTGCAGGATCAGACTACACTGGATTTGTTTGTAGTATGTTACCATGGAGATGCATAGGTACATTTTTTTCAACTTATAATGAAAAGTTGCTTTTTTTTTTAGTTCTGATGCGTTGGAGCAATGCATGAACATGGCTACAAAGATGAACATAGCCATTAAAATTTCCAGTTACTTCTTGTTGTTGAATACTTTTATGATAAATACCCTGTTTGCACAAGTTAACCTTTAAATATCTCTTTTTTTGGGTTAGGTTACGGCTTATTTTCCTGTATCGGTCTATAGAGGATACTTATGGTCTGCTCATACAGGATGTGTTTGGTGTTGTGTTGGAATCAATATGTTCATAGACACCTGTAACCTGCAAAACACCTCAAATCCAACTGCTGTTCCAGCTAATGAGCCCCAATGGGGGAAGCAGCTGTTCCTGTCTGTTGTGTTCTTCATGTCTTGTCCCACTTGTGTCTTGGAAACGGGGCCAATGCTGCTCTTAGTTCCAGTTCCATATATCTCTAATTAAGAGAAAAGCTCATTATGACAGGGGGAAAGGGAAGTCTGTTTGTTGAGCTGAGCGTCAGTGAAAGGTCAGGCTCTTTGGATGTTCTCCAAAACTTAATTTATTCATCATGGCTGAAATACTAGAGACTTTCTGGTTCTAATAAAACTCAGGATTTTATGATAGCGGGATTATCTATACAGTTCCAAAAAGTTTGTTTAGAAAATTATTTTAGCGTTGACATAAAATATAACAAAAATCAAAAATCAGGCAGCACTCTCAAAAAAATAAAAGGCAAATCAAAATTTATTTACCCATGTGGGACGTGCGACGTTTCGGCTCGACTGAGCCTTTCTCAAGCCAGCGAAACGTCACACGTCCCACATGGGTAAATAAATTTTGATTTGCCTTTTATTTTTTTGAGAGTGCTGCCTGATTTTTGATTTTTGTTATTGGATCGTTGTCAGGTCACTGGGCTTGCACCTCAGCTGTACTGTGCAGTGCTGCCGATATCTTTTTCTTTTGTGTCATAAAATATAATACCTACTATAAAGTAAATATATTATCTATTAAAGGGATTGTCTTGCGCCATCAAAAAGGATCTCCTTTTTTTTTTTTCAGAAGCAGCCCCACGCCTGTATATGGCCGGTGTATAGTATTACAGTATCATTTGAATGAGCTGCAGTACCAGACACAGCCACAAGGGCAGCACTGTTTATGGGGGAGAGGAAGCAGTCATGTTTTCTAATATCAGACAACTCTTTTAATTACATTTTTTAAAAATTTCTAATAAACTGTTAAAATTTTGTTTAAAGGGCCGCTCGGATTCACATGGACGCGGCATTACTGTACTTATGACAAAAGCAGCAAAACCTTTACAATGAGTGTTTCCGAAACCAAATCTGGTGGAAAAGTGGTAAGCAATTTTTGGAGTTAATTTTATTATGTTTGTGATAATAGTTAAAAGGGTTTTTTTTCCAGTAAGACAACCCCTGCACCTGTGCCCTCCTTCCAGGACCCCCCTCTATTAACCAGAATGAAAAACCATCAAGCAGTCATACTGTTCAATGGTGAGCGCAGGATAAGCAAAAAACAGAGATCTCTGATACTGCTTATTGATAGAGAAGCAATAGAATCAAACAGGTTAGAATTGTTCCTGTCCACAAGGCTATCCTTAGATACCTGATGATAAGACACATCTAGGTTGTAGAGGAGAAAAATAAGAAAAAAAGATCTCAGATCAAACCCCCATTAGACCTCAGATCAGACCCAATTCCTCATCAGACCTCAGATCAGACCTCAATTAGACCTCAGATCAGACCCTATTCCTCATAAGACCTCCAATCAGACCCCCATTAGACCTCAGATCAGACCCCATTCCTCATTAGACCTCAGATCAGACCCCCATTAGACCTCAGATCAGACCCCATTCCTCATCAGACCTCCGATCAGACCCCCATTAGACCTCAGATCAAACACCCATTCCTCATCAGACTTCTGATCACACACCCAAATGAGACATAAAGAAAATATAAAAATAAAGAAGCTTACCTTTCCTGCTTTGTATGGTGCCATGACTTGCACATCCTGTACTCACCCCTCCGTGGTCTTCTGCCAGTGCTGTGCATACTGTGCACTTACACTGTGCAATGTCAGGTTACTGCACAACATGCGGCACTGGAAGAAGACCAAGCAGCGGGTAGAACAGTCAGCACAAGTGGAGCTGTATTCACTGCTCCCCGATCCTACTTTGTGCTAGTAAGTGTTTCCATAACGGAAGCGCTAACTAGTTCCATAAGACGCACTCACATTTTCATTTTTACTTTAGAGGAGAGGTAAATACGGTACATTGCTAGTGTCAGAATAGCACTGGTCAAAAATCCAGTTCATGAAGCTGCACAGCTGCTTTTCATTAGATTTGAGCACCAACTGTTGGATCGGGGTGCAAGGTCCATGTATCCAGACTATTATGTGCTCCCTCTTATGGCATACGATGTGGTGGTCTGCTGGTCATCATAGAAGAGAGATTGATGAGTGGTATCACCCGTCAAAGTCTCATGACTAAAGTCAGCTTTAAGAGTTTCCCCCACCATGAGCAGTGATGGAATATTGATTAGTTGAGGTCTCCACAATGTTCCACCCTCTGCATTGCTTTCACAAACCACATCGGAGTCGGTTCAGGTGTGATACTACCAAAGCAACTTTTACCAGCAACCGTGACCCCTTGTGTTAAGAAAGGATGGGGCATTTGTCAACCCTGACCACATGCAGTAAAGTCCAAAACCATAAACATTTGTTACCTTTACTGTCTAGTGCAGCATGGCCTTATAGGTCCTCAATCTTTCTTTCTCGGTAATTCTAAGCAAAGTTAGACTTTCTGACAGCTGTTGCCTTCAGGAATGGTGTTTTCCTGGCAAATAGTTCTTTTTAGGGCCTACTTAGCAGAGCACACCAAGGTGGGACAGGGTAGGTCAGCTTGCAAGGAAGTCACTAAACCGGGAGCAGAACCACCCTGTCTCCATTAACATTACCACATAATTAATAATGCCCCCATTAGAGCCCCCAGTAATATTAATGCCCCTATTAGTGCCCCCAGTAATAGTAATGCCCTGATTAGTGCCCTCTAGAGTTAATAATGCCCCCATTAGCACCACCAGAATTCCATCATATTATACACTGCTTGTATCCAGGGGTTATGACCACCCTGCAGTCCAGCGGTGGACATGTTTGGACACTGTAGAAAAATGTGCCGGCCTATGTACACTCCCATACTCCTGGCCGCCAGAGAGCCTTTTCCTATAGTGTGCAAGCACGGCCACCTCTGCTGAATTGTAAGGTGGCCATAACCCCTGGATACCAGCAGTGTATAATGTGATGGGAAAATGAATCAAACCAGCAAAGGAGGCAATATGGACAATCACAATACATTAGTAAGTGCCTTGTATTAACTTTCTCTACATGATAGATGCCATTTGCTGAAGTGAGACAACCGCTTTTACCCTTTAGCAGTGATGGGTCACTGCAAGTCTCTCCCATGAGAATAAAAGGATTGGGCATGTTGAAATCCAACAGCCCAATTAGTCTTTCTACTATTAGGGGAAGTTCAGGATGCCACCATGCACATTAGATGTTTAGCCAGTCCTGTGGAAATCGTCAGGTGTAAGCGACTCTTGTCTAATGCTTATGGCCACCCTTAGGATTAGGAAAAATATATGTGACGAACCTCTAGTGGTTTATTTCCCTCATTACTTTCCTAATAGTAATGGTATGTTTTCCTAATATAATAATTGCAGACATAATGTCCCCGGTGATACGTACTATCTGTAATTCCCATATCTTCTAGTAACACCAAGTAACATTAAACAAACTAATGGTTCAGGGATATTATCAGTAAAGAGAAATAAACCGAAATATTTATCTCATGAATCACAGCCACATGAGCAGAAAATGTGTGCAGGGCAAAATCTGCCTAGTTGGATATACAGGGCCAGGTTATTGGCAGTTGCCTAGGGGCCTCCTCCACCACCATGTTCCATGCAACTACTACCAGTTTAACAAGGATCTGTCAGCTCTTGTGGCATGTCTGTTTTAGTAAATACTTGTATTTTCCACAAAATTACAATTTTGGTTCTGAACTTTATATTGTGCCATCTCTCTGTTATTCCCCCTGGAATTCTATAAATAAATTGAAAATGGGTGTTACCATTCTCTTTGTCATTGGGATGTGTACCTAAATATTATAACACTGTGGTGTCCGTGTCATATCCACTCAGACTTTAAAGGCTATGGACACCTTCGGGGCATTTTTTATGACTGCATTTTACTCATTTTGGGTTAAAAGTCATTTTTCAATTGGTCTTTATTAAACATTTTCATCAGTTTTTGAGAAACAGGGGTTAAAAATCAGTCTGTTTGGAGGCTGTCAGCTGATGGCTTATGTGAAGCCTTACCTCTGATGTCCTGAACTTATGCTAAACTGTTATTGAACTGAAACCATTATGGCTTAAAGGAGTGTTTATGAGCTCAGAGATCAGAGATAAGTACTACAAATGGAGCCGTCAGCCGACGGGACTCAGAAGTGATAGTCTGGAAACAGACTGAATTTTAATTCCTGTATCTCAAAAACTGCTGAACATTTTTAATAAAGACCAATTAAAAAAAACATTTTGCCCTACAAAAAACATACGGGTAGACTGAGAAATAAAAAAAGGTGAACATTTGTTGGTCCTGTTTTGATTTTGGTAGTAATGTGATGTGTGTACTTTCCATTCACTTGTCTTGTTCCCCTTTCAGAATGGCCTCATCTCCAGCACCCCCGAGATGTTTAAGCTGAAAATGTGCATCAGACGCAAAACAGACTCTATAGACAAGCGCTTCTGCTTCGACATAGAAGTCATAGAAAGGTTAGTCAATGCCCGAAAGAACTGTAATAGACTTCTTATTAAAATGTACAACCTTCTTAAAGGGATGTTCTGGTTTTGAGCACCGTCTGTCAAGTCTGGACCACCAAGGAGTCCGCAAGTTGTGGCCCTCTAGATATGGCGACACTACAACTTCCATCATGCCCGGACAGACTACAGCAATCAGGGCATGACAGGAGTTGTAGTTTTGCTACAGCTTGGAAGGCCACAAGTTTGACACCCCTGATATATAGGCGTACAACATGTAGGATCCAGTCCTATTTGGACTGGTTCCTATTTAGGACATCCTTTTCCAGAGGGACTGCATTTCTGGCTATCTGGGTGGACATAGCCCCAGGGGTCATGGTAAAGAGGGTGGGGAGGGGGAAACAAACACCAGGCCCTTCTGTCTTGGGTGACACAACACTATAATGGGGGAACCATTTAGATAGATAACCATGGATACAGTACCATGATGTGAGATGTGAAATAGAGCCCTGTGAGTCAGCCTCCCACAAAAACAGCAATCCTGGTCTATGCAGGGCAAGAGCCAAGCAGTATATAGCGATCTTTAGATTCTACTTTTACATTATTATAGCAAAGGTGCATTTTTTTAAGGTAAATGTTTACACAGTCCATCATTCTGTCTTTTAACACTTTGGGAATCTAGGACCTCATTGTAGTTCAGCCGTCAATGAGGCTGTGGGCAAAAACGGAAAATCCATAATGGAACCACCCAGGAACCTGTAGAGGAAATAACTGTGAGGAGATGAGCAGTCCAATATATAGTTTTATGGGAAAATATTCAATAAAACTAAACTCCTGCTTATTCTGGGCAGCCCTGCTCACTGACAGCCTTCACTCTATTAGTATAGATACAGAGATAGCTGTCACTCACTGGACTATACAAGAGGACGCCACATACACAGTACTATACAAGAGGACACCACATACGTAGGACTATACAAGAGGACACCACATACATAAGGCTATACAAGAGGACACCACATACATAAGACTATACAAGAGGACACCACATACATCGGACTATATAAGAGGACACCACATACATAAGGCTATACAAGAGGATACCACATACATAGGACTATACAAGAGGACGCCACATACATCGGATTATACAAGAGGATGCCACATACGTAGGACTATACAAGAGGATGCCACATACGTAGGACTATACAAGAGGATGCCACATACGTAGGACTATACAAGAGGACGCCACATACATAGGACTATACAAGAGGACACCACATACTTAAGACTATACAAGAGGACGCCACATACATAGGACTATGCAAGAGGACACTACATACATCGGACTATACAAGAGAACACTACATACATGGGACTATACAAGTGGACGCCACATACATAGGACTATACAAGAGGACACCACATACTTAAGACTATACAAGAGGACGCCACATACATAGGACTATGCAAGAGGACACTACATACATAGGACTATACAAGAGGACACCACATACGTAGGACTATACAAGAGGACACCACATACATCGGACTATACAAGAGGACACCACATACATAGGACTATACAAGAGGACGCCACATACATAGGACTATATAAGAGGACACCACATACATAAGACTATATAAGAGGACACCACATACATAGGACTATACAAGAGGACGCCACATACATCGGACTATACAAGAGGATGCCACATACGTAGGACTATACAAGAGGATGCCACATACGTAGGACTATACAAGAGGACGCCACATACATAGGACTATACAAGAGTACACCACATACTTAAGACTATACAAGAGGACGCCACATACATAGGACTATGCAAGAGGACACTACATACATCGGACTATACAAGAGGACACTACATACATCGGACTATACAAGAGGACGCCACATACGTAGGACTATACAAGAGGACGCCACATACGTAGGACTATACAAGAGGACGCCACATACATAGGACTATACAAGAGGACACCACATACTTAAGACTATACAAGAGGACGCCACATACATAGGACTATGCAAGAGGACACTACATACATCGGACTATACAAGAGGACACTACATACATAGGACTATACAAGAGGACGCCACATACATAGAACTATACAAGAGAACACCACATACATAGGACTATACAAGAGGACACCACATACGTAGGACTATTCAAGAGGACACCACATACATAAGGCTATACAAGAGGACACCACATACATCGGACTATACAAGAGGACACCACATACATAGGACTATACAAGAGGACGCCACATACATAGGACTATATAAGAGGACACCACATACATAAGACTATATAAGAGGACACCACATACATAAGGCTATACAAGAGGATACCACATACATAGGACTATACAAGAGGACGCCACATACATCGGACTATACAAGAGGACGCCACATACGTAGGACTATACAAGAGGATGCCACATACGTAGGACTATACAAGAGGACGCCACATACATAGGACTATACAAGAGGACACCACATACGTAGGACTATACAAGAGGACACCACATACATAAGGCTATACAAGAGGACACCACATACATAGGACTATATAAGAGGACACCACATACATAAGGCTATACAAGAGGATACCACATACATAGGACTATACAAGAGGACGCCACATACATCGGATTATACAAGAGGATGCCACATACGTAGGACTATACAAGAGGATGCCACATACGTAGGACTATACAAGAGGACGCCACATACATAGGACTATACAAGAGGACACCACATACTTAAGACTATACAAGAGGATGCCACATACATAGGACTATGCAAGAGGACACTACATACATCGGACTATACAAGAGGACACTACATACATCGGACTATACAAGAGGACGCCACATACGTAGGACTATACAAGAGGACGCCACATACGTAGGACTATACAAGAGGACGCCACATACATAGGACTATACAAGAGGACACCACATACTTAAGACTATACAAGAGGACGCCACATACATAGGACTATGCAAGAGGACACTACATACATCGGACTATACAAGAGGACACTACATACATAGGACTATACAAGAGGACGCCACATACATAGAACTATACAAGAGAACACCACATACATAGGACTATACAAGAGGACACCACATACGTAGGACTATACAAGAGGACACCACATACATAAGGCTATACAAGAGGACACCACATACATCGGACTATACAAGAGGACACCACATACATAGGACTATACAAGAGGACGCCACATACATAGGACTATATAAGAGGACACCACATACATAAGACTATATAAGAGGACACCACATACATAAGGCTATACAAGAGGATACCACATACATAGGACTATACAAGAGGACGCCACATACATCGGACTATACAAGAGGACGCCACATACGTAGGACTATACAAGAGGATGCCACATACGTAGGACTATACAAGAGGACGCCACATACATAGGACTATACAAGAGGACACCACATACGTAGGACTATACAAGAGGACACCACATACATAAGGCTATACAAGAGGACACCACATACATAGGACTATATAAGAGGACACCACATACATAAGGCTATACAAGAGGATACCACATACATAGGACTATACAAGAGGACGCCACATACATCGGATTATACAAGAGGATGCCACATACGTAGGACTATACAAGAGGATGCCACATACGTAGGACTATACAAGAGGACGCCACATACATAGGACTATACAAGAGGACACCACATACTTAAGACTATACAAGAGGATGCCACATACATAGGACTATGCAAGAGGACACTACATACATCGGACTATACAAGAGGACACTACATACATCGGACTATACAAGAGGACGCCACATACATAGGACTATACAAGAGGACGCCACATACATAGAACTATACACGAGGACACTACATACATTGGACTATACAAGAGGACGCCACATACGTAGGACTATACAAGAGGACGCCACATACATAGGACTATACAAGAGGACACAACATACTTAAGACTATACAAGAGGACGCCACATACATAGGACTATGCAAGAGGACACTACATACATAGGACTATACACGAGGACACTACATACATAGGACTATACAAGAGGACACTACATACATTGGACTATACAAGAGGACGCCACATACGTAGGACTATACAAGAGGACGCCACATACGTAGGACTATACAAGAGGACGCCACATACATAAGACTATACAAGAGGACGCCACATACATAGGACTATATATAGCCTACAAAATCATAAAGAGGGTCACCAACATTTGCTAAAAAAATATACAATCTTTATTAGTCACAATAATCACAAATACATATAAAACCACAATTTATCATGATGGCGGGAATAGCATAATAAAAACAGCAGATGCACTGGTATAAAGAGAGCTACATCCATAACATATTGTCAAGCCACATTCTAAGTACATCAACAGTAAAGTGCATAGTGCCAAAATACAATATAAGCGTACATAAAATGTGACCCATAGACACTGAAAATGACCAGAGTTATAATTACCAACCAGTGAGTCCACATCTCGTCACCCCAACATAGGACTATACAAGAGGACGCTACATACATAGGACTATACAAGAGGACACCACATACGTAGGACTATACAAGAGGACGCCCCATACGTAGGACTATACAGGAGGACGCCCCATACGTAGGACTATACAAGAGGACGCCACATACATCGGACTATACAAGAGGACGCCACATACATCAGACTATACAAGAGGACGCCACATACATAGGACTATACAAGAGGACACTACATACATAAGGCTATACAAGAGGACGCCACATACTGTACATAGGACTATACAATAGAACGCCACATACATGTTTGTAGCATTGCATCTTTTTAAACCTCACGTTTTTATTAGTTTTATTTATTTTTTTTATTGTTAATAATTTTTTGCAGACAAGGTATTATAACACTTCAAGCATTATCTGAGGCGAATAGAAAGCAATGGCTGGAAGCAATGGATGGAAAAGAACCGGTAAGATACATTTTGATACTTTTCTTGCTTGTAAAACTAGAAATACAGTCCTTTATTCATCTTCTCCTGGAAAATGTGGTCCAGTTCATTGCAGCCTAGTCATATCTGTCTGTGGGAAAGCTGGTTTTTGACAACCTATATTATTAGTAGAGATGAGGAAAGTTCTTAAAAATTCGATTCGACTGCTTCGCCGAATTTTACAAAAAAATTTGCTTTGTGCCAAATTACTTCGTCACAAAGCGCATTTTTTTGTAAGTAGCAGACGCAATGACGGGGAACGGCCCCAATTCATTTCTATGGGAGTTCCGGCAGTCCCATAGGAATGAATGGTGGGTGGCCGCAAATGTGCGGTCTGCTGTCCATCACTTTACGGGCTTCGTTCTAGAGATGGGTGCAGGTCCCACCTCAGGGACTCGGTTCTATCAGTCATTGGTGGCGTATCCTAGCGAGATGCCACCAATGTGTCAGATGGGCATTTAAGCGTGCTTGACTGATGAGGTTTGGGTCGAGTGAATTGTCTGCATATTTTCCTGATTTACATGTACTTTATATTGTAATGATATTTACCATTTAAAGTTGTCTGTCCATTGAGTTGTAAATAGTCATTACATAACTCATTATGTTCTTATTTTAGATTTACACACTTCCGGCCATCATTAGTAAAAAGGAAGAAAGTAAGTGTTTGCATGTTTTGCTTATGTACTTGCAGAATTATAATGAGATCCAACATTAGGAGTAACATAGTTTGTAAGGGTAACAAAAAGGCATGCATCCAGTTCAGCCTGTTCTCCTGAAAAGTTGATCCAGAGGAAGGCAAAAAACCTCTGTGAGGTAGAAGCCAATTTTCCTCACTTTATGGGGAAAAAAATCCTTTTCGACTCCAATCAGGCAACAGAATAACTCCCTGGATCAACAACCCCTTTCTAGTAACTATAACCTGTAATATTATTACCCTCCAGAAATACATCCAGGCCCCTCTTGGACTCTTTTAGTGAATTCACCATCACCACCTCCTCAGGCAGAGAGTTCCATAGTCTCACTGCTCTTACCGTAAAAAATCCTCATCTATATTGGCAAACTAAAGGCTGGAAAAGCACTCTAATCAGATATGTATTTTGAAAACTTCTGCATTATGATGGTTGTCCCATCTGAATACAGACACCACATTGATCGGCTGATCAGCCGCACATTTTACTCTGTGGTGGCCTCTGCAGGAAAAATGTAGTATTACATTCAATTAAATAGGTGACCAATGTAGTACATGACCACACCAAGCCCTGTTACAGAAATGGAGCAACTATTTCTAATGGCTCTCGGTAAGAGAGAGTGCTTTGAGTTGAGGAAACTCGCCGTGACTTCTATATGCCGTAACAGGGCATATGGTTAAAGGTTGTCCCCTATAAATATTAAAACCACCATAAGGAGAAGTAAAGATTAGAAGAAGGAACTCGAAATCCCTGGCTAATCTTCAGTCTCCTCACTGTTTTAAACCATAATGGCTTCATGGGGAAAGTGTTTTGAAGAGTATAGTAAATCTGATGCTGAAATGTCTCTGTGGACTGGACATGGTGGACAGGTCCATAGAGATCCATGCACTTCTCCTCTCCACAGAGTGCCCTAATGGACTAACTGTCTGCAAAGACACATTCTCCTCAGCCAAGATGGGGCCAGGGGTAGGTTTTTGTACTACATGTACTTTGTCGTCTTAGTCGCAGCCTTTGTAACATCTACTTGTTGGACTTCTTGCTTTTTTTCAGTGTTTTTAAATGAAGCTGGCTTCAATTTTGTGAAAAAATGCATCCATTCTGTGGAGACGCGAGGTGAGGTCTCAGTTTTTCTCTGTAACAAGTGTTAATTAGTAAATCAATGAAATATTATAACCCAACTTTACTCAAAGTCAAAAGTTCAGTTCATCTAAAAAATGTTATCCCTGATATCCATGTTTCTTTAATGTCAAAATCAGAATAGTCCTGGAAGCTGAGATGTGAGGAGCTGTTTGGTGAGGTCCTCACACTGTCGAGCTGTTTTTCCAGTCCTGTGCTTGTTGGAGGAAACATTGTGCTCACCGGTCATTTCCCTGACTAACAAAAAAGGCAGATCTGTAGTCAAAAAGTCTAAAATGTATAGATTATTTCAGTGCTGAGGAAGTGCTCAGAAAAAATAAAATCCTTGTTAACTTTAATGATACCTCCAACGATGCCAACATTGAGGAATTATTTTTTGGGAGAACTTCCTCTTGGCAATCAGACCCTCAAATATGGCTTGGTCCACTTAACGACAGCTGTAGAAACTCCTTTTAGAGAGCCAGAGCGCTTCCACAGTGTGAGAGCACCATCATAAACATTGGCAGAGTGCCCCATAAATATCTCATCTTCATGACCTTCATTTTTAAAGACACTTTTGTATCGCTCAGTTCTAGCGCCAAGGGTCCCGTCCCCACTGTTTCCAGTCTCCTTTGGACCACAAGTGTGACCGTCCCATCCGTCTACATACACCCCTGCAGCCATTTACTGACCTCAGTGTTGATGTGTCCCCAAGCAGCATGCGACTGCTGATGCCAATGAATGGCTGCAACAGTGCACATGAATAAGGGCGGAACATCACACTTCCAGTTCACAAAGGATCAGACGCAGCAGGCAGGGGTGCACCTAGCCTTTCTGCTGCCTGAGGCGTGTATAGTGTAGGCAGGAGGGTATGTTGCCTTCATCACCTCTTTTGTTTCTGCTTTTCCAGGTATCACTATTTTGGGACTATACAGAATTGGCGGCGTCAACTCCAAAGTTCAGAAGCTGATGAATACGGTGTTTTGTAGGTATCTTCTATGATGTACTATAAAGTTAGTGGTCTGTGCCTGCCAGCGTCCCTCCGCTTCTGGCAGGCATTGCCAGCAGTATACTCGCCATAATGCTGCACCAGCTCTAGTGGTCCGTGCCCCCGGGCATCCTCCTGTGCCTTCCTTCCTGGCATGGATGCTGGAGCACTGAAGATGCTGTGTGGCCATTGTGGCCTGCAGCCTTCCCTTCTAGACTACCTGGATGTGTTCCCTACAGCCACTTAAAGGGCCAGCACACACACTCTCATCTGTCCCAATGACAGCCTTCCTTTGAGTATCTAAGGCACCTTACCCAACTTAGTACTCATCTGACCGCCAGGACAGCTTGATTTGGAAAAGAAGTTGTTCAGTCAGGACAGCTGCTGGAAGGGGGAATTTCAACCCAAAATAATTTTCTCCTCAGAGATTTCCACTAACAGAAAGCACTGAAGTTTCTTTCTCTATGGTGCCAAATGGGTTTTGATTTCTAGCTATTTGCTATCTATTTTATACTATTGCAACACAGGATGATCATAACAGATGTCTATTTCCTTATGAGCCTGTGGAAAGTCTGCTGATAACTCCCTATAGGCACTCTCAATAACTCAGAAACAGCTGAGTACAGTACGAGGAGGCTTCACACCAGTAATTGACTTCTTTTAGCTCAATAAAATCTGTGGTCTGCAATTTTTGGTGAATTCTTCATTGAAGGCTTCTTGAAGGTTACTGGTTTGTTTCTAAGTTGTAGCACCCCTTCTTGCCAATACTGTCCATGGACACAAAGGGAAGAGGGACCCCAAGACTCACTGTGAGTCAGTTTTAAGTGACAACAATCCTTAAAATACATATAAAATGATCCGTCAAGAAACAATGGCCTCAGAATACAATATTTTCAACATACAATGGTCTTTTCTGACCCATCGTAAGTAGAAATTAGTCTCAACGTATAATGTCTGAGATTGGTATCCAACCAATCAAGGCCACTTCTATGCTAGTTAGCAGCTATTCCTGACAGTTATGCGTAAGGATTGTTTTATCTGTCTTAGTTATCTGCTTATTTTTCTTAACTCCTTATTTTCTCTTATCTTGGGGCTTTGGAACATTTTGGGGCTTTGGAACCGATTACTGAAGTTACAAATGGTTTTAACATACAATGGTCATCCTGGAATCAACTAAAGTTGTAACTTGAGGGACCACTATAATTAGTGAGATGAACATCTAGCCATAAAAATCTCTCTTGTACCCCTCTCTCTTCTACACTAGACCACAAAGAAAAGGGTAATTAGCATAGACCACAAGGGTATATAGTACGTCTTCTTCTACTCTAGGCCATCAAGGATTCATGGTAGCCCTCTCTTCTACCCTAGGTCGCAAAAAGAGGGAAATACCCTAGAATACAAGAAACTATAACATATTCTTCCTCTTCTTCCCTTGACCACAAAAAACTCATGTTAACTCCCTCTTATACCCTAGACTCTAAAGACCTAGACCCCAAAGGAATAAAATACTAGCTTCTTCTGCTATACTAGACCACCAGGGAATCATTTTAACCACTCTCTTCTACTCTAGACCAGAAAAGAGGGGGATTTTACCCTAGACCACCAGGGAATCAGATATTAACCTCTCTACTACCCTTGACCAGCACTGATGACATTAACCACTCCGATAACCTAGACCACCAGGAGAGTCTTAAAATAGGTCTGAAATATTTTCATTAACTTCTGGGTGTTCCTATAGTCAGATAATAAAGTATTTAATTGATATTTGTCACCTTCTATTGTGGAGAAGACAGTAATAAGCATAGTAAACACAATGACCATGGCTATCCCGTGTGCTACAGTTACAGGTTTGTAGCTATCCCCGGAAAGCATGGTCTAATCACAGGAACTACTTTCCACTGACAGTACACATCTTATTAACTAAAGCTAAAATAGTCTCATAACCGTACAGAGCTGAAAAGACTGCAAAAATACTGCAAAATAATGTTAGGGACAAGATGACATTGTCAGATCACAGAATAAAAACCTCTTGCAGCCGGATATGGATTTGTAAGTGAGGCACTTGTGAATACTTACTGTTCAGAAATAGCCTTAATGGAAACTTGTAGGAGCAAAATTCTCTTTTAAAGGGATTTGAACGAGAAAAAAAAAGGAGATTCTCGTAGTGATTTGGAGGTCTTCCAAACTTTGTATGAATATTTTTCAACTGCCCTGTTTGTTATGCAAAATATGAGCAGGTTGTCTATGGTAGAGAAGGGGATAATGATACCATCCCTGGTGGTTTAGGTTAGAGAAGGAGTTAATTCAAGCCTCTCCATAGTCTAGGGCAGAGAATGAGTTTATTTCAGCATCCCTCATGGTCTGGGTCAGAGAAGATGTTTATGTCAGCAACCCTGGTGGTCTAGGGCGGAGAAATAGTTTATGTCAGCATCACTGGTGGTCTAGGACAGAGATGGCGGTCATGCCAGCAACCCTGGTGGTCTTGGGCAGAGAAGGAGTTCATGCCAGCAACCCTGGTGGTCCTGGGCAGAGAAGGAGTTCATGCCAGCAACCCTGGTGGTCTTGGGCAGAGATGTAGTTTATGCCAGCAACCCTGGCAATCTTGGGCAGAGAGGGAGTCTATGTCACCAACCCTGGTGTTCTAGGGCAGAGAAGGAGTTTATGTCAGCAACCCTGCCGAACTAGGGCAGAGAATGAGTTTATGTCAGCAGACCTGGCGGTCTAGTATAAAAAAGGAATTAATCATATTTGGTGCCTAGATAATACTCAACTTCCCAGACTCCAAAGGTGTCTTCTTTCTCACTGAAAGCAAACTATGACATACTTATCATGTTCAGCTTCTTCATGGAAGGATAAAGACTGTGTGGCTATGGTTACGATGTGTCTGTACTGGAAGAGCTTTCTGAGAGAGGGCAGATATAAATTTTCACTTGACATTGGCCTCCTGTCCATCACTGGCAAGGTCAAATATATACTGAGCTGGTGTTTACCATAGCTAGAGGCCAAATCGTCTCTGAAGAATGGAGAAACCATGGATCAATATTTTCCCATAAGAGTGAATTGATTGTATGTTTGATATGTGTACCATATATGATGTAACAGTCATCCAGTATTACCAGTAATTTGGAAATATGCTTTAATTTTTAGCACCTAAAGCCCCTCCTGATATGGATATCGATTTAGAGCTATGGGACAATAAGACCATAACAAGCGCTCTAAAAAACTACCTCAGGTGAGTGACATATACAACGGAAGTGATGGAGTTCAGTTTCCACAGCAAAAGCCATAAACCATAATTTTTTTTATATTGAATTCTCAGGGTAGACCATCAATATCAGATGGGTGGTGGTCTGACACCCCGCACCACCGCGGATCAGCTGTTGGAATTGGAAATACAATGCTACATCTATACTGCAGTGGCTGAAGCCATTAAACTTCAGTGAGAGCATACAGTAATTGCAATTACCAGCTCTGTGTACCACACAATGGACTGAGCTGTGTAGTTCCAACAACTGCTTTCGGAGGGAGTACATGGTGACCCCTGTCAATATTGATGGCCTATCTTGTCCTAAGGATAGGATACCTGTATAACACTACTGGATACCCCTTTAAGATGCAAAAACATGACCCAAAGTTTTGGTGAAAAAGTTTGACACAAAGTAAACCAACCAGCAGAAGCTATAAAATTAGAAAACAAATATCATCCAGAATGAGCCACTTACCACTCTAACTTTCTACAGTTTGTTTAAATATTAGACAGACTTAGTAACCGCAATTCATTATCTATTTTAAAGACACTCCATTTTCCGATACAGAGCTTCAAATGTCCTTTATAGATCTATAGTTAAATTGTCACACAGTGTTAGTTAAATCAATATTACAGACAAATATACTTTATAATATATCTTTTTCTGAAAGAAAAAGAAATGGCTCTTTCTCCACTTATCAGGCTCTTTCCTCCCTCCTCCTTAAAGGGGTTCTCCGGGAATTAAGAAAATGAAAATACTTAAATATTACTTCATTATAAATATATTTCCAAATACCTTTCATTAGTTATAATGGCTCCTTTTGTCTCAGGAGCAATCATTAGGAGCAACAAAATGGCTGCCGTCCTATTAGTACACACAGAACCTGTCCTAATCATACAGGAGGACAAGTTACCTGACAACACTGAGGTAAAGAGCTGCCTCATCCTCCTCTCTGCTCCACTGGTCTGGGATTATGATCCTGAATACAGATAATAAGATCTTTAGCTGAATCTCTGTAGGAATGGAGTTCATGAGCAGATGTGGTAATGAGCAGCAGCTCTTGTATGCAGTCTCCATTAACACAGCCATTCCTGTCTGTCCTCTCTGTACTTCACGTCTCCTCATGGGCTCCATTCCCACAAAGATTTAGCTAAATATCATATTAAACTGTATACAAGATCATAATCCCTGACAAGCAGAGCAGAGAGGAGGATAAGGCAGCTCTTTACCTCCGTGTTGTGAGGTAACTTGTCCTCCTGTGTGATTAGGACAGGTTTTATCTGTACTAACAGGGCAGCGGCCATTTTGTTTCTCCTAATGTTCCTCCCCAGACCAATATAACTAATGAAAGGTATTTGGGAATATATTTATAATAAAATAATATTTACATATTTTTATTTTCTTAATTCATGGAGAAACCCTTTAAGTAACATTCACTTTTTACTCTATGCTAAATACTATAAAAATAGAGCTGCCCAGAGATGTCTATGGATAGGGTAGGGGAAGGAAGAGTGAGCTCTCCAGTGAGAGAGAGAGAGAGAGACAGACATGTCTCAGCAGGTAATAGTAGTGTTTTAGTCTCATCCATACTCTTCAGCACTCCTCTGTAATATTTTCCATACTTCTTTGTACAGGAAAGATAGTGATAAGGGAGCAGGATCTTCTCTTTTCTTTGTGCAGTGTATGGGAAGCATCATAGCAGCTAGTCTCCATCTGCAGCTAAGAACTGAGAACTAGATATAGAATCTGTTGAGGGAAAACATGCTAAAAATGCCTGATACTAGTCATATAATGGGCAAATATAGTGTTATTACTCATGTACATACACACATGGCAGCCTCAGTATAGGCTAATGATATTTGATTTACGGATGTCCAGCACTCTCCAACACCATTGTTGATTACAGAATAGCTCTGGTGCTCGGAACTACCCAGCTCTATTTAAAGTGTACTGTACATAGAGATGGTAAGTGAAGTGCTGCCTCCACCAAAGTAGATGGGAACAGCTCTGCAGTTATCAGCTTTTTCCACTACACAACAGACAGAGCTGTGTAGTTTTGCCAACGGAACTACTCTGAAACAGCTAATCTGTGGGGTTTTAGACCCTCCCGCCAATGAGATATTGATCACCTATCCATTGCCCATCAATATTAAAATCCCGGAAAACCCTTGATTACGATTCCATGTTAAAGCTGGAGTCCCTCCCCACATGAATGATGCAATTCTGCCTTCCTGCTGCCACCACTAGAGGGGGCGAGTGTGCATAAACTAGCTCCCATTGAACTAAATAATACATTTGTATGCTGTAAGTTCCTGAACTCCCCCTAATGGCAGGTGCAGGCAGCCAGAGTTTCTTATTATTTGACTTTATGTCTATGCAGGGGATTATTTTAATTTTAATTATTTTATATGTGCTGTAGAAATGCTTACACTTAGATTAGTTTAACTGAAACATGATTTATGTACTTCCAGATGTCTGACTGAGCCCCTCATGACCTATAAATTGCACAAGGATTTTATTCTCGCTGTCAGTGAGTATATCTGCTTATTTTATTCATTATCTAGAGAGGTTTTATGGTTGTCAAAAAGAAATCCAGGAGATTTTAAAGCAGTTATGCAAGAATTGGTGGGGGGGGGGGGCGGTTGTCAAACACCACCTGCAGGTAATCACTTCCCACACCCGTGACCAAATCCCCTTGTGTCATGTGCCAAAATGCACCAAATTCCAATGAACGGCATTGTTAAACTGGTATATAAAATACCAGCCTCGATAACTCTCCTGTTATAAAAAGAATGTAGCTGTCGTGTGAGTTCCCATGGTGCATTGCTCTCAGTCAACAGCAAACCAACGATCTTGAATTTAGCTTTAGACATGAACGGAGCCGTAAAAGGGATCAAAACAAAATAAGTCAAGGGTAGGATTTACTGTACAAAGTCACTCAGTGCTCTTTTATTTCCTCTACAGAATCGGATGACCAGAATTACAGAGTACAAGCAGTACACGCCTTAGTCCATAAGCTACCGGAGAAGAACCGAGAGATGTTGGACATCTTAATTAAGCACCTTGTCAAGTAATGATATTCGTCTTATAAAACATCTTGTATTTCAAAAAGTTATTCTTTCACTTTTTGCACTTACGGTTCAATTCGTGAATTCACCGTTCAGTATGTGAAATGCCGTATTTTGCCAAGAATCCTTTCAGTTTGTTAATATTATCTATATTTTTCGCTATGCAGGGTATCGCTGCACAGTCAACAGAATCTTATGACTGTCTCCAACCTTGGCGTGATCTTTGGTCCTACACTGATGAGAGCCCAGGAGGAAACCGTAGCAGCAATGATGAACATCAAGTTTCAGAATATCGTTGTTGAGATACTGATAGAACATTATGAGAAGGTATTATTATATATATATCATGTCTTTAATAAATAATTAACCACCAGTTTAATCAATTGTCATGAAGTTCTGGCTAAATTGGAATCTTAATCTTGAGTTTCACCCTTGAATGATTCACTTGAGGTTCTCCAGCTGATTGTCCTCCTTGCCTGCCCCATGATTGGAAATTAGGAGACCTGAAGACACTTGTCTTAAAAATGTAGTCTGTGCAGGGTCCACGACTGTCTACAGATGCAAATTTTACTGAGGTACCCTGAGTGACTACCTGCTCACTCATTGCATGACAGGTGGATGGTTGGAGCTCCTGGTGATAGAAAATAAACAAGTGTATTTGCAGCTTTTAAGAAGCTTGAACGTAATGTATGTAACTCCAACCCAGGACTGAATATGGTTTAGGTCTCTGCAAATATAAGCCCTGGGAAAAAAAATGCACAGGTGACATACCTAAGATGACTAAATGAGTGCATATCATTAGTGGAACCAACTTTCTCAATGTCTTTAAAGTGTCCCTAGAATCCTCCTTGATGAGAAACTCACAGAGATTGAAATTTTAGGGACCCTTTACGAAAACTTGAAGGTAAGCCCAAAAAGAAAAGAAAGCTAATGATGGCTCATTTAGAGTCCATATATTTTTGCCATCAGAGGGTAATAGTAAAGCCTTGGTTTAAAGAGGACCTGCTAGCTCTCCTCACATGTCTGCCAGGCGCATGCACAGTTGCCAGCAGCAGAACTTCTTGGCTTGCACCGCTACTTGGATTAGCAGCAAAGGCGCGAGATTGTCAGTCAATCGGGAGCCCCTCGGGTCAGCTCCTCACTGCGTAAGAACTCTGTTCGATGAACAAAATTATTGGTACAAATCGATTTGCTCATCTCTAGTTGCAGGAACTTTAGTGCAAAGTACGCCAACACAGTGTCAAGCAAAACTGACTTGAAATATTAGCCTCGTGATAAAGTCTCTTCTTATGGTTTCAAAAATGTGTAGCAAAAGGCAAAAATCCCTCCAGCCATAGATGGGTTAAACCAAATAAAACTTGTGAAAACTCCAAACAAAGAAACTTTTGATTAAAGAACATTGAGAGCTCTCAGCCCATTGACCGCGCACACTGAGACTCACAGCAGGCGTCCACTTTCTACTTGAAGAAATTAGTTTTGTGACGAAAAATTGCGTTTTACCGAAGAAAAACGCAGTTGTCAGGTTTGCGGTTATTTACTTATAAAAATAAGTAAATAACCGCAAACCTGACAACTGGAGCATTTACCATGTGCATCAAGATATAAAGTATCTCGGTTCAGCTAATTCCACATGCAGAGAATTGTACTTATACTTAGAATATTTACATGATGATACAGCTTTTTTATGTGAAGATGTTAGAAAAGACCCTCATCCTTATTATGTTTGTGTATGGACCATGAACCTACAGGAAGATAGGTAGGAGGAACATGAAGAGAGAAAGTTGGGGCGGTACTGTATATTTTAATTACATTGGGTCTATTATAGCTTTTTCATGTAAGGCTACGTCCACATCTGTGTACAGCATTCCAGGAGCAGAATACCAGAATGCAGCCATATTTTTCCAGCAGAAATCTGGCATTCATGCTGCAAACCCAACAGATCTCACCAGTGAACTGGGATTCGGTGGGAACCCATTGGTGTCTGGCTATGCCGGATACAGCAATTCTGATATTCTGCTCCTCTGCCGGAACAGAATACCAGAATACCGTATGGAGATGTGGACATAGCCTAACCCTATAGGAAACTTCTATATCATATTTGGGAGTTGTGGCATTGTCTTCTCTTTTCCATGCCTTCGGTCTCCCTGTAAAGATTCACAATCCTCTTCACGGAGAAGAAAATCCTAGACAGGGAGGAGGGGGATGCAGCTGCAGTTTCATGATTCTCAATGTCTGTTAGACTGTGTGCTGTGAGAGGGAGAAGGAGTAGCAGGGAAAATCAGGTACTTAGCTGAGAGTGCACAGCTCTTGACTCATACCACTAGAAACTTGCCTTCTCAGCAAGTATAGTAGGAATACCCCTTTAAATATTACCATGCCATTCAATCTTTCTGTGACTGATGGCGTTACTGCATTTGCAGGATTTTTGGTAGCCATGTTATTTATCACGGCTATTGTAGGTATATACAGTATTGTTCTTATTTTTTCACAGATATTTCACACGGCACCAGATCCAAATGTACCGCTTCCTCAGGCACAACCACGATCATTTTCTAGACGGACCAGAGCAATCTGCCTTTCTACAGGTCCCAGGAAGCCAAAGGGGAGGTATACCCCGTGTCTGGCTGATCATGACAGTGAGTATCCCCTTACTTGGTGTAATGTCTTACTTCCCATTCACCCAGGCCACACACCGCACTGGGCTTGGGTGAATCCAGTGGATCCTATTGGCCTTCAAGCTATCACGTAAATGACAACATTTTAATTAAAGTGTCCTTCCAGTCCTGACCTAAAATTTGACAATATATGGCCCAAGTTTTGTCAGCATACTTGGTGCACTCCATTTCTCCAGAGCTGTCTCCATTCCTGTATTCTAGTCCCTGCAGAATTTCTTTCAAGATGGCCACCACTGTCTCACAATTCCCAATGTAGAGTACTGTAGGAAAGTCTATGACATGCCACCCTTCCGTTGCCTGGATGGACCCTTACTAATTAGCCAGGATCAGCTACAAATATTGCCTCTTGTTCTGGAGGACCAGGCATAAATTACGTGGCCACTCATTGATTTCAGTGGACACTGTGTTATGCCTCATTTCCCCTGGGTAGGGCTATAGAGAAATTGAACACTTGGTTATACTAACAACTAGCTGGTTGGCAGGAGTCTCAGAAATCTTTGAGGGACACGGTATGGATAGAATACATCAAAATCAGCAACCACACCATAATTGACTTAAGGTTGGTGGACCCATCTCATTGATGCCACAGAACCAGCAGAACATAGAGGCTGGAGTGTTGTCATAGGGAAACTTATTTTTACAATTTGCCTGTAACTTCAGACAGTGAACAAGGTTCTCAAAGGAGTTATATGATCTTGAATGGTTTTGACATTGTTTTTATTTTTTCTTCTCAGGTGATTCTTACAGCAGCAGTCCAACTAGTACCCCAATGGGTAGTGTAGAGTCTTTGTCTTCACATTCCTCGGAGCAAAACGTCAACTCAAGGTGTGCATCATCCCCGCAAAGAGACAAAAAGGGAGGAGGAATTCCCTGGGTCACCTCTACACCATCGTCTAATGGTCAGAAGAGTTCTAGTCTGTGGACCACAAGCCCTGAGTCCAGTTCCAAAGAGGACGCTTCCAAAACAGACGTGGAATCAGACTGTCAGAGTGTGTCTTCTGTTACAAGCAGGGGAAATATTTCTCCTCCAATTGACCTGACCAAGAAAGGACATTATGAGTTGTCTGGGCTGAAACGTTCTGCTGCATCTTCTCTCCGTTCCTTACCTTCCACAGAAGGTAGAGTGATACCAGTAACTAAAGTCTCTTTTCCTGGTTCTTAAGATTGAGATGTTGATACTTTAGGTCATGTTGAACGTTTTTGACCAAGAGACTTTGACCATGCGCTATCCCCATGTAATTGTTTTGACATTTTTGAGCCATTTTGAAAAATGTCATATTAAAGAGGAATTCCACTAAATTCATCTTCTAACAAGTCTTATGCTCAATTTTTGAGAGTCCATGAGCTCCGACTCAGAACACATGGCCATTCTTGTTCTATCATAGTATAAGATGGTGATTTCCAACATGAAAAACTTCCAAGCAACGCCAAATGAATTTAGATCTCCATCACTGAGGTGTTCTGGCATGTCTATGTTAGAAGATAAATCTAGATAAGATTCCCTCAATGCCAATAGTTATTTGTCTGCATAGTGATAAAGGAGTCACTATATGAAGACAACCTCTTTCCATATGCCCTATTTGGAGGTCCTAATCTGGTGTACTTATGCATTCATGTATTAAATTTCCCCTGCTGCATCTGAAATGTCTGTCTAGAGAAGGATTCCCCTGACAAGCCTAGCGTGGCATTGAATCAGCTGATAACCAGGCCAGCTGTAGTATATAATGGGTTGTCCCTGATGAGACGATCGGATCCCATTAAATGTTTCATGGCAAATCACTATTCTTATAGAGCTTATATTTTCCATCTTAATTTAACACAGGTATGAAAAGTCGAAGCCCGTCTACTCAAAGTTTAACATCGGTGGACCTTAAAGACATCACAAAGGCTTATCCTGATTTACCTCCTAAGGGAATAAGGAGGAGACTGGACACTGGTTCCAGTAATGGATACCAGAGACCGGGATCAGTGTAAGTTTTGCATATAGTACATAGTGTCATGGTCCTTCAGGTCTTCAGGCTTCTCAGTGATGTTGTTGGTCTTTTTCTTCCTCACTTACTTTCAGTTCTTCTAATCACCTTCTCCGGTATGTTCAGTCTACTAATGTATACCTCCTACAGAAGCCTCCAATGTATGCCATTGTATAGGCAGAGAGTGAAATACATCACTCCCCTCAAAAAAATATATATACTGTGTGTTATACATTTTTTGACTGGATGCCTCTGTGTTGGATAGTGTGGTCATAATCCACCGACACATACCACCCTGATGTATAACAAAAACACAGAGGGGGTCATTTATCAAACTGGTGTAAAGTAGAACTCGTTTAGTTGCCCATAGCAACCAATCAGATTCCACCTTTCATTTTGGACAGCTACTTTGGAAAATGAAGTGAGGAATCTGAATTGGTTGCTATGGGCAACTAAGCCAGTTCTACTGTACACCAGTTTGATAAATGACCCCCAGAATGTTACAGATATGCCCTTCCTTTGCTCTTGGGTCAACATATCCCGAGCTGTGTGGCGTGAGATGACATGTAGACATGAGCCAATCGGAAGTCAAACTAATTGACTTGCAAAATTTGATTTGCAACAAAGCTGAATTTCCTCACGGTTAGTGGTAATGAATCGATTTTTCCTGAAAATGGCAGTAAAAAAAACAAAAACATACCTCATTCATTTGCTTACGAAAAGGCCTTTGCGGCCATCTTGAATGAAGAAACCATGCAAAATCTTGCGCACAGTGATGTGTCACGTCACCACACTGGCCGGACCCGGTGACGTAATCATTGATGATGTCACCATGCCCAGCCAGCACGTGTGAGATTTTGCACGGTTTCTTCAATCAGGATGGCTGCAATGGCCTCTCCGCGAACAAATGGATAAGGTGAGTATGTCTGTTGTTTTTTACCCTGATTAGCCCCTAAAAGCCCTCAATTTTAATTTCAAATGGCACGATCAGCTATGAACAGGGCATCTGTGGGGACAGCGCAATCGCCATTCTCGGTCATACTACATACAGTGGAATCCTCTTAGTGACAAAGTAATTCATAACGTATCGAATTTCTTTGTGAAATTTGCCGAAGCAGCCGAATCGAATTTTTGATAACTTCACTCATGACAAGCTTTTAGAAAAAAAACTTAGTTTTTCGATAGTGTGTCACGAGATGTCTACGTGCAGCCACCCAGTGGTTGTGATACGTCTTGCAGCCTGTCAAGGATTTTTCTAGCATGATGTCTTTGATTCGTAAGACTCTCTAACCAAATTAAAGGGTTTCTGTCACCAGATTTGGGCATACTAAACAGGATGGCATTTGCAATGTGCAAATGCCACCTGATGCCCAATCTGGTTTTCTTACAGTAATCAGATGAGCCGTTTTCTTAAAAAAAGCACTTTTATAATATGTAAATTAGGCGTACTAGGTGCAAGAGGCGTTTACCTTGCACCTAGTAATCGCCGTGTTCCTACCTCTAGTGCCGCCTCCTTCTTCCTGATTGACAGGGCCAGGCAGCTTGCTCGATGAGCTGCCGGCCCTGACCTCGATCGAAATCCCGCGCCTGCGCCGTGTAGGCTAAATTCTGCGCAGGCGCAGATAGTTCACCCGGCCGCCCGGCTCCTGCCTCTCTCACTGCGCCTGCGCCGTGCGGAGTAAAAGCGGCGCAGGCGCAGTGAGACCCGGGAGCCGGCGGAACTCACTGCGCCTGCGCCGCTTTTACTCCGCACGGCGCAGGCGCAGTGAGAGAGGCAGGAGCCGGGCGGCCGGGTGAACTATCTGCGCCTGCGCAGAATTTAGCCTACACGGCGCAGGCGCGGGATTTCGATCGAGGTCAGGGCCGGCAGCTCATCGAGCAAGCTGCCTGGCCCTGTCAATCAGGAAGAAGGAGGCGGCACTAGAGGTAGGAACACGGCGATTACTAGGTGCAAGGTAAACGCCTCTTGCACCTAGTACGCCTAATTTACATATTATAAAAGTGCTTTTTTTAAGAAAACGGCTCATCTGATTACTGTAAGAAAACCAGATTGGGCATCAGGTGGCATTTGCACATTGCAAATGCCATCCTGTTTAGTATGCCCAAATCTGGTGACAGAAACCCTTTAAGGCTGAAGTATTGGTGGACACATCTGTACGTGAACAGAACCAGCTAGTTAGTATTCTGTATTCTGTCTGGTTCTGCTCCGGCTCACTAATTGATTGACATCCTGGTGGCCATGTGCCGGGATGTGTTAAAATTCAATCTAAATAATAAATGTCTTCTTTTCGTAGGGTGGCAGCTAAGGCTCAGCTTTTCGAGAATGCTGGATCAATGAAACAGACCACTCCCGGGCGGTAAGGTTCAGATCCAGGGTGAATTTGGTTAAAATATGGCTTAATTTGGAAGTAAAACTTTATTTTCAGGTCACATGTTACAACATTTTACAGTTTTATTGTACAGATAGTACAGTCATTTCCATTAGTTAGTTAAAAGCCTTGAATTCCCCATCAGCTTGTATGCCAGACACCAATTCACGCCTATGAATCTGCAGACAGCATGTAATGACATCTTCAAGAGCAGGAAATGCCCTTGTGTCTTCATGGGTGACCACCATGGAGCATAGGCCACTAGCTGTGTCACTGAGGCCTCATTCAGGCTGTTGCCATGCAACAGCCACAACGTGAACAATCTGAAGTCTGATGATAGAAGCCGCACATGGAAGGCTTTTGATTTCAGTATTAAAAAAAACTTTAAGCTGCATCCCCACCACAGTGAAAAGAATCAGTTTGTGCTTCCATTTCCTGGTCATTTATCCATTTTTAATGTCCATTTTGCACCCTTTTTTTACATAAAAAATAGATGAATTTCATAAGATTTTTTTTTAAATCCCAACCCCTGAAATGCCCTCAGTATACATAATGCCCCCCATAGTGTGGACTGGATGCTGCAAGACCTGAGCTCCTAGCGTGATCATGTGACGTCAGGTCCTGTGGCCTCCAGCAAGGAATGAATTTCCCTATGTTTTCAAGTGGATGAATTGAGTTTTTTTATTTTGTACTTTAACCCCTGAAAGGCTATTTTTTTTAACATAATATACCCGTTTTTAATGGACGTTAACTAATGAAATGGGCCAGCCAACCGCCTTCATCACTTCAGCTCACTAGCAGAGTTAGAATGAGGGGTGGGTAGAATAGTCAAAATAGTCCTTTAGTAGAATAGGCAGCTGTCTAAGGCACCAATGCGGAGGGGGGCAAATTATGGAATACTAAAGCTAAAAATACAACCAGCATTTAAATTTCTGAGCTAACAGGATGTTATGTCTGAGCTACTGATAATGATGTGGATATCGGGGAGGTGGGGGGCAGGGGTGCACCACCAATGAGGCGAGGTGAGGTGATTGCCTCAGGCAGCACCAGGTATTGGCAGGAGGGGGGGCACCCGCAGTAGGATATTACTTAGTATAGTATTGGAAAGCACATTGTGTAGAGTATGCGCGCTGTATTTCCCTGTATGTTTTGTAGCTCTGTATGTAATGTTTTCCAAGTATGTATTTAACAGTAGGGCTGGAGGGGGAAGGGGTTAGGTTAAGAAATTGGCATTGGGGGTTGGGGCGCTGTTCAGCAAAAAGGGTAGGTGCGCCCCTGGTGGGGGTTATCAGGGGGTATCTATCAGTGGTGGTCGTGCTTGCACACTATAGGAAAAAGCACTAGCCTATGTGTGCTCCCATGGTCCCCGTCACCAGAGAGGCTAACGATTTTTCCTATCGTGAGCAAGCACGACCACCACTGATGGATTGCAGGGTGGTCTGTAACCATGGAAACGAGCAGTGTATAATGTGATGGAAAAATGAATCAAGCCAGCAAAGGAGGCAATATGGACAATCACAATTTATTAGTAAGTGCCTTGTATTAACTTACTCTACATGATAAATGCCACTTACTGAAGTGAGACAACCCCTTTAAGACCAGTATGTGAAAGTCGCTAAAAGGGTGAATAAGAGCCTCTGCGTATTTGTGAACAGGAAATGACCCTCACTAGGAAAATACAATTATAAATGTGTCTGACCGCAAGTAAGTCAGTAAGTCATGGGAAAAATGTCCAAGTAGGCCAAATATTCCAGAAATATTAGTAATGTCCTCTGGGAGCAATTACCCCGCACCCTGACACCTGACAAAGGAGAGATGTGGAGGAGGAGGAAGTTATTATTCTCACCCTGGGGTCAGCTCTATGTAATGTCTACAGTATGGGGGGAAGGCTATGCTATATTAGATGTTCCAGACCATTAACCGACTGAGACTTGTAGAGGGAGACAACTAAACAATGTAACCCAATTCCTGTCTTCTCTCATTTTGCTGCACAGGCTGAGTACACTCTAGTGTTTTCTGTTATCAACCAGTTGAATTTGGGGAGGGATTGACCGCAGTGTTCAGTGGAAATTAAAAAAAAAATCCCTACTTGATGAAACCCTAAATTGCACGGTAGGCCATCTTAAAGGGGTTTTCCAGGATCTGATAGGTCATGAATACCAGACTGGTTGGGGTCTCACTCCTGCACCCCTGTGGCCTCTTCTTCAGGCCTGTGATGTCACATTCATCGGTCACATGTCCTTTGTGCTGCATAGTCCCATTCAATGGGACTGAGCTGCAGTACCAAGAACGACCACTATACAACGCATGGCGCTGTGCTTGTTATACAATGAGGAGGCTGCAGCGCTCGTCTGAGGGCCGTAGTCAGGGGCGTAGCTAACGGCTCATGGGCCCTGATGCAAGAGTTCAGCTTGGGCCCCCCTTCCCTCAGTACTTTGTGTGTCTTCTTATGCAGCAGAAGGGTCTTTGGGCCCCCTCAGGCTCCTGGGCCGGTAGCGACTGCTACCTCTGCACCCCCTATAGCAACGCCCCTGGCCGTAGTCAATTCAAATAGCTGATTGGCAGGGGTGTCGGGAGTCAGATCCCCACTAACCAGATATATTCATATTCATGACCTATCCTGAGGATTAGTTTTCTATATATAGGCCCTGGAAAACTCCTTAAAAACTCTATAGTTCAGTTCTTGCTCTTAAAGTGGAAATTCATTCAACATGATCTGATATGTCACAGATATTTGTGAGAAGGTTGAATCAGTGAAGTCTGTGACCACAACTGATTTGTAGATTCCAAGGGTGTTTTTATAGTGATCTAACCCCTTTGGTACTACTCAGAGATTTCTGCTGGTAGACTTCCCCCCTCCTGTCGGTTGACTACGTAAATAAATACCTCTTGGGTGAAACGGCTCAAGTATTATAGAACTGGACAAATTGGATAAGAATAGAAAACTGGTGAATTTCCCAGCGTACAGTCCAGATTATTTAGTGCAGTGACCATAATACAGTCTGACTATCTCTGTAGCGCCACCTTGTGGCCTTCTGTTGCTTTTTACCCAGTGAAAATATTTTAATACAGTAAAATCCCTTTCCAACAGTGAATTAAGTTTTTGGATTAATATATACTATTAGACAAAATCTTCTGGAAAGCCTATCTACAATTTACTACTTTCTTTTTATTTTTGTGAAATGTCCGTTCAAAAGCCAGTTCCATATTATCTGAATTTCTGGGCTATCAGATGCTAGAGTTAAAGAAGCACTCTGGGATTTTCTTTGCCTATATAGTATAGGATAGGCCATTATTAAAGGATAAGATAGAGGCTCTTGTGTATGCCTTGTGTATATCTGTTTTATTTGATGTGTAATTTGTGGGTTGGAAGCCACCTGGATTCCTTCTTCCCCTCAGATATGGTTTTCCTAATGAATCCTACATTTCCCATCATGCCTGGCTTTGCAGACACTGAGGGGGCGGAGTCTCGTTACCCTGCACGGCACTGTGTAATGGCAGCCATGACATATCAGTGATACAGAGCTGCTGACTCGGATAATAACTAAGCCAGCATCTCATCTGCAGACAGCTGTTTCAGGGTGATTGCCCCTCATTAGTGCACAGCAGAGAGAACTGGGTGAGAGGCCTAAGTCAGGAATTGGGGGGGGTACTATCTCTCCTTGGGGAGAGAGCGCCTTAATCGGCGTCTTGCACCGTGCTTGGGAGTAGTAGGGCCGGGTAGTGGATGGGACATCAGGCCTAACACATTTACTACCTTTGACGCCTGGAAACAGGTATAACAGCAGAGTGAAAACTACTTCAGTCAGGGGCTGAAGTACTCCTTACAACAGGTGTAGCAGTATTTTCTATGGCATTTGTGTTTATTTCAAGCAGGGTAATAAAAAATGAAGGTCTATGGGACAAAAACACCAGGCCCAGGGCATGCTGTGATATTAAAAAAAAAAAAAAACACAAAATTGACCCCAAAAAACACAGAAACCTAAAAAAGAGAAACAGAAAAACAAAAAAAAAATTATTTTTCTTGCAAGATTTGGAGCTTCAAAAAAAGAAATAAAGAAAAGAAAATTACTAATCACCATAAAACCCCTCAAAAATACCAGAAAAAAAGTTGTGTGACACCAGCCTAAAGGGGAACTCTTCAGGTATTGGTACAGAGACAGTCCATTATTTTCATTAGGAGGCATGTTTTACCCTGTCGGGAGGTGTCGAGGGGCTCTTGTATTGAATTATCCGGACTGGACTTCCCCTTTAAGCTGCCATTGAACTTGTATTTCTCAGAATTCTGGATGTGACAGCACAGCAGGGGTCAGTAACCTCCAGCACTCTAGCTCCTGTGAAACTACAACTTGTAGCTCCATTCACTTCTATGGGAATTCCAACAAAAGCCGTGCAATCGTCCATGCTGGGAGTTGTAGTTTCACAATGGCTGGAGTGCAGGAAGTTGGTGATGAAGGAACTTTTCCTATCAGATTTACATTACCAAACCCAGGAAATTCTGCTTTCTGTAATCTACATAGAGGTTATTCTTTTTTTATGATTTTTTTGTGAAAGTAATGTTTTTTTGTTTGTTTGCTTCTTTGTAGCCAAGCCAAAGCTATGTACTCTTGTAAAGCGGAGCACAGTCATGAACTGTCTTTCCCCCAGGGGGCGATATTTACTAATGGTAAGTCTGTGCTTTGTATTACATGGATTGCATATTGTCTATGTCTTCACAAATAAAGCTTATTTGTAGCAAAAAAAAAAAAAAAGTTCTGCAACTTTTTAACCCCTTAGTGACCAGCCTGTTTTGGGCCTGTTAATGACACACATTTTTTTTATTGTCGCCTTCCAAGAGCTATAACATTTTTATTTTTCCGTCAATGTTGCCATCATGTACAACGGAACCAAACAAAACTGTTATATATGAATGTGGAGGTTGGTGATTGAGAGATACAGAAGGTAACTTGATACCTGATAATGAACTTTTAAAACACCTATCTCTCCCATTCTCGGCTTCATCAGTAGCCGAAGGGCTGAAAAGAATGCTAATATCTGTACTCTCAAAGCTATCAACACAGGGTACACCCTCGGCCCTTGAGAACTGGGTTTCATCATCTAGATACCCTAAGAAACTTATATCCCAATTCTATAAACTGCTGAAAACCCCCGCGCAGCATATTAAACCTGCAATAGTAGGAACTTGGGAGAAAGACTTAGGAAGGGAACTGTCAGCATTAGAGATATCCCAGATGCTTGAAGCCCCACACAAATTGTCAAGATGTATTCGTATACAAGAAAATGGATACAAGGTCATGGCAAGGTGGTATCGAACCCCAGATAAAATTGGTCAGTGGTTCCCGGGAATATCAGATGTATGCTGCAGATGTGGTGACCAATCCGGCTCTTATACACATATTTGGTGGTCCTGTAGCAAGATTAAGGAGATGTGGAAACTCATATTCAAGAAAAGCAATGAGATTTGTAAAACTTCTCATGCTTGCTCTATGGAGACAGCCCTACTCAGTCTGGGTATCTCCGGAGGTAGGGGACACACTTCTGCCCTGTTCTCCATTTTACTTACTGCTTTTAGGCTGCTTATCCCACAATATTGGAGAACTTCAGCTATCCCTACAATAGAGCAGTGGAAGAACAGGGTAGACCAAATCTACAGATTCGAAGAGCTTTCTTTCTGGGAACTGCGCAATAGAAAGGGTTTCCTCACTATTTGGGAACCTTGGATACAGTTTAGGGGATTTATGGTGAATAATTGAGTTATCTTTTAGGAAACATAACCTCGACATATGCTTTCTTTGCTTGGGAACCTAGCTTTTGGTGTCTTAACATTCTTGCCCTCATGGGCTATAATTATTATCTTATTTGAAAGTACTATCATTCCACTGTTTTTGTTTGGTTCTATTATGTTTTAAGTGAGATTTTAGTCTCACTTTGGGTTATATTCTACTATGCTACCCATTGTATATGACTTGCTTATTTCAGCCGGGCCTGCGTGCTAAGGCTTCTATTTGGACCAATAGTGTCCTTGTGCTTGTCTTGCCCTTTGTCTTGATATAAAAATTGAAAATAAAAATTTAAATTTAAAAAAAAAAAAAAACTGTTATTTGGACGGAACAAAATGGAATGGCTTTTAAAGGCTTCCATTTTGCATTCTGTCCTAGAATTCCGTTATATTCTGTTACAACTCTGTGATAACAGAACGTATAATGGAATTCAATAACGCCAATGCGAACCCACCCTTACTGATTAACTTTTATTAACTCTTTCTGGGGGAGATGGGAAAAAAACTGCAAAAAAAAGCACTAAAACAATAAATGCAAACATAATATATGGACTAAGCCCTCACTCTAATGATAAAATCTGAGACTCTCAGCCAAAACACATCTGCGCCCGCCTACCAGCGCCAAGATGGTCTCAGTCAGGCAGGTCCTACTCTAAACCTACCTATGCCGTTGGGCATCTATATTCAGGAGCGCAGACCCTGCACATATAATGTACTGCTCCTAGTCATCTCTGTGCATCCAGCAACCAATGAGAGGAGGAGTACGCACAGCTATATGTAAAACCTAATCAAAGTCTTGAAGGAGTGGCTCCTTCAGGTGTGAGTGCACTTCTATTCTGGGAGTAGCATTTTTGTGCACTTTTTGCCCCACCTATCCCACAGGTTACCTTGATTAGGTGGTACATATAGCTGTACGTGCTCCTCCTCTCATCGGTTGCTGTATGTACACAGAGGTGACTATATATGCAGGGTCTGCTCTCCTGAATATAGATGCCCATACGGCATAGGTAGGTTTAGAGTAGGACCTGCCTGACTGAGACCACCATGGTGCTGGGTAGGTGGTCACAGATGTGTTTTGATCAAAATATATTTCCGTGACTTTATAAACGTTGCCATGCACATCCATATATTTACTAGCATATCATGCAGGATGTTTTATATATTTTCTCCATGAAGAAATAACATGATAACTTTACTCTATGGATCAGTATGATTACATTGATACCAAACACAGCTGGTTTTTTCTTTTTACATTTTACTACTTTTCTACAGTAAAAATCCTTTTTTGTTTAAAGAGGAACTCCCGACAAAAATTTTATTTCATGTCCTGCTAGAAATGTACATGATATAATCTGTAGTGAATTTCATTTTCTTACCAGTGTCTGAATTTTTGACTTATATCATCCTGAAGTTTCTTATCTGTGTCATGTGACCAGCAATTAGACCCACCAACTCACACAGAGACTTATGTGTGGACAGGAAGTCTAATTCTCTATGTATTCCTATGAGACTGAAAGTGAGGCTCCCATAGGAATGAATAGAGCAGTTACTGGCTTTCTGTCCTGGGTCAGTTGGAGGTCAGGGAGTTGGTCACATGACCCAGCTCCAATAAGAAGAGAGGTTTTTACTCACAGAAACAGTCACTGATAAGAAAATGACAATCACTACAGATTATATCATGCACCTTTCTAACAGGTCAGAGAATAACAATTTTTGCTGGAGTTCTTTAAATGAAGAAAATTGTTTTTGTATTGCCATTGTTTTACTTACTGATTTTCCCCCCCCCCCCACCGATTCAGCGCCATCGCTCTGGTAGTCCATGATGGTCTACCTGGCTGTAGTTGTGACATGCCCAAATAACCACATGACTGCTGCTACCAATCACTGGCCTCAGAGATAGACGGAACAAGACTGCTGAGGCCAGGGAGTACGTATACTGGCATGTCACTGCTGCAGCCGAGTAAACAGAGACCGACACAGAGGACCAGAGCAGAGGCCATGGAAATAGCCTTCATCTGTAAACACAAGTCTGAATGTCAGAGGCTCCATTCACTAACTTCATACAGAGATCTTGAAACTGATGATGCATCTTGCAGTGCTTATAACTTGACATATATATTCAGTGGCATCCTTTCATCCTCCCAGTGTACAGGTCTGTGGAACCTGGCTGGCTGAAGGCAACCTATGAAGGCAGGACTGGATTGGTTCCAGAGAATTACGTTGTCTACCTCTGATGACGCTTGTTTGGACAGCGCTATCTTCATGGTATCCATGGTGACAAATGAGACGACGCGGACTGTATCTAATATGGGTACAGTGGATCAACCGGCATTGAAGGTCTCTGTTGGCTTGTGACTTGAAGACTCTTTTGAGAGATTGTCCACTGCTTGACTTGAGGCCTGCTATGAAGAATTTAGAATTGCAGTCGAATGAGTATAATATATATATAAATCTATGTATTTGATGGTATGTACGTGTCCAGAAATGATCAAAGCATTGAGATATTTGGTACTCAGTTGAAGGAGGAGGTCCACTGACCACCGGTACATGACCCACCAGTGTGTGCAGAGGGGTAACTTGAAAGGCAAAATCTGTAAACCTACCATGTGCTATTGACATTACTGGTGCCTTGTTGTGTGTACAAGGTTTTTGGGCCCCCCCATAGGGGACTAGTGCTCATGTACCCCCTCTTCTCCCCCCATATCCACACTGGTGTGACATCAGATGAATGAACTAAGTGCGCCTCCTCTCTTCTTAGCGATAACTGACATGTATGGTGACTATATTTTATTTTATCTTCACTTGTTGTAACTATTATTCTAAGATTGTATGTACTGTACCTGCAGACCACTATTGTTGCCCTCCATGAAGGCGTAAGGTATTATTGAGATTTTCTATATACTTCGGTACATCTGACAGACCTGAACAGGTTTACACAGCGACATTTAGCCACCCGAGACCCCTGTACTGGCATGCAGCCACTTATACTGAAGATGCCGTAGTGGAAAGTGGAGTGATATTCCTCTAAATACAGTTTCGGGGGAAGCAGTGACATCATCGGGAAGTGGAGTGATGTCACTGTTCACTAGCAAATTGAATACTGCAGCACTGTCAAATCTCTGTCCAAATTGGCGATAAATTTTCTGGGAAATTTGAGGGTCATGGTAGGTAGAAGTAAAGCCAGCGATGGTAAAATTGGAGTAAATTGTAAGAAAGGAAAAACCCTTCTGAAGTCTCCACCAGGGAAATTCCATGGGTTTTCTACAAATCCATTTGTCAAAAAAATCCCAATTTTCATCACTTAAAAAAATAAAAATAAAGTTTTTTGTGGTGCAATGGTGGAAGGGCTTAAAGGAGTTGACCACCTTTTTTTTGGCCCACCTTCCTGGCCAGACCTGCAAAGTGAAGCATACCTACCTGTTCACTGCCACTGGGTCCCTCTCCTTCGCTCCACGCCTCATCTGCCTCGCTTTGGTCCACTGCTGTAAGCCTTGACGCTGCTACTGATTGGCTGCAGCGGTGACTTGTTCCTTTTCCCTCACGTCAACAATTGACCTGACGCAAAGGGAACAGGTCACTGCTGTGACCAGTCATTGGCTGTAGTGGCGTCTAAAAGGATGGCGATAATAGAGGACCCTATTGAGGAAGCCAAGGCTAGGGAGAGAAGGAGCAGAGACCCAGCCGTGAGGAGCAGGTAAGTATTCTTCCTTTTGCAGGTTTGTCCAGGAAGGATGGGGGGGCTCTGCCAAAAACCCACAACAGGTGGCCAACCCCTTTAATGGCTGCACTGCATTACAGGAGATGTGGCTGTTTCCTCTATTTATTCTTTGTCAACCAAACCCTTATATCTATTTATTTGCCTGTTTTCTTACAGTATGTTCACACACAAGAGATTTTATTTTTTTGCCGTTAAAAATCATATCTACGCCCCTGAATGAGGTTGGTTGGGGCACCAGGCATGTGGATTTCTGCCAACCCTATTCACTGTCGCAGAAATATCTGCAAGATGGGAATATACCCCAGTGTGTCCTGCATCTGCGGTATTGCAGTTGCTTTCACCATTTACAATGTGCGTCATACTTAGAATCATTGATGTAAAAAGTTCTAATGCAATTATCAGATATATTTTTCTCCAGGGCCATACATCGTAATGGCCGCCTACCCCCCATGTATCAAACACGCACCATTAAAACTATAGTGAAGCCTTCATGCACTTTGCACCATGTCGCCCCCTGCAGGTTAGGAGGTGTAACATGAAAAAAATGCAGAGGACAAAAAAATTAACTGCATACACGACTGCTGAATGGGGTCTGTTTTTTTTTTGTTTTTGTTTTTTTTCCGCAAAAACAGCGCCACTCTGTGGGCTATGGCTGGTATTGCAAGCTATTCTTATTTCAATAAATGGGAATAAGCTGCACAACCGGACATTACCCGTGGTCTACAGTGGTGGTGTTTTTCAGAAAAATACCCCTTTTTATCTAATCCTGAACCCCTTTACAGCAAAGGCATTTCTCCAAATTTCCATTATCTCATTTATTTTATCTAGAAAACTCAACTGTTATCTATGTAAATAACCGCACCTAAAGCCACACTGTATATGTACTCCAGTGTATAAAATGTAATGTAAAATGTAATGAATAAACCATATTTATAAGAAAAACGACGCCTGAAAGGCCTTGTGTATGAATTCATTTTGTGGAGCACTTGGATTTTGTCAAGCTCTTAAAGGGGTATTCCAGTTGTGGCAAGTTATGTCCTATCCACGGCATAGAGGATAACTATTAGTAGGGGCCCTACCCACTGATCACAGGAGCAGGGATCCCATAACCCACAGGGCCCCATGAAATGAACAGAGCGTCAGGTGAGGCATGCACATTGCCCGCTCCATTCATCTCTACGGAGTTCCGGAAATAGCTGAGTGCTGTCCTCCAATGTCTCCGGAACTCCGATAGAGATGAATGGAGCTGCAGTGAACATGCCCAACCTGCCCCTCTGTTCATTTCAGGGGATCCAGAGGCGTAGCTATAGAGGAAGCAGGGGAAGCGGCTGCTTTGGGGCCTAAACTCAGAAGGGGCCCACCCAGGAGGAGGACTAACAGATTTTATTGTCAGGGCCTTCTCAACAGTATTATACAATTACGTTATATACAGTGACACTGTAGGAAATGGACGGAGCAGCTGCTGGGCCTGGTCTGAGAGAGTCATTTTGACTAGCCACAAGAGTGGGGGGTTGCGAAGAAGTTGCTGAGGGGGGACCTTGTTCAAAAATATGCTCTGGGGCCCAGTCATTTCTAGCTACGCCACTGAGGGGGTCCCAGTGGTTGGACCCCACACCAATCTATACTATGAATAGGGGATAACTTTCCACAACCAGAATACCCCTTTTAAGAAATGTTACCTTGCTTGGTGCTGGATATGGCAAGAAAGTTTTTACATCTGCACAAGGATTTTCAGTAAATCCCTCAGTATACAGTAGGTGTTTAATATCTGATCATTGGGGTTCAACTCTTGGGACCCCCACGATAAGCTGTTTGAAGAGACCGGTAAGTGATGTGGCCTCTTTATAGGCCATTGATGTCACATTCATTGGTCCCATGTTCTTGGTGCAGCTCAGTCCCATTCAACTTAATGGGCTTGGGCTGCAATACCAAGCACAGCCACTATACAATATATGGTGCTGTGCTTCGTACACTGTAAGGAGGCAGCAAATAGCAAATCAGTGGGGTCACGGGAGTTGGACCTCCACCAATCAGATATTGATGACCTATCCCGAGGATGGGTCATCAATATCAAAATAGCAGACAAGCCCTAATTTGTATCTATCATTATTAGAGATGAGCGAATCGAATGCCACGAAGTGGAAATTGATCCGAATTTCAGAATAAATTTGATTCACCTAGAAGCCGAATTTCCTTGTGCTTCGTGTCAGTGAATCGATTTAACCTGAAATTAAAAAAAAAAAAAAATCCATACGTATCTCCTCCATTTGCTCGTGACGGGCCACCATCTTGATTGAAGATTTCGGCCAAAATCCCGCGCGTAGTGACGTATGACCGACATATGGGCGTGCGAGATTTCGCGCCAGATCTTCAAGCAAGATGGCGGCGGCCGGCCCCTCGCAATCAAATGGAGGAGGTAAGTTTGATTTAATTTTTTTTTTTTTAATGTTAATTTTACACTTTTTTTGCACTGTATGAACGCGGCATCTGAGAGCTACAATGATGGGGAGCGGAGCTATCGCAGCACCCACTACTTACAAAAAATGGGCTTCGTGGCGAAGTAATTTGTCACAAAGCAAATTTTTTTTGCAAAATTTGGCGAATCAGCTGAATCAAACTTTTCAAAACTTTGCTCATCTCTAATCATTATAACTACACTGAATAAACATGTGTATGAGCCCTAAATAGACGTTGGGGAGATGAGGGAGCTGTAGCTGCAGACTATCTCCATCAAATAGTATAAGAGGGAGAGGAGGAGACAAGTGATTGGCATAGAACACAGTACAGTTGTTATAGCCCACCTACTCAGCAAGCATGGAGGTAGAAAATGTATAGAAACCGTGAGAAAGACCCAAAATCTGCAGGTTACACAAATAATTTCTGGCATCTTGCATAACTTCTGACTCCTCCACTTTGGCTGAGAGCATGGCGAGACAAATGCAGAATGCTAATTGAAATTAGGAAATGCGATTAACGCCAATTATAAAAGTTACTGCAGGAAGAAGTATTTTTAGCAGTCTGAATAGGCCCCTAGTGTTGAGGTCCCAGCCATTAGCCCTTTGTCATATCTGCCCTCAACTTTCAGATGGACGAAAAGCTCCTTTATGATACTATGGTTGAAGCACAAGGTAAGTTCTTTGACTCCCTGGTGAGGTATAGCACGGCATGGTTGGCCTCCATGATCACGTGACGTCACTACATCTTATTGCGTACAGGACAGCGCCTTAAAGGGGTTCTCTAGGAATTAAGAAAATGAAATTACTTAAATATTACTTATATTATAAATAGATTCCCAAATACCTTTCATTAGTTATAAAGGCTCGTTTTGTCTAGGGAGCAACCATTAGGAGAAACAAAATGGCCACCATCCTACTAGTCCACACAAAACCTGTCCTACTTACACAGGAGAACAAGTTACTTCAGAGCACTGAGCTAAAGAGCTGCCTCATCCTCCTCTCTGCTCTGTCAGTATACAGTTGATAAGATCTTCAGCTGAATCTCTGTAAGAATGGATTTCATGAGGAAACATGAAGTACAGAGGGGAGGGTGTGGATAATGAGCAGCACACAGCTCACAGTCTGCCCTTTCCGTCTTGTCCATACTTCACGCCTCCTCATAAATTCCATTCCTACAGAGATTCAGCTGAAGATATTATCATCTGCATTCAAGATCATAATCCCTGACAAGCAGAGCAGAGGATGGGGCAACTCTTTACCTCAGTGTTGTGAAGTAACTTGTCCTGCTGTGATTAGGACAGGTTTTGTGAGTACTAATAGGACGGCAGCCATTTTATTTCCCCTGATGATTGTTCCCCAGACAAAACGAGCCATTATAACTAATGAAAGGTATTTGGGAAAATATTTATCATTAAGCAATATTTAAGTATTTTAATTTTCTTAATTCCCGGAGAACCCCTTTAAATTCTAATTCCGTTATGTCATATGGTTAAATCATGGATTTGATTGAATGAAATTCAGCAATTCACAGAATAATTCCCTTCCAGCCCATGTCATTAATGAGCCTAGTGTTCCTATCAGTCATCGAGAACATCTTGTGCCTGCAAAAAAATTCCATGTAAATGTCTGCGAGGATGGCGACTTTATATATTACGTAATAGTGTACAAGGTGATCTGAGCGAAACGCATTGTGTAACAGTAGAAGGGACTGCGAAATCTCCACTTTCATTTAACCCCTTATAAAAGTGTAGTAAAAACACCACAAACAACATTACAAAAAATTTTTATTCTAAATGTCACTCCCTCCACATCTACCCATTTCAGACAAAAATCTTTGTTTTTACAGTTCGCAGAGTCTTCAGTAGGGATCTTTCTCACATCTTTCAGGATTGCCCACTACTAGGGCTTCCGTGGTCTCTATAATAGATCTTCTTAGGTCTTCTGAAAGTTGTTTGTATTGAGGCATCTGCAGCACTGCAGAATAGAGTACATGCAAACTGTTCTTGTCATGGAATTTTATTTAATATGTTAATGCCTTGTAATGTACCAGCATATTTCTGTATGGATCAGTCAGGGTTAACAATCCTGACTCGGCCTCTGTAGGAGGCTGGGAACTAGACTTAGATCCACCACTAGCTCATTCAGTATTGTGGTATGCTCGTGGAGGAAGTGAGAGGAAGCTCCATGTGCTCACTCAGAGAACTACAGGGTAATTTAGTAAGACTGGCATTTTAGATGCAGGTCTTAATAACCCCTATTGGTGGCAGTGGATCGCCAAAGTTATGAAGAGGCACCAGCCTCTATATAACTTTGGCGTATCCTGCGCCAGTCTAAATGTAAGTCAGCTGCCTTGCTGGCTTACTTTTGGACCACTTTCTACACCTAAAACAGTCATAGAAAATTATGAATGAAACAGGCCATCCAACCCTCCCTTTCCTCGCCCACGCCCCTTTTTAGATCTGGTGAGCTGGTGGCAAATAATGTTTGTGCCGCAATCTGCGCCAGAAAAACAGGCGTATTTCTGCATAGTAAATGACACCCTAGGCCGTCATGTCAGAGAATCGCAATATCTAACAAAACCACCTCTACTTCATAGTACTCCAAAATAAAATAAAAAGAAAGACCTAGAAGGTCCAGAATCTGCATGGCCTAGCACTGGAGTCAGTCAGTTAGGTATTTCCTGTTTAAGGCAGATATAGACTTTACTACAGTGAGGGGAACATTGCTGAAAACACCTTTCACACCCAGCCACCAGTGGAAAAATAATATTGCCAGACTTAAAATCTGTAGAGAAAGTACTACTACCTCCATCCTGGCCTATATCCACACATTTCTATCTGGGAAGATGATACTGCTGGATGTACTACAACTCCCATTCTGCACCTTAGTAAATAGAGTGACCTATATCTTCTACAACTGGCTTGGTTACTGACTCCACCACCATACGCCGGCCACTGCACCTTCATCTCCTGCCTTACACCCGTACAACACTCACCCGTGGGAAGAAAGTCACTGCTGTGGCCTTAGGTAGCATCGGTGATGCCATAAGGATTGCAACTGCGAATAATTATTGCAGCCAGAGCCACTCCCATCCTCTGCTTTTCTCCTCAGTGGGATTCCGAACATTATTCAAACTAACGCACATGATCTTCTCTTTTTTTGAGAAGATCATATTTGTTAGTAACCAGGCTTTGTGTGCCTTTCAATGGCCAAAGCATCTTTGAAGGCCACACCTACTTAATTGAAACAACTTTTGCCAATTAGTCATTACCACAGAGGATTACTTACTTTTTCTCTCTACATTGTGGATGTTAACTGGAGTAACTTGAAGTTCCTGGGCCACAATGCAAAATCTGTATCAGGCCATTTTTGACACCAGGGTCCAAGTACAGCCACCATCCCTGATCAAGTCCCATAATGTCCCTGTCAACTTAAGGTGGAGTTTCCCTTTAACATCCAGTAGAGAAGGTGAAGAGCCTTCTGGTGGATGACTAATTTATGGTTAATATAATTATTACTCCAGGGATTTAATTCCTCGTCTCATTTCAATGTCAGCAGATGTTATTGAAGTGTGTTTTCTGCTCATTGAGTTATTGTGTGATTATGAAGAGAAATCTCCCGCATGCACATTCTCATTTGGTAAAAAGTCTGTTTCTTCTGAAGGCACAATTATCCAATTTCTTGAGCTTGTGAAGATAAACCTCATGCCTTCCCCCAAACAATAAGGCAAGGAACTTTTAGCTCGGCAACGGGCGGTCATGGACTTCTACCTGCTCTGTAGTACACAAATGTCAGGACACTCGACCCAAGTTGTGTATTGTCTATGGTCCTATCAGAAAGCACTTAAAGGGTTGCTTCATGTTATGACATTCCACTCTAAATACTTGAGCCATGTACATAAACCAATTTGCTGAAGTTGAAAACTGCAAATTTTTCAGAGAAACTTAAATTATCAGACGGAGGGATGGTTTACTCCTTGCCGACATGCAGGTTTAGCAAAGCTAAGTTAGAGAGTATTGTCTGACATAAGAAAGAAGGGTTGTTTTTCCCAAAACAGTGCCATACCTGTCCACTGGTTGCATATGTTTTTACAAGCCACACCTATTAACTTTAAAGGGAACCTGTCACCTAAAAAACTCATCCCAAGCTGCCAGCATTACCTTAAAGCAGCCAGCAGTTTGTTTCTAAAGATCCTTTTCTTCCTCCGGCCAGACGCACCAAAAATCTTGGAAAATAAACTTTAATCCCCTGCATGTGCTGTGTAACAGCAGAGTCTGAAGTCAAGGGGGCAGCGGCCTCCTCGCTTTGAGTCAGCATAACCACACCCCCTTTCACCTCTGATTGACAGCCGATAGTTTTCAGCCGTTCAGAAAAGCCTGCCGAAGTCTCGCGCATCTCTATTCCCGCGCATTTGCGCACTGGCTTTTGCAGGCTTGTGGGTGCGAGCACATCAAGATGTTCACTGGAGTAGAGGTGCGGGAACAGAGACGTCAGGCACAAGAGTGAGTCTTATGCTGGACAGCCAAAAGCTATCGGCTATCAATCAGAGGCAAAGGGGCAGGGAAAGAAGGCGTGGTTATGCTGACTCGAATCGAGGAGGCCGCTGCCCCCTTGACTTCAGACTCTGCTTTTACACAGCACATGCAGGGGATTAAAGTTTATTTTTCAAGATTTTGGTGCATCTGGAGGAAGAAAAGGATCTTTAGAAACAAACTGCTGGCTGCTTTAAGGTAATGCTGGAAGCTTGGGAGGCGTTTTTTAGGTGACAGGTTCCCTTTAATGGAGCTAAGTTGCAATACCAGATGCAAGCCTCAGACAGGTGAGGCACTGTTTCTGCAAGACAGCAGACATGTTTTCTAGTCATGGACAACCCCTTTAAACTTATTGTCTGGAATAGCCATTCAATCTCTTGTAGAACATTTGTCTTAGATATTCTGATTTATAGATGTCACCTGATTCAAAGTGAAGGTCCTAAAAGGATTGTCACATGGAGATGACTCATGTCCATATACCCTATGGGCCGGGCCTGACTTCACCTGGTAAAAACAGGAAGGTTGCTCTAATTTTGTAATTTTTTTTTTTGTTTTTTACTTTTATTGCTCAAATCTTACATTCTGGGCTTTGGTCACATGACCATGTCATTGTGTAGGACTTCAGACCTGGAGCTACTAAAAATTGTTTTTTTTTATTGTGATGAGGTGTATTTTACTGTTTGTTTTCTGGCCGTCACTACCAGCAAGGAAGTCGTGACAAAGGTTGGCAGGAACAGGGTTAACCACCCTGTTCCTCTCCTCTTGGTAGAGGTGAGCTGGTCCTGATTCCTGCCAATAAGGGGAGTTACTGTGTAGCTACAGTGTGGAGAAGAAGCACCTGCAGAGCTCTTGCTCCTGTTACCTAATCTCCAAAGAGAAAACTACTCCAAACTGTCCTCAAGGGAAGCCTTAAGAGTCCAGACAGCAGAGTTACCTGTTACATCTACATTTACAGACACTGCTATGAGGTGTGAGATTACAGCCAAGCCACCCATCACCAAACAACCACGATGCCAGTATCACCTAAGTGCTAAATTGGCACCAACCAACCTGCCTCCATATCCTTACTGGTGCCATAAGTTAACTGCACAAAAAGTCTGCTGGTACTGTATGTATTTCAAGTTCTACGTAATACTTACTAAAAAGGACTAACTGTGGCCTCATTCTTCACTTCTATAATTCCACTGCACTGTTCACCAGGGAGTGATGGCCTGAGGGAGTACACTGTGACACAACACCTCATCAGGGCCACTACCACTCGTATACTCTACACTGGCTCCTCAGGAGGTCACTGCAATTGCAGCTATTTTTTATTTCTTGCCCATGATATTTTGTTCATGGGCGTGGCAGTGATATGGGAGTGTCTATGTAACTAGCTGGTGGGAGGAGCTATAAACTAGCTGGGTGTTGTTAGGGGCAGTGATAGGGGAATGTCTATGTAACTAGCTGTGTAGGAGGAGCTATAAACTAGCTGGGTGTTAGGGGCAGTGATAGGGAAGTGTCCATGTAACTAGCAGGGTGGGAGGAGCTATAAACTAGATGGCTGTTAGGGGCAGTGATAGGGGAGTGTCCATGTAACAAGCTGTGTGGGAGGAGCTATAAACTAGATGGGTGTTAGGGGCAGTGATAGGGGAGTGTCCATGTAACTAGCTCTGTGGGAGGAGCTATAAACTAGATGGGTGTTAGGGGTAGTGATAGGGGAGTGTCCATGTAACTAGCAGGGTGGGAGGAGCTATAAACTAGATGGGTGTTAGGGGCAGTGATAGAGGAGTGTCTATGTGACTAGCTGGGTGGGAGGGGCTATAAACTAGATGGGTGTTAGGGGTAGTGATAGGGGAGTGTCTATGCAAGTAGCTAGGTGGGAGGAGCTATAAACTAGCTGGGTGTTGTTAGGGGAAGTGATAGGGGAGTGTCTATAAAACTAGTTGAGTGGGAGGAGCTTTGAACAATCTGGGTGTTGTTAGGGGCAGTGATGGGGAGTGTCTATGTAACTAGCTGGGTGGGAGGGGCTATAAATGAGCTGGGTGTTGTTAGGGTGGTGCTAGAGCTGTGGCAGAGGAAGGAGAAGTGCATCATGGGTTTGGTTGGATACAGGAACAGGAAGTGCTACATACAGGATGGAAACTAACCAGTGATTTTCATTGTAAAAACAGGTCAGGACAATCCAAGCATGTCTGTTGAAACCCATAGTAATCCCAGAAAATCTCTTTAAGAAAGGGGGTCCCACCACTCATTATTACAGTGAGAGACCACTCTAATTGGTAAGTGATCTGTTTATCTCAAACACTGCAAGACTTTTTTCAAAACCTTTTGCAAATTATTGTGTAAAACACATTTTTTAATTAGATATTTAAAGGGGTATTCTGACACCAAATATTTTTATATAATGAAAATTTATACAATACACTTTCTACTGTAAAACACTTCCTCACAGTCTTCAAGACCTCTGCTTGCTGTTTTTCCATAGTATCTTTCATTGTTTTCTTCAAAGGGATGACCAATCTGTCCTGATCATGTGTGCAGGACCTGTTACATGACACAGTTCTCATAACTTTACTGTTACTAAACAATAACGGTTCCTACTGAATGACAGCAAGCAGAGATCTGTGAGAAACCGAAACAGAAAGTAGAAAAATCTGTAAGGTTTCTTCATGCAAATAATTAATTGGAATACCCTGGTAACAAAGACCTGGGATCGTTAGTGTACCTACCATGGGGGCAGGCCACAAGGTTGTTATAGGGCTCTGGGGGAGGGCAGGTGCTCAACTTCCGACTCTATTCCCAACATAAATCCATTGCATTTCCTTCAACCGCCATACAGCTTCCATTGCATTCAATGGTAACTGTATAAATTACCATGTACTGAGCTTCCCCTAGTGGTGGCTGAAGGCAGACCCCTTTTTTGTCATGTATTGTAGGGAATCATGAGATTTAGAACTGTAAGGAGATTTATTAACAGAATTACACCAGTTGTACATATATTTAGCAGTATGGTGTTCCGAACGAGTGTTACATTTTCCAACACAAAAATTAGCGCCACCTGCTGTTTGTTATCTTTCTTATTTCGCTGTCCACTTTGCTGAGGTGGACGCACATGCTCAGTTCCATCTTTCAACTGCCTCCTCAGCTGTTACAGGGAAAGAGCTGCAGCAGAAAAAACACTCCCCTAGCTTTGTTAGATATAGATTGCCATGTACTATATGATGTCTGATTTTCATTTTTTATATTCATGGGATAACCCCTTTAAAAATTTCCTCCAGTCTCACTGGAAGCGTATACTACGTTCTGCTACTAGGCGCTCCTGCCTGGGACCATTGTTTTCTGTCATCATCTCTCACTTCGTAGAAGAGAAACGTCTTTTCCGCGCCCTGGCCAAGTTCACAATGTACTTTTATAGACAAACACGTAAGAAATCATGAGAAAGCATTGTGACCTTCATGGTCTGAAAGGATTCTAGGCTCATGAAAAGTATTTCAGTAATTGGAATATAATCTCCTGCCAGCATGTCTGAAACAACGATTAGTGAAATGAGAGGACGCTTTCCTGCAGCCTCCGTCCATCACACATCCTTGTAAGGATCGCCTTCTGAAACATCAAGCTGATAGATCCTTCAGAGCCTATAATAAAACTGAGCCATAGACACCTAACTGGATGAAAGCCGTCATAGAGCTCCACTGACACCATCATGTCATGAATCACAGCGGTGCAGTAAAGTGTCTTCATACTGGATACTGGGCTGAAATAAGCCGACACCTATGGGCGATGTCCGTAAATCATGACGCGCTCTGTTTTTAACCTGTGTATACAGATGTGTCCTTCCATCAAACAATGTTTAGATTTCAGGTTATTGTGTCACGAGATGTCTATCCTATATCCTGAGGATAGGTCATCCATGTGGTACACCCGGAAAACCACTTGAATCGCAACCAGTGCAAGTCTGTATACAAAAAATGGAATGTGCAAAAAAAAAAGCAGGTAGTACATGCCCGGTTCTGCAGGTATTACATGCCCGATTCTGCAAGTATTACATGCCTGGTTCTGTAGGTATTACATGCCCAGTTCTGTAGGTATTAAATGTCCGGTTCTGCAGGTATTACATGCCCAGTTCTCTAGGTATTATATGTCCGGTTCTGCAGGTATTACCCGGTTCTGCAGGTATTACATGCCTGGTTCTGCAGTTATTACATGCCCGGTTCTGCAAGTATTACATGCCTGGTTCTGTAGGTATTACATGCCCAGTTCTGTAGGTATTAAATGTCCGGTTCTGCAAGTATTACATGCCCAGTTCTGTAGGTATTAAATGTCCGGTTCTGCAGGTATTACCTGGTTCTGCAGGTATTACATGCCCAGTTCTGCAAGTATTACATGCCTGGTTCTGTAGGTATGACATGCACAGTTCTGTAGGTATTACATGCCTGGTTCTGTAGGTATTACATGCCCGGTTCTGTAGAAATTACATGCCTGGTTCTGGAGTTACTACATGCCTGGTTCTGCAGGTATTACATACCTGGTTCTGCAGTTATTACATGTACAGTTCTGCAGGTATTACATGCCTGGTTCTGCAGTTATTACATGCCTGGTTCTGCAGTTATTACATGCCTGGTTCTGCAGTTATTACATGCCTGGTTCTGCTGGTATTACATGCCTGGTTCTCTAGGTATTACATGTCCGGTTCTGCAGGTATTACATGCCTTGTTCTGCAGGTATTACATGCCTTGTTCTGCAGGTATTACATGTCCGGTTCTGCAGGTATTGCATGCCCGGTTCTGCAGGTATTACATGCCTGGTTCTGTAGGTATTACATGCCTGGTTCTGCTTGTATTACATGCCCTGTTATGCAGGTATAACATGCCCAGTTCTCTAGGTATTACATGCCTGGTTCTGCAGGTATTATATGTCCAGTTCTGCAGGTATTACATGCCCTGTTATGCAGGTATTACATGCCCAGTTCTCTAGGTATTACATGCCTAGTTCTGCAGTTATTACATGCCCGCTTATGTAGGTATGTAATGCCCAGTTCTCTAGGTATTACATGTCCGGTTCTGCATGTATTACATGCCTGGTTCTGCAGTTATTACATGCCCGGTTCTGCAGTTATTACATGCCCACTTCTGTATGTATTACATGCCCGGTTCTGCAGGTATTAAATGCCCGGTTCTGCAGGTATTACATGCCTGGTCCTGTGGGTATGACATGCCAGGTTCTGTAGGTATTACTTGCCCGTTTCTGCAGGTATTACATGCCCGGTCCTGTGGGTATGACATGCAGGGTTCCGTAGGTATTACATGCCCGGTTCTGCAGTTATTACATGCCCAGTTCTGCAGGTATTGCATGCCTGGTTCTGAAGGTATTATATGCCTGGTTCTGCAGGTATTAAATGCCCGATTCTGCAGGTATTACATGCCTGGTTCTGCGGGTATTACATGCCCAGTTCTCTAGGTATTACATATCCGGTTCTGCATGTATTACATGCCTGGTTCTGCAGTTATTACATACCCGGTTCTGTAGGTATTACATGCCCGGTTCTGCAGTTATTACATGCCCGGTTCTGCAGGTCTTAAATGCCCAGTTCTGCAGGTATTACATGCCTGGTTCTGCGGGTATTACATGCCTGGTCCTGCAGGTATGACATGCTAGGTTCTGTAGGTATTACATGGCTGGTTTTGCAGGTGTTACATGCCCGGTTCTGCAGGCATTACATGCCTGGTTCTGCAGTTATTACATGCCCGGTTCTGTAGAAATTACATGCTTGGTTCTGCAGTTACTACATGCCTGGTTCTGTAGGTACTACATACCTGGTTCTGCAGTTATTACATGTACAGTTCTGCAGTTATTACATGCACAGTTCTGCAGGTATTGCATGCCTGGTTCTGCAGTTATTACATGTCCAGTTCTGCAGGTATTACATGCCTGGTTCTCTAGGTATTACATGTCCAGTTCTGCAGGTATTACATGCCTGGTTCTGCAGTTATTACATGTCCGGTTCTGCAGGTATTGCATGCCCGGTTCTGCAGTTATTACATGCCCGCTTCTGTAGGTATTACATGCCCGGTTCTGCAGGTATTACATGCCCGGTCCTGTGGGTATGACATGCCCAGTTCCGTAGGTATTACATGCCCGGTTCTGAAGTTATTACATGCCCAGTTCTGCAGGTATTACATGCCTGGTTCTGCAGGTATTACATGCCCGGTTCTGCAAGTATTCCATGCCTGGTTCTGAAGGTATTACATGTCCGGTTCTGCAGTTATTACATGCCGGCTTCTGTAGGTATTACATGCCCAATTCTGCAGGTATTACATGCCCAGTTCTCTAGGTATTACATGTCCAGTTCTGCAGTTATTACATGCCCGCTTCTGTAGGTATTACATGCCCGGTTCTGCAGGTATTAAATGCCCGGTTCTGCAGGTATTACATGCCTGGTTCTGCAGTTATTACATGCCCGCTTCTGTAGGTATTACATGCCCGGTTCTGCAGGTATTACATGCCCGGTCCTGTGGGTATGACATGCCCAGTTCCGTAGGTATTACATGCCCGGTTCTGTAGGTATTACATGCCTGGTTCTGCAGGTATTAAATGCCTGGTTCTGCAGGTATTACATGCCTGGTTCTGCAGATATTACATGCCTGGTTCTGCAGGTATTAAATGCCTGGTTCTGCAGGTATTACATGCCTGGTTCTGCGGGTATTACATGCCCAGTTCTGCAAGTATTACATGCCCGGTTCTGCAGGTATTACATGCCTGGTTCTGCAGGTATTACATGCCTTGTTCTGCAGGTATTACATGCCTGGTTCTGCAGGTATTACATGCCTGGTTCTCTAGGTATTACATGCCTGGTTCTGTAGGTATTACATGCCCGGTTCTGCAGGTATTACATGCCTTGTTCTGCAGGTATTACATGCCTGGTTCTGCAGGTATTACATGCCTGGTTCTGCAGGTATTACATGCCTGGTTCTGCAGGTATTACATGCCTGGTTCTGCAGTATTACATGTCCGGTTCTGCAGGTATTACATGCCCGGCTTTGCAGGTATTACATGCCCGGTTCTGAAGGTATTACATGCCTGGTTCTGCAGGTATTAAATGCCCGTTTCTGTAGGTATTACATGCCCGGTCCTGTAGGTATTACATGCCCGGTTCTGTAGGTATTACATGCCTGGTCCTGTGGGAATGACATGCCCGGTTCTGTGGGTATGACATGCCTGGTTCTGCAGGTATTACATGCCTGGTTCTGCAGTATTACATGTCCGGTTCTGCAGGTATTAAATGCTCGGTTTTGCAGGTATTACATGCCTGGTTCTGCAGGTATTAAATGTCCGGTTTTGCAGGTATTACATGCCTGGTTCTGCAGGTATTAAATGCCCGTTTCTGTAGGTATTACATGCCCGGTCCTGTAGGTAGTACATGCCCGGTCCTGTGGGAATGACATTCCCAGTTCTGTGGGTATGACATGCCTGGTTCTGTAGGTATGACATGCCCGGTTCTGCAGATATTACTTGCCCGTTTCTGCAGGTTTTGCATGCCCGGTCCTGTAGGTATGACATGCCCGGTCCAGTGGGAATGACATGCCTGGTTCTGTAGGTATGGCATGCCCCCAAACGGATAAGCCACACCCCCATCACCAGCCGGGAAAAAAAAGGGGGGAGGAGAGGGAAGAACTTTCTGACAGGAAGGTGAGCTACCGGCTCTAGTGACTGACTGGGGGTGAGAGAAGCCTCAGTCAGTTGCTGCAACTTCACTGTGTTTATAATCTCTGTACTGTGATGTCACTGTGTTTATTATCCCTGTGCTGTGACATCACTGTGTTTATTATCCCTGTACTGTGACATCGCTGTGTTTATTATCCCTGTACTGTGACATCATTGTGTTTATTATCCCTGTACTGTGACATCACTGTGTTTATTATCCCTGTACTGTGACATCACTGTGTTTATTATCCCTGTACTGTGACATCACTGTGTTTATTATCTCTGACATCACTGTGTTTATTATCTCCGTGCAGTAAGGGGACTGGGTGAGATTAGCTTATAGTGGGCGGAGTTAGGGGCGTGGCCTAGTGCTGAAAAAATTGGCCGCACAATATGTCCCTCTTTGACTCTTTGCAAAGTTGGGAGGTATGATGTATGGTTTTCATATTTACATTAATTATAGAGAAACCCCTTTTATAGACACTACTATGTGCCTGGCACTGCTATGACTGGCATTATGATGGAAACTACTACTGAGGCTGACACTATTCTTGGGGACTATTGTGAGACTAGGACTATGGCACAGTTAATCGGGCCTAGGTTGGTACTGCTACAGCTGGTATAAATAATGTATACCATGCTGTCACTTCCACTATTAGGCTGGGTTGCCATCAGGGACGTAGCTATAGGGGGTGCGGAGGTAGCAGACGCTACCGGGCCCAGGAGCCTGAGGGGGCCCAAACACCCTTGTGCTGCATAAGAAGACACCGGTATTATAGAAAGGGCATGCTGGTCAAGTTACACCTCTGGCTGGTTGGAAGGGGTTAGGTCAAGAATTTGGCATGGGGGGGTGCAATTTCAATTTTTGACTCAGGCACCATGAAGACAATGTGCTCCCCTGCCCCTGACCTGAAAGCACTGAGGGAAGGGGGGGCCCAAGCTGAACTCTTGCACCAGGGCCCATGAGCCTTTAGCTACGCCCCTGGTTGCCATCCTTTTAACATATAAAAAACGGATGCCTCAGGCGTATGCCATACAGTGGCACCGGTTTACCATAGACTTCCATGGTAAGGATAGAAAAGTGTGGCTTGCTATGCTTTTTGTATCTTTTTTTTTTTTTTGTACCAAATGGCAAAAAACGTGATGTGATCCCGCCCTAAATCACGAATACCAATAAGGGCGGTTTTTCGTCAGCGTTAGAAATTCTGTTACAGTGTTCCGTTATAACAGGGTTATCACGGTATATAACTGAATGTAAGGACAGAATGAAAAACAGAACCCTTTAATAGGCACAAATAACGTTTTTTTCCATTATCCACGACTGGCGCCTGGCAAGCACTCCCATAATGGGTTTGACTATGGCTGTTTTCGGAGGGTATTCGGTGCGGATCAGGCTTACGTGTTTTATTCTCCTCACCCTTTTTTCTAGTTCCAGTTATAACTACCGTAAATTACATCTCACCTGCGGTAACCGTCAGCTACAATCTGAAGGTGCTGAAAGCAGAATTGACAATTTGCATTCAGACCCTTCACCAGGAATCACCGTCGCCTTCCCTTTCGTTTTTTCTTAGAATTCTATTTTCTCTCCTAATTTCAAGCTTTTGAAATGCAGCAATTTTGGTGAAGACTCGAGAAACACATTGTACATGACCTAGGTCAAAATGTGAAAAGAAATACACCTGCACTTTTATGGTTAAACAGCTCCTGTCAGCAGGATCAACTCTACTAAAGCAAACATACAGTGACTTGGGGTTAATTCTGCTGATTAAAGGGAATCTGTCACCTAGAAAACACATATTAAACCGCCAGCAGTACCTTATTGCAGTCTGTAGCATAATTATAAAGTCGTATATGTTTTTCCTGTACAATGCGCCAAAAGCAGGGGTGTTGCTAGGGTCTCAAAAGATCCAGGGCCCAATGTTTTTACAAGTCGACAAACCGCTCCCCAACCCACCTGCAAACACTAACACTGAAGACATTTTGCTGTACTTGCTATACAGCAGCACATACCTGTCACATCCAGTGCCTCCCAGGTGATGTCTCCTCTGATGTAGATCTTCTCTGCCATCATCTTCTCCATTCGGTCCGGACAATGTCTTTCAGCCGCCTCATCTCTGCAGAGTGTGACACACAGACATCTTAGCTTCCTTAATTTTCTGTACCCCCAAATACTATCCGGAAGAAATATCACTGAGTAACAGTGCTCCTCAAAGTCCCACTAATAGTAATCCCCTTCTAGAATGCCCTCATTATTAATACTGCCCCCTACAGTGTCCCCAACAGTGATAGTGCTCCCCAAGAGTGCCCTCATTAGTAGAGGAGCCCACCAGTATTAATTATTATATGCTTTATTATATGCATCAATAATCGTTTGTACCTGCGATTTATTATGTGTGTTTTTTTATTTGAAGTTAACTTTAAGAAAGGTACGACCTATAATAATGACACTGTCCTTTTCAAAACTGTGGAGGTACTGTATGCACATGTAGCTTGTGTTCTCTTTGTAAGTGGCGCGTAGATAACATGTGTCCATGTTTTGAGTATCCAGAGTGTGGACGGCAGATTGCAGGACTGGGAGGACTGGTGCCAGGTACTGATTTGTTGAATAAATTACCTTGCCGCGAAGATTATGCTGAGGCTGCCGCCGTATGGAATAGACTGTCATTTTAGTAATTTCATCTTGAACAGGATATGTCAAAAAATTAATTCTGCACTTGAAAAGAACAGGCCTATTTTCTATGCCTCCTGAAATTACACTGCAGTGATTGAAGATCCTGGTAATGTCTTGCACACATTCTTTCCTTTGTTTGCATTTTGAATCTGGTTTGCATTATACGAAGTTAAAACAAATGAATGCACATAATAAACCTGTGATGTAATTACATTAAATGTGACTCCATACATTGCATAGGCATTAAAGCATACCTTCCAAGTTTATAAATGAACACTAGGCCACGCCTCTAACTCCGCCTAAAACATAACTATGCACCTAATCCCAACCAGTCCCCTTAATGCCCCCACATAGTAATTATTCCCCCTTCATGGCACCGCGCAGTATTTATGCCCACATTGTGCCCCCTTACTGAATTATGCTTAGCTGTGTCCCCAGTAATATGCCCACATTGTGCCCCCAGCAGGGGAGGACATACTCCTGTGCAGCCGGTTCAGCTGCACAGGGGCCCAGTGCGGCAGGGGGGCCCGTGGGAGGTCCGGCGGCAGTAGGAGATGAGCGCTTCCATTGTGGAAGCGCTCATCTCCGTATGTATCTGTACTGCCATCCTCAGGACAGCAATATAGATGATGGCAGGGCAGAGGAGAGGCGTTTCCCTTACCTGCTCCTCTGATAGGCTGCAGGCCTAGTGCCTGCAGCCTATCAGAGGCCGGCTCAGTTGGCGTGATGACGTCATTGCGCCGCCTGAGCCGAACAGCGCGGGACACAGGCCGAAAGAGGCTTGCATCGCATCGATGACAGGCTCATGGAGGTAAGTATAACTGTTTATTTTTTTTTGTTTATTAACGCTACGCTTTTGCCCAGTATGGAGGGGGCATTTTTATCTATTAGGGGGCATTTACTGACACACATGGGGAAAGGAGCACTATGGGGGCATTATACTGGCACACAACGGGGGAAAAGAGTCATCTACTAGCGGGCATTATACTGGCACACATGGGGAGAGGAGCACTATGGGGGCATCTACGAGGGGGCATTATATACTGGCACAGATGGAGGGAGCACTATGGGGGCATCTACAAGGGGGCATTATATACTGGCACAGATGGAGGGAGCACTATGGGGGCATCTACAAGGGGGCATTATATACTGGCACAGATGGAGGGAGCACTATGGGGGCATCTACAAGGGGGCATTATATACTGGCACTATGGGGCATCTACAAGGTGGCATTATATACTGGCACACATGGAGGGAAAGGAGCACTATGAGGGCATCTACTGGAGGGCATTATATAGGGGCATTTTATACTGGCACACATTTTGGGGGCTCTATGGGGAAGGGGGAAGAGGAGCATTATCAGGACATCTACTTGGGGCACTCTATAGGGGCAATTTATACTGGCACATTATGTCAGGCACCATGGGATGGGGAGGAGCACTATGGGGGCACTTTATAAAGAGTATTCTTTACTGGTGCAAATTATGGGGCACTATGGGGACCTTAACTTAACTGGGGGCACTAAGAGGATTTTCTGGGCACACAATAGGGGAATTGGCAGACATTATGAGGGCACTATAGGGACATTGGCTCCACTGGGGGTACTAAGAGGAGGTATTTTGTACTGTCACACAACAGGGCATTTGTTGTACCATTATTTTTGGGAGACATTATGTTTACACTATTAGTGTCAGGTACACTGTTTCCTGTGTGCAGTTATTTTTTAGCCAATAATTGTGCCAATAATTATTGAAGGGGGGCGTTATCTGTGTGGTACTAGCATTTTCAGGCGGACTGTTCCTGCAGTATAGTGTTGGGGAGCACAGTGGGCACAGTATTGGTGGTAGCAGGATGGTGTGTTCAGAAGGTGAGAGGATGATGAAAAAGTAGGAAACTAAGATGTCTGTCTGTGAAACTCTGCAAAGAGAAGAGATGGCTGAAAGAAATCATCATGGTGGTCGGTCTGAAAGGAGAAGATGAGGACACAGAACGTCTATATCTAAGGAGACGTCACTGGATGTAAGAGGTATGAGGCGCTGCATTAGGCTACCTTCACATCTGTGTTAGTGATTCTGGCAGGCTGTTCTAGCAGAGAACAGCCTGCTGGAATTCACCGGCTCCGGCACTGCTGGATGCAGAATGCCTGCTGGTCCCATTAACTATAATGGGGTCTGGCAGAGATCCGGCCACAATCTGGCAAAAATGCTGAGAATCAGCGGGACACATACCTCTGCATGCTGTGGTTTGTGTCCAGCCGGATCGTAGTGCTTTCAGGTGTGAAAGTAGCCTCACCCTATGTTTTGTATTGCTGTATGTAATGTTAGTAGGGAATAGGTTAAGTTGAGAATTTGGCATTGGGGGTTCCCAGGCACAATCTTTGCACAGGGGCCCTCTGCTGTCTGTGTCTGCCCCTGGCCCCCAGTAATATGCCCTGTTATGTGCCCCCAGTAATATGCCCAGCTGTGCCCTCAGTAATATGGCTTGTTATGTGCCCCCAGTAATATGCCTAGCTGTGGCCCCAGTAATATGCCTTGTTATAAGCCACCAATAATATGCTCAGCTGTGCCCACAGTAATAGTTCCACTTATGTGCCCCCAGTAATATGCCCAGCTGTGCCCCCAGTAATACGTTCTGTTATGTGCCCCCAGTAATATGCTCTGTTATGTGCCCCCAGTAATATGTTATGTGTCCCCAGTAATATGCTGTTATGTGCCCCCAGTAATATGCTCTGTTATCTGCCCCCAGTAATATGCCCAGTTGTGCCTCCAGTAATATGCCCTGTTATGTGCCCCCTCACAGAAAGTAAAAAAAAATAAACACTGCATACATTGGCTGGTCTGTGGAGGAGGAGGGGGCCGAGGCTGACTGCCGGCTGGCCCTACCCCTGCACAGACCAGAGGTGTGGAGAGCCAGCAGGGGGAGGAATGATGGAGCAGGGAGCAGATGCCGGCTCTCTGCTTCATCATTACAGGCAACTGTCTCTGCTTCCTATGGAAGCAGGGACAGCTGCCAGAAGGAGGGACATACCTCCCCCGTACCGGACAGCCACTGAAATTTGGGATTATCCCGTCCTGAAATCCGGGACGGTTGGGAGGTACAGTACAGACCAAAAGTTTGGACACACCTTCTCATTCAAAGAGTTTTCTGTATTTTCATGACTTTGAAAATTGTAAATTTACACAGAAGGCATCAAAACTATGAATTAACACATGTGGAATTATATACTTAACAAAAAAAGTGTGAAACAACTGAAAATATGTCTTATATTCTAGGTTCTTCAAAGTAGCCAGCTTTTGCTTTGATTACTGCTTTGCACACTCTTGGCATTCTCTTGATGAGCTTCAAGAGGTAGTCACCTGAAATGGTATTCCAACAGTCTTGAAGGAGTTCCCAGAGATGCTTAGCACTTGTTGGCCCTTTTGCCTTCACTCTGCGGTCCAGCTCACCCCAAACCATCTCGATTGGGTTCAGGTCTGGTGACTGTGGAGGTCAGGTCATCTGGCGTAGCACCCCATCACTCTCCTTCTTGGTCAAATAGCCCTTACACAGCCTGTAGGTGTGTTTGGGGTCATTGTCCTGTTGATAAATAAATGATGGTCCAACTAAACGCAAACCGGATGGAATAGCATGCCGCTGCAAGATGCTGTGGTAGCCATGCTGGTTCAGTATGCCTTCAATTTTGAATAAATCCCCAACAGTGTCACCAGCAAAGCACCCCCACACCATCACACCTCCTCCTCCATGCTTCACGGTGGGAACCAGGCATGTAGAGTCCATCCGTTCACCTTTTCTGCGTCGTACAAAGACACGGTGGTTGGAACCAAAGATCTCAAATTTGGACTCATCAGACCAAAGCACAGATTTCCACTGGTCTAATGTCCATTCCTTGTGTTCTTTAGCCTAGACAAGTCTCTTCTGCTTGTTGCCTGTCCTTAGCAGTGGTTTCCTAGCAGCTATTTTACCATGAAGGCCTGCTGCACACAGTCTCCTCTTAACAGTTGTTGTAGAGATGTGTCTGCTGCTAGAACTCTGTGTGGCATTGACCTGGTCTCTAATCTGAGCTGCTGTTAACCTGCGATTTCTGAGGCTGGTGACTCGGATGAACTTATCCTTCGCAGCAGAGGTGACTCTTGGTCTTCCTTTCCTGGGGCGGTCCTCATGTGAGCCAGTTTCTTTGTAGCACTTGATGGTTTTTGCGACTGCACTTGGGGACACTTTCAAAGTTTTCCCAATTTTTCGGACTGACTGACCTTCATTTCTTAAAGTAATGATGGCCACTCGTTTTTCTTTACTTAGCTGCTTTTTCTTGCCATAATACAAATTCTAACAGTCTATTCAGTAGGACTATCAGCTGTGTATCCACCTGACTTCTGCCCAACACAACTCATGGTCCCAACCCCATTTATAAGGCAAGAAATCCCACTTATTAAACCTGACAGGGCACACCTGTGAAGTGAAAACCATTTCAGGTGACTACCTCTTGAAGCTCATCAAGAGAATGCCAAGAGTGTGCAAAACAGTAATCTAAGCAAAAGGTGGCTACTTTGAAGAACCTAGAATATAAGATATATTTTCAGTTGTTTCACACTTTTTTGTTAAGTATATAATTCCACATGTGTTAATTCATAGTTTTGATGCCTTCAGTGTGAATCTACAATTTTCATAGTCATGAAAATACAGAAAACTCTTTGAATGAGAAGGTGTGTCCAAACTTTTGGTCTGTACTGTATGTTAAAGGGACTTTCCAGGATTTTCATAGTTTTTAGCCCAATTCGTTTGTTTGACTTAACGAAAGATCCATATCTTCTCTTTGGTGCCCTGCTCCTGCTCCAAGGCTGCATCCACCGGTCACAGGCTTGTTTATTTCCAGCCGGACCATGGACAGGGTCACATGTGCCGCTGCAGCCAATGACTAACCCTAACTTGCTTATTCCTGTCTCCCCACTGAAAACTCATAAAGATAAATGAAATACAGTATCATCAACTATGGGGCTTGATAAGAAGTCCATGGCCCTTACATGTTGGAGGGTCCAGACCAGCCTCAGCCCACCCTCCATGCCATAAAAAGCCGTAACAATATCTGGAATGTTTCATCGGTTTAATGTGTCAGGATTACTTTACATTCAGATTAAGCAAAGAACATCCTACATGTAAAGCGACATATGAAGCAATCAGCCGGCAATGACCGAACGTGTAGCATTGATACAGCCGGTGGGAAATAACATAACCAAACCAGACCAGAGACCTTGGTCAGAGGCTTATATGAGTGCTAGCTCTTCTGACCATCTGTAGTGGCATAAACTGTAACGAATTAGGATGTGACAGGAGTCGCCACGAGCAGCTCTAGCAAAGGGACAATAAATACGTCAGCGGTGGAAACTGCAGGGGCGTTCACTTTTTGTGAAAGACGAGCGGTTTTACCATCCCGGCCAGGATCTTGGGTAGCTGAGCCGATATCACTTCTGTCATCATCTCTGGGAATTCCACACTCAACGCTCGCGACTGGAGAAAGGTGTTAAGGCAATAGAGATGGAGCTGCTTGACCAACTGTTTTAGGTGAGATAAAGTCATAGATTAAAGCTGTTATAATATGAAAAAACCTTCCAGGATTAGAAGGATCTGATTTCTTCCCCAGAAACAGCGCCACTCTTGTCTATGCGCTGCTCCTGGTAGTGCAGCTTAGCCCCACTGAAGTGAACCAAGGTGAGCCGTCATACTAGATATGGACAAATGTGAAGCTATTTCTGAAAAACAAACTTCTGGACAACCCCCTTTAAGGGCCCCACCTCTCCGCAACCATAGCTGATTTACCAAGTTGGGTGGCAATAAGACCTTCCATTGTGCAGGTATATTGAACCCTACCAATTATCTCCTCTAATGTAGGGAGATCAGTGGATTTCCAATTTTGAGCTACTAAAGTCCTGGTTACCTTAAAGGGGTTGTCCCATCACATACAACTTGCAGGATAACAGGCCGAACTGTATAGACAGATGTCTTTTTTCGGCCTTATAAACTATGTTACTATGTTACAATGGGGGCATATCGCTAGGATATGCCTCAATTGTCTGATAAGTGTGGGTCCCATCTCTAGGTCCTGCACCTACAACGAGAATGGAGTGGGGACTTGAATGAAGAGTGCACTGCGCATGCGCAGCCGCCCTCCATTCATTTCGATGGGGCTGCCAAAAATAGCCGAGCTATTTCCATCGTCCTCATAGAAATGAACAGGAGCGGGGTCCGCGCATACGCTGTGCACTCCCATTCACTTCTATGGGAGCAGCGGGAAGCAGCGCTTGGTGGCGGACGGACCCCGGGAAATCCAGGGTCCTCCATCCACAGCTCTCCCCGCTCCATTCTCCTATCAGACAATGCAAACATATCCTAGCGATATGCCCCCATTGTCTATGATGGGAATACCCCTTTAAGTATAGGGGATATGGTAGTCACATGAACAATAGGCATTTTTCCCAGCCCTAGAGATGGTAATGCTACTTCAGGACCCTACAGGATTCCATTACCAATTACTTGTCTCAATAGATTAGTTGTTCTATTCCAGAAATTCCCCAAACCAGAGCAGTGCCACCCAACATGTATCAGTGTTCCAACATCTTAGCACATCGTCAACAAATTGGAGAGGTCTGAGGGTATATTTGGGACAACTTGCTGTATTTTCTATTCCATTGTGAGTAAGGCTACTTTCACACTTGCGTTAGCAGGATCCGTTTGTGAGATCCGCCACAGGCTCTCACAAACGGTCCTAAACAGATCCGTTTTGTCCTAATGCATTCTGAATGGATAAGGATCCGTTCAGAATGCATCAGTTCGCCTCCGTTCAGTCTCCATTCCATTTAGGAGGCGATCAGAAAAACGCTGCCTGCAGCGTTTTGGTGTCCTCTTGTCGGAGCGGAGCCAAACAGATCCGTTTTGACTCATAATGTAAGTCAATGGGGATAGATCTGTTTTCTCTGACACAACAGAAAACGGATCCGTCCTCCATTGACTTTCAATGCAGTTCATGACGGATCCGTCTTGGCTATGTAAAAGATAATACAAACGGATCCGTTCAGAACGGATGCAGGCGGTTGTATTATCATGATGGATCCGTTTGTGAGAGCCTGGACGGATCTCACAAACGGATCCTGCAAACGCAAGTGTGAAAGTTGCCTTACATAGACATTGTTAACTTTGATTAACTGTTTTGGGGGAAATGAGAAAGACGAGCAATTCTGCCATTGTTTTATATCACAAAAGCCATTGAAAGTCACTAAAAAGGTCAAGTAAACATCTCTTGTGACTGTTAATTTAACAGTGTCAAGGTATGAATTGCTACATCTGTACCTATCAGTACTAGTACTAGACTCACAGGCGGCCTATTAGACCCTGCCTAAGGCAGGGCTCAAAGGGATATTCCAATCTGGGACATTGATAGCATATTGTTAGATACGTTCAGGTCCCACCTCTCGCACCCCCTGCTATCTGCAAGCACTGCCACCTCACCGTTCACTGCTACAGGACTGCTGGAAATAGGTGAGCAGCAAGTGGAACTCTCATAGGGGTGAATGGAGATTGGCCACACTCTCACTTCACTACGAGGGCCCTGTTCTGGAGAGACAATTCAAGTAGGCCCAACCCAGCTGACATTAATGGCATATCCTACCCTTTTAATAGGCTTCCTGAGATGGTAGACCTGGAGGCCATTATAAGGCCTTTTAGACCATAGTGACTCATCGGCACTCCATCATGGGGTGCCTGATGGGGGTGCTGGTCACTCTGTCACACCACTTATATACCACAGTTGCTATTGACAGCGTTCTGTGTAGATGGAAGGTGACTCCCAGTATCATATGACTGGTCTTGCATGTGTTTAGATGTCCACAGAGTACATTCATAGTTAAAGTTTGTTTTTTACTTGTTTTTCTTTCTTTTTTGCCAAGAATGTACTTAGCCATCTAAAATCAAAAACATTGTAGATAAGGAAGAGCAATATTCAGAGGTCAAGGTTACCTACAGGCGTATGTAGGACATGAACATAGCCCTTCTATACTTGTAAATGTGTCCAAAATACAAGGACAAATTCAGGATTTTGGTGGGTTTCCAAATGTATTTTTGTCCAAAGCAGGCACAGCTAGATGGGCCTTATTAAACTTTTTTGTTTTTGTTTTTTAAAGGGTGATGAAGCATTAAAAATGAAATTTCAACAAACTCCCCACTATGGGTTGGTGAGATCACTGAATGGTAAAATAAAGTGGACCCATGAGATGAGGAGAACATACTAACCTCATGCATGGAGTCCATAACTTTGGTAAGATGATAGAACCTCTGGGAACTCGCAACGACTCCTTTATGTCTTAGGCTAATCGCTTTCGCCAGCTCTCTTATGTAGCTTGACCTCATCTCGTCAAAAAGACTTTGGCTTTTAAGACCCTCCAAAGGAACTGAAGAAAAAAGACAGAAGTTCCTACAGTATATAAAATAAGAATGAATGTCTCTACAGTAACAACAGCTCCTGGGACATGTGATTCCAATTTTTAATTTCAAGTTATAAATCCATGTAAAAGTCAAATACATATACACATTTTTGGTTATTTCATAGTTTTTGATAGCTACCTTCAGAATTCGACCGGTTGCCCTTGGAAACAGACAGCGGTTTAGCACTTCCCAATGTCAGGCACATGACATAACAACTTAGGGACACATTTATTAAGACTGGGGTTTTAGATGCTGGTCTTCATAAGGGCCCTGTGATGGCGGTGTTTACGCCGAACTTAAGAAGAGGTGCCGGCCTCTTGATAACTTCAGCGCATCCAGCGCCAGTCTAAATGTAAGACAGCTTCAGAGCTGTCTTACATTTAGACCATTTTGTACGCCTAAAACAGGTGTAGAAAATGACAAATGAGATGGGCCTGCCAGCCTGTCCCCTGCCCCGCCCATAATTTTAGACCTGGCGTGAGCAGGGCAAAGTTGCAGATAGTGGCCCAACTAACCATTGCGCCGCCATCTGCGCCAGAAATACGCCTAATTTAGGTGTAATTCAGCTTAGTAAATGATCCCCTTAGTTTAAAACATTAGAGGCCCCACAATGCACTGATCTCCAGCAGGAATCTCAATTTACCTCTATTTACGGTTTCTATTCCTTATAGAGATGAGAGCACTGTATGTACAGATCATGAAGCATCCAGTGCTAGCAATCATGTGATCACCGAGGGCTGGGTATCTGTATGAGCTGCTGGATCTTAGCAGACCCATGTCAGCTCTACAGTGAGGCTGTACAGCCCTGTACAATCTCTCTGAGAAATCAGCAAAAATAATAATATATAAAAAAATATATAATGTTAAATGTCCCCCATAGGTCTTGTATGACCTTATGGGGAGCGCAAAGTGTAAAAAATAAAAATAAGTATTTTAGTTGCACTTTATGCTATAAAAAAGAAAACTTAGAAACAGTCTAATCGAGAAAGAGACTATTTTTTTCCCTTTTTTATCACATTTTCCCACGAATAAAACGTAAAAACAAAAAATGCTAAAATACTGTACATTTATACACACAAAATACATTTACATATATTTTAATGTAAAAACAACAATTAAGGCATCATGTATCGCTGAAAAAAGGCACAAAAATTAATTACATTACTGAACGGCAAAAAAAAAAAGTTATGACTTTCAAAGGTTCATTTACTAAAAAAGACAGAAAATGCGTCTGGTCAGGATGGGATGGAAATAGCCTGTTTCTGAACTGGTTAATGAAGAAGTTTATCAGGATAAGTTATATGGCACCATTTTGCAGTCTATCAGGTTTCATATAACAATGTTTAAAGGGGTTATCCCACGAATAATGTAAAAAATGAAAATCAAACATCATATAGTAAATGACAACCTCTTTCTAACAAAGCTAGAACCAGCCCTGTACCTCACATGGATCCAGAGATCTCCTCATTCATTGTCTGCTAGATTTATATCAAGCTGACAGCTCAAGGGGAGTGTCTTTTCTGCTGCAGCTGAGGAGGCGTGTCCATGCTCTCCCTATCACAGCTCAGGAGGCAGCTAAAAGTTGAAACTGAGCATGTGCGGCCTTCTCAGTGAATAGGTCAAAGAAATAAGAAATTAAGTGGTCCTATACAGATACATTTTATTGAATAACTCAGTAGCTATACAAAATTTTTAATTACATGCAATTAGAAAAGTATTCAGATCCAGGTGCTGGTTTGAAAACTGTAGAATATTTTTTGTGGGACAACCCCTTTAAGTAACATTCAAAACAAATCCACAAAAGCAAAAACAATACATAAATAAAAAAGATTAAGTATAAAAAATATTAAGTATATAAAAACTGAAAAGACAACTTTGGTATCTCCAAACAACCTGTAAATTAGAGTTAACACGTTATTTATAATGCAGTATAAACAGCATAAAAAATCTAAGAAATTGGCACTTAATTAAATAAATTTTTTTTGTTCTACTGGGGGAATTTTTACTTTAAACTCTCATTCATTGGAACATCTATATATTCAAATGCATTACGGCCTGTGCACTTAAAGAATAGGCATTATCAAAGGACAGCTCCGGGGGCCTTTGTTAAGTGGTTGTATAAAAAACAGATTCTGGAGCTCGAAGAGAGTTAAAGGGGTAATTCAGTTACACAGTTTGATGGTATAACCACAGGAAATACTTCCCAAGCAGCGAGACAGACTCAGTGGGGGAGATTTATCAAACTGGTCTGGTGTAAAGTAGAACTGGCTTAGTTGCCCATACCAACCAATCAGATTTCAGCTTTCATTTTTCACAGCTCCTTTGGAAAATGAAAGGTTGAATCTCATTGGTTGCTATGGGCAACTAAGCCAGTTCTACTATACACCAGTTTGATAAATCTCCCCCAGCGACTCCTAAATTCAGGAGAATTCATGTAGAAGTGGCTGTACATATGTTTGGTTCCCTCCATTCACTTCTATGAGAGGTATGAAAACTGCATCCTTGCTTGGCTGTTTCTGTAACTCCCATAGAACAGAATATATACAGCAACCTCTCCATTTTTATTTTTGTATTTTTTTGCTTTTATTTTTTTAGATCATAACACATTAAAATCATTGCAGTTTGTTTTTTACATATTTCACTGATTTTTGCAATAGAACAAAGTGCAATTAAAATACTTTTATTAACCGGTTCAAAACTGGGACATTTAGTGTTCTTCCTGACTAGGTGCACTTTCTGTTTTTGTTTTCTTTTTTTGTTGTTTTTTTTTTTTTTAGTACATGCGCCTTTAAATGCCATAACCTTTTTAAATTTTGATGATACACAGGGATACCTGTGAAAGTATTCAAAAAATGGAAAAATAGTCATTTTGATTTAGGGGGTGTATGGGTTATGGTCGCCAGGGATTGGGCTAGAATCTGCAGTTCGTGCTATGTTTTGTTTTTGTTTTTAATTTTGTCCTTTTTTATTTTTTATTTTACATTTTGTATCCCCCTCCCTCCCATAATGTTAAATTATAATCTCTTTTTACAGCCCCTTCTTTTAGTCATTTCGATATAGAAGAAAATATACTTTATGATCACCAGGGATAGGGCTGGAGGCTGCAATGTGGAATATGGTGGAGTCTTTTTTATAATTTTTTTTTAGTTTTTTATTTTACATTTTGCCACCATAACATGAAGTTCTTTGCATTTTTTCTTTTTATTGCCAATTTCTCCTATAACCATGGTTGACATATTAGTCTCAGTTACAGGAGGAATACAACCTCCTGACATGCACAGCTCATGCAATCACCTGGGACCTGGCGACCACATGCATAGTCACGTTCTGATCTGTACATACAGGGCTCACTAAGCACTGTGTATAGAGCGATGGAGAAGGCAGGGACGTTAAAAATAAAATGTCTCTTCTTTCTCTATGGGAAATCCTGCTTTCACTGACAAATGGCTCCCTGCTCCTGCATCTGCAAGGATATTCAGAAAGAGTTAAATATGGATGAAGATATATATAGTCAACTGGTGGTCCACAACTGGTTAACAAAAGAAACCCCTCACTTTGTTTACACCTAAGAGATATGCAGTACCCCAGATCAAGGGTGAATCTGCAAATTGTTAATTATTTTATGTTATGTTATAACATATATTACCATGTATGGATGACACAGTCAGGGTTAACAATCCTAGCTCAGTCCTTGTAGGAGGTTAGGTGTGGACTGGCTCCACCCCTAGCTCTAGTCAGTAATAGGTAGATTTTGGAAGGGAGAGGAAGCTATAACTTGTGCTCCCTATTCTTAGGCCCCAAAGGCTACAGAGACTTACCGATATCTGCATGATCTACAGAAGGATGGAAAGTAAGACAAAGGAGAGAACCTAGAGTCTGCATGGCCGAGCACTGGAGTCAGTAAGGTAACCTGTTACCAAAAGCAATTACGACTTTACTGCAGTGAGGGGCCCTGTTAAGACACCCTTCACTCTGGGACATGTATCTCTAAAATCCTGAATGTCACAGTGGACATTTCACCACACAAAGAATACTATTGCCCACTATCCATTCTGCAGGAAGAGTCTTGAGACAGATAGCAGGGGAAATAGGGTCATAACTTCAATCCTTTCTAAATTCATACATATTATCGTGGAAAGAATTTCACTGTGTACAGTTGGAACTTTGTAATTGTTGGATATACTACAACTATTTTGCACTTCAGTAAGGACAGATGTTTATTCTGCTACCTCTGGTCTGTATCATATGTTGGCCATTGCACCCTACATGCCCTGCAGCCATACAAACACTCAATGTCAGAGCCACCCCAACCACCATCATGCAGGAGCCTCAACATCAGAGTGTGCCCAGAGGAAAATAAAGGGTCCGCCATCCGGACTTAGGGAGCAACGGTGTGAGGAAAGCCCCTCTGATTGACTGTAACAGCCAGAGTCACTACCACTCCCATCCTCCTCCAGATACTGAGATCACTAGTAACTGGGGCATCTAGGGCATTAAAAGACCAAGAACTGAGTTTTCACTACTCTGTACCTGTATGTCACTTTGCGTTAGTGAATTGCTTGCTGCATGTAAATGTACAGTGCTGGGCAGAAGGGGTTAATATTAGGGATGAGCAAACTTCTGTTTTAGAAGTCGGGTTCGGGAGGGGACTCCTGCATAATGGAAACCAGATGGATCCGTTATGCAGGCCACAGACTCTAAAGGTATTCCGTTATGCATTCCGTCCTTGTATTGCGTTATGGTCCGTGGTCACGGGATCCATAACGCAATGCAGGGTTAATCAGAACCCAAACGCCAACTTCTAAAACAGAAGTTCGCTCATCCTTAGTTAATAGTAACAGTGTAATAGATTTCTATGAATAAGCGTATTTCAAGAGTCCAATCGGTATGTCTTATCTCATGTCTTCTCAGGAGAAATCTCAGCTATTTTAATAGACATTCCTCAAGAGACATATTTCTCCTGCTGCAAAATGTCTGGACATACAGTAACGATAAAGTAGATGTGGCCGCTGATGAGTACTTTTCCATTTACTCCCTTGGATTTTTTTTTATGCACTTATATAACGCTACTATATTCCGCAGCGCTTTACAAACATTAGCATCAAGCTGTCCCCAATGGAGCTATCAATGTAACTTCCCTATCAGTATATCTTTGGAGTGTGGGAGGAAACCAGAGAACCTGGAGGAAACCCACACAAACAAGGGGAGAACATACAAACTACATGCAGATGTTGTCCTTGGTCGGATTCGAACCTAGGACCCCAGTGCCAACCACTGAGTCACCATGCTGCCCATACATCTAAATTGAAAATACATACTGTATATAGAAAAGTTCATCAATGTAGTGGCTGCATTGCTTGCATGGCTTTTTACCTAGCTCCATAGTCCTTAAAGGGGTTGAGTATCATATGCCAAAATTGCTTAAAGGGGTTGTGCAGGCAGTTTATATCAATATCTGATGGGTGGGGTTGCGACACCCGGCACCCCCGGAGATCAGCTGTTTGAAGAGAAGGCAGCACTGCATGTGACCACTGCCTCCTCTTCATTACACGATGCATTGTCTCCCTTGTAATGGCGGCTTAGTGTAATCACAAGTGAACGGAGCAAGTACTCGTAATTACACTGCACGCAGTGTAATGAAGAAAAAGAAGCGCACGCATGGACCACCACCTCCACTTCAAACAGCTGATCAGCAGGGCTGCCGGGAGCTGGACCACCAGAGATCAGATATTGATAACCTATCATCAAGATGTGTAAAAAAAAAGAATTGAGAGCAGCACCAAATACCTCCCAGACAGTCCGTGAAATGCAACAGCCAGTCCTCGGCCACCGATCCACGCAGGTCACCAATATAGCATCCACAACAAAGTTGACGGCAGCATATCCACAGAAGTATATTTATTCTTCAAAAATCCATGGTGAACATGTGCAAATTGTGCCAATAAAGTGCAACACGGTTGTCGAAACGTTGCACTTTATTGGCACAATTTGCACATGTTCACCATGGATTTTTGAAGAATAAATATACTTCTGTGGATATGCTGCCGTCAACTTTGTTGTGGATGCTATATTGGTGACCTGCGTGGATCGGTGGCCGAGGACTGTTGCATTTCACGGACTGTCTGGGAGGTATTTGGTGCTGCTTTCAATTCTTTATTTACACATCTTGATGATAGGTCACCAATATAACCTGCACAACCCCTTTAACCTCTTGACAGTCACGTTAAAATTGGAAAAACCCTCCCAAAAATGTCACTTTTTTTTTTGTAGATTTTTAATGTCTGTCTGCAGTAAATCCTGTTGGCGCACAACTCAGTGGACACTATTGCATTTTAACCCCTTAGTGACATAATTCACCAATGATATTTTCCCCCTTTGTATTCTAGCAGTCATAACTTTTTATTTTTTTATTCTAATTTATTTTTTTATTTTGCGGGATTAGTTGTAGGTTTTTAAGAAGCATCTTTGGGTATATATAGTGTATTAAGTAACTTTTATTATTTTATTTTTAGGGGAAAGATAAAAAATGTAAATTTTACGTTATTTTGTGGAATATATTTACGGCATTCACTGTGTGCTAAAAATAACATAGCTTTATTATGTGGGTCCGTACATAGATGATAATGCCACATTTTTATATATTTTTATTATTTTTAACCCCTCCTGCAGCCTGTCAGCTCTGCAAATGATGCCCCTCCTCCTCCAGACTGACAGCACCACCACTGCTTTAACTGCTCACATCACCAGCTAGAGATTTGGGCTTTGTATTGTTTGGTCTTGGTTTTGATTTTGGTCTTGTATGAAAGCTTGGAATGCCAAAGACCAGGCCCATGCTTCTAGCTCCTACCATTCAGGAGATATCAGCAGCTAAAGCAGCCCTCCCCCCTCCACTTCTGCCCAAGTTGACCTCGGGCAGAACAGTTAGGTGGTTAACCAAAATTCCAAAAAGTCAATCTCTCTATTAACAGTTTAGGACAACTTTCCAATAAGACTTCAGTTTGGATTGTAGAGCGCGATGTGGGTTTTCAAATCTGCAAAATTACTACGTAACACATATAGATTTGGATGTAGATGAGATGTGGATATGAAGTTGATTCACTGCAAAACTCACAAAGAAAATTTTCCAGCGCTTATCATATAACTCCCAGTGGAGCAGTCACTGGTAATAGTGCTTGTTTCATGTCAACACCATCTTAGCCCCATTGACCCCCTACAGCCGTAAAGCACATATTACTCACTTGTGTTCAGGAGTAGCAGAGCCTTCATGCATAGGAATTCCTCGTGGGTGATTTGCAATTTTACAAACTCCTGTGGCAGCTGTCTCATTGAGAGGCAAAGGGCATAAAAAGAAGACTCTTTCATCCGCTGTCTGAGGAGACAAATTATAGGTATATGACTGTGATGTGGACGGGTTACGATTATTATACAGAGACTCCGTGAACGTTGTTTGATATCCTTCAAGATCAATCTCTGGAAAAATGTTGGCGTCTTGTACCATGCTAACTACCCATATTCTCCAGGTGACAAATTGACCCTTTGTGAGAGAGGGTGCAGTGAGAAATTTGAAGTGGCCCCAACACTTCGCTGGATTCCCCGGACACCATTGAGGTGTCGTGAGGTGTTGCTGCTCTCTGGAGGGGATGGTAAGGCATGGTGCACCCCAATGAGAATTAAGTCTAGAGATTCAGGGTCTGCAGTTAACCAGCGTGCTTCTTTACTGGGGTAACTTAAGTGCAAAACAATACAGACAATGCACTGCTTTCCTAGTCTCCTACTTGGCAGAAGATTTCCTAAACTAGATGTCCCTCTCTCTCTCAGAAAGCTAACACTCTGGCCAAGGGTCTGCAGCTCAGTCATCGTGCAAGGTTTACCTATCTCAGCATCTTCTGCTAGTGACTCTGCAGTCTCTTCTACTGACCACTGGTCCCTATCTGAAGACAACTAGGGGCTCTGAATGCTCTACTTTTATAAAGTTTCTAACTAGTCCAGAACCTTCTAGTGAGTGAAGCTGGAGAAGCACAGCCTAACAGAAACAATGTTGCAGTTCATGGCTGCCTAGACTTCTATTGTGCAAGTCAATGGGAATGGTTCAGCAGTTTCCAGATGTAAACAACCATCTGACAAAGCTAAACCAGACAGTCAAAAGTTCACTGTGTCTTTTTTCCCTCCAATACTTAGCTCTGGCATAGGCCCTTATAACAGCAATGGAAAATTAATAAGTTCTCAGTGTACAGTCTGGAAAGTCCCAAAGTCTCTTAGTATTAGCTGGTACATTAACCCTTTCCTCAGTACAGTGCAAAAAATAGTGCAATGACAGTGCAAATGAACAGGGTATATTACAATAAACATAAAGTGCAATTCAACAACGTGAAACAGTATAAGAGCAAATAAAGGCATACATTTTAGGGCAAGTTAACCCTTTAGAGTACAATAAAGTAGGGTTTTGCATAGCATTACCAGAGGCAAATGTGCAAAAAAGTCCAGGATCCAAAGTACCCTTGCTCCAGGGCACTAAACGGGCCCAAGAGGCATAGCCTATTACTGGTGAGGCTAAGCAACTGTGATGTATTTAGAATGTACATTTGACTGTCCTGCACAGTGTTATTCTGTTTTATGTTGCTATTATGTTACTATATAGTGGTGGTGTTTGTATGCGTCAACGGGTCAATCTGGACAACTGAATAGGGCCACATCCTGTTATCACAGCCAGAATGATAGCATGCATGAAGACCGGCTTGCCATTCCACAGGTGGTGGAGGTGATAGTTGTTGGAGGAATGCTCAGTGATCTCAATACCAGCGGGAAACCCTTCAGTTTTGTCCCTATTCATTGTCAATGGTGACAAAACTGAACGAAACGGAGTGCACCAGAATGCATTCCGTTTCGTTTGTTTGCATCCCCTTTGTGGACAGAAAAACCCTGCAAGCAGCGTTTTTTCTGTCCGTGATGTGGTGCGCATCAAAATGGATACGTCATGACTCACAAGGTAAGTCAATGGGGACGGATCCGTTTTCTCAGACACAATAGAGAACGGATCCATCCCCCGTTGACTTTCAATGGAGTTCATGACGGATCCGTCTTGGCTATGTTAAAGATAATACAACCAGATCCATTCATAACGGATGCAGTCACTTGTATTATCAAGACAGAAGCATTTTTGCTGATCCATAGACTGGCAACAAAACCTCAGGGGGGAGGGCGTGCACATGAGTATGCATGGTTAAGAGAGGTTGTTCCTGGTGAGGGTGGACACAAGCATCCCCCAGGAAAACAACCTCAGGCCTGAAAGATAGACACCACTACTGGTATCCCAACCAGGTTTGAGGACTGTAATTTAGAATTTGTAATCTGGAGACAAACAGTAATTGTTGTGGTTAAAAAGACTATGACCACCTACATGTAACCATCATGTTATGTGTGTCTACATGAGTGTAACTGTCAAGCTTGTGCCTTCTGATTGACTTGAAGCCACTAAGACTTGTACCTGTTTCTTTAACCTGAAAGTTGTGTTGTGACATTCCTGTTGGGGACATCACCGCTTCCCTGGACCCTACATGGGCCATTTACACCTTCACAGTTGTACAGATCTGAACTTACAACACTATTGGGATCTATGTGAATATACGGTATATTCTATTTTAGATACTTACTCATTCAGTATTAAGTCTGGGGCAAAGTAAAGCATCTGCCCACTGACATGTTGGTATGACCTCCATCCCATAGCAAACACCATCAAACTCATCCAAGAATATTGCAAGAGGGTAATCTGGTCGTCAATGTGGAGATTCCTAAATCCTACAATCAGAAAGTAAATAGAGCTGAGATATAACGGGACTCTGTAAGTAGCAATGTTTAGATCATAGGTAAGTTCACATGCCATTTCATTACCCAACCCTGTAAAGGAGGACTCTCCTTTTTTACCCCTGATACTGTAGGTAAAATGGAGACAGGGCCCTCAAACTGGTTGCCATCTCTCATACTTGCTAATGCCCATGTAGAGTTGGCATTGTACAAAGAACATCATCGACCACATGAGTCTCTGTACCCACTGGGGCTCACAATCTGACACAGTCAAGAACCAATTAACCTTTCAGTATGTTATTGAAGTGTGAAGGTTAACCAATGACCACCAATGTGGAGAACATAAGCCGCATGTGGCTGTTGTCGGTTCTACACTGGTATCCCTGTGCAAATTCACATTGCCATAGGAAAGATGGGCTACACTAATGTTTTTGACTCCTCTTGAGCAGTTCACAGCAGCCACAGGGGCTTCTGCTGTAGTTCATACACTCCTCAACATTGAAATTGCAACACTAAAAAGGAAAGTCATGGAATTATGGAAATCATAGGATCGATAGACATGTTAATGATATGCAAATCATAAAAAATGGAAAGTAAATGTTCAAAACATCACAACTGATTCAGTACAGAGTATAAGCACCACGCTCATAAATACACGCACTTACACGCCTTGGCATGCTATTAATGAGATCATTAATGGTTGTCTGAGGAATGTTCTGCCACACTGAATGCACTTGGGCATGCAAATCATCAATATCCACTGATAGCAGCTCCCTTTTTAATTGCCGACCTATGACATCCCAGATATGCTTGATGGGAGACAAGTCTGGAGAGTCACATTTTTCAACTTTGCCCCTAAGGCCATCAATTCCTCCCTAATAACTGTTTTATGGGCCTACAAAATAATGGAAACAGAAGTATGGACTTGGGAGTTAAATGTAAAATATTCTTCTACTTGGGTCATAATTTGAGCCACGAGGTCAGAGTTTGCAAGCACTGTGTTATTCAATACAATTCTCTGATCGGGAAATTTCTAAAAAGTGAGGGGCATAAAAACTGGAGCATGGTCTTACAAAGCTATATTCCCTATAATAGAGTTAGTTACGAGTGATGAATTAGTTTGTGACAGGAAGAGATAATCTATGCGGTGATAGGTGAAATAGACTATGGAAAAGAAAGTATAATATAAACGTTATAGGATGATGGGTTTGTCACACATCAAGAACTTGGAGATCGTTGAGAACTCTTTTTAGTCTACAGAGATAAGAAATCTGTGACTGTTTAAGAGGAATCTTGGTTAGGATCCAATGCTAAATTTAAATCCCCACCTGGAATCAAAATAATGTATTTAAAAACAGATAGTGCTCACCCCCCTCACAGAGATATCAGTACTATGAAACCAAAATGAAAAATATTTGGTTGGGAGAGATAGGGTTGTCCCGGATTAAAAACAGGGTTCTTCAAAGAAAGCAGCACATGCTTTTTCTCTCTTGAGAAGGGTAATTATTTCGTACCACATTCAGGCCTGGAAAATGTAATAGCCCAATTGTGCATTTTCCACAAATATCAGGTGAAGTGAAAGAAGAAGAAAAACCTGATAAGATAAACAATGGGTGACAAGACACCTTTGTCAGAATAAAGAAATGTATGAACTTGGCAATCAAAATCTCCAAGTGGCTGCTCATGACAACTGTGGCTGGGTACATGCAAGTAGTGAAAAGGGAAAGGTGGTGGGAGAGTGGGGCATAGGAAAAGATAGTAAGGAGGCCAGTATGAGCCACAGACCATATCCCTGTGGAAAAGCAGAATAGATAAACTACGGGGGGCGGAGCCTGACCAAGCTCTATGGCAGACGTGTGAGTGAGACGCTCCTGCTGCCAAATGCCAACTGAAGCAATAACAGCGATCCCTGTGAGACAATGGGCAAGAATCCTGGACGGGAGAGGCAAAGAGAGAGCCTGGGATCCGGCAAACCCACTCAATCTCAACAAGATATGGAGAAATACTTCAAAAAACACACTGCAGAAACTGCTACGCGCCCATCCAAGATGGCGCCGCCGGACTCAGTGGCGGGACCTGGCTCCGAGGAGTCTGAAGCTGAAAGCGTCTCAGACATCCCTGAAAGACACGCTGCACAGGCAATCTCAAGAGGCTTTTTAAAGAAAGCACTAACAAGAGAAATGGCTCCACAAGTGGCAGAAATATTAGAGCTGAGAGCCGACATTAGACATGTGGGGACGCGGGTTGAATCTCTAGAACATGTGTCCCTGCTCGCACACAACATTGCGGTGAGTGAACAGCTCAACTCTCATTATAACCATCTAAACCAAGCGTTCCTCTCCTTGGAGGACCAAGAAAACAGGAGTAGAAGGAGAAACATTCGGATCAGAGGAATCCCTGAAACTGAAGGCCCTGAAGCTATGTTGGAGGCGGTAAGAAGCTTTTTTGACGATCTTTCAGACCCTGAACCTGCGGCCCATGGAGCCCTTAAACCTAAACCTCCACCTAGTGACCCACCCAGGGACATAGTTTGCGGCTTATTAAGCTATGTAGATACCCTTGCCTTATTCACCGCGGCCAGAGCCCGCACAGATCTTCAATTTTAGGGCGCTAAAATACAAATCTATCAAGACTTAGCCCCGTCTACTCTTCAAAAAAGGCGACTGCTTAAGCCGCTAACGGACTTGCTCCGGTCAAGGAAGAATAGATAAACTACAGTGAAAGTCAACCAAATTCACGACACCAGGGATGCAACTAAAGAAACCAGAGAACCATGAACTTTTGAAAATATGATGTATTTGGAGTTCCTTTCTTGCGTTGATAGACTTCATCCTGGTAACCATTTGCCAAGCATCTCAGTTGGGTAGTTCAGGTAGATGGAACTCCGCTGGCATCTGGAAGTGTATCTCCAGTGGCGTGATCTCAAGCTGTTAATCTTGCGGTCTTCTTATGGTGATCTGCTTTCCTCCTTTTAGACCTGCCACCCCAAAAGGGTTGCCAGGTCTTGATATATGTTAAGAGGGAATCCGTCATGGAGGAGCTGCTCTGTCTCTCTTGCACTCCTTAAGATAGTTGCAGTATCTATGTAGCTCAGAAGACGGCATATCACGTCTTGTGGTGGGCCTCCCACCTTGGGCCTAGGTGGGAGGGCTCTATGGATCCTTTCTATAGTGATTTGCTGCGATCTTTCTTCACCAAGCAAAGATGTGAATATTTCTTTAGCTACTTTTAGGAGCGCTTCATGAGACACTCTTTCAGGCAGGCCCCTTATCCTTATATTTCTCCTTTTGCTCCTATTTTATTGATCTTCTGTACTGAGAAGAGCATCTTTGAGAAACGTTTTCTGTAGGTCTTTCATTTTCTCATCAAAATTTAACATGGCTGCTTAGGTGTCCTCAAGGACTTCTACACGGTTTCCCAAGTGATGCAGGTCTGCGTTCATGTTGGCTAGTTCTTTTAGTACAGGGGAAAGGAAGCTTTTTAACTCTTCCTCTGGGACTTGCGAGGCATGCTGAGCTGATGATGTCTGGAAAGAAGCCACTGGAGAAGCCGCTGCTTTTTTCCTCAGGTATTTCTCCATGTCTGGTTGGAATTTATTTGAAAAAGAGGTCTGCGGAATACCTCTGAGTTTATCTCTGCCTATTTTGCCCATGTTGGCACTGTTGAGAGCAGATTACAGGGAAATCCGTCCCTTTATAGTGAGGAGTTCCGAGTTAAGCTGCCATCACATAGGGCAGTCAAACCCTGACCACCCCTTTTTCATTCCTTTGTCTTTAGTCCTCACTAGCCAGAGTCAATTGCAATATACTTGTGGTACAGGGGCGTAGCTATAGGGGGTGCAGAGGTAGCAGTCGCTACCGGGCCCAGGAGCCTGAGGGGGCCCAAAGACCCTTATACCGCATAAGAAAACGCAGATATTATAGACAGTGCATGCAGATCAAGTTATATCTCTGGCGGGAAGGAAGGGGTTAGGTCAAGAATTTGGCATGGGGTGGTTACCAATACAATTTTTGTCTCAGGCAGCACAAAGGCAATGTGCTTCTTTGCCCCTGGCCACAAAGCACTAAGAGAAGGGGGGCCCAAGCTGAACCCTTGCACCAGGGCCCATGAGTCTTTAGCTACGCCCCTGATGTGGTACAGTATATAGCAGGAACCAAATTTGTAGCCGACAACTGCTATAGCCTCCTAAGTACTTCACTGTTGTGTTACCAGCCAGCCCCATAGTATACTGTCACATTTGTGGGCAGTCTGGGATTGGGTTATTCATTTTATCTTCAAAGCCATACACAATGGCAACCTATTGGATGTACCTTATTACAGTATGTATAAACTCTTCTAATGGCTATTATAATGAACCCCTGAACTAAGTTTTTCCATAGACCCTTGCCCATTCTAGAAAAAAAAACAAAAAACTACTTATTATAACTTATGATGTGAAGACATTGTTAATAAATAACCGTACATACCACCATAACTGGATAATTTCTTACCTGGTAGAGATTTTGACCACTTCACAACACAGAGGAGCTGTCGTTCACACAACTGGTTGAGGCTACACAACAAAGCACTAGGTGTTTCTGGCTGTGTGTTATCATACCCTGCATATACCACCTCGGGCTCTATGCTTTGTAGTATCTGCAGCAGTTCTGGGATATACTGAATTTCTTGAGTTGGACTTGTTGATAGTCTCCGAGTCAGAGCCTGCTGACTTTCGAGAGGCCTGGCCTGCTGAAGGACCACGGTTTCCATCTCTCTTCCTGGTTTAATTCTGTTAAACTTTTTGAACTTCCGACCTAAAGTAAAGCATAGAGCAAGTTTAATGATGTGGAAGACTGACTGATAAAATACTTTTTTATTATTTGAGACCCCCTAGGTCAAATGGTTGGCATTCAATTCAAGGTTTACACTGGCAACACCAATCAGATACCTAGCATGTTGTCATTCTGGAAATAGCCCCTTAATCAATAGGTCTCTGGAGGTTGACAACTGGACCATAATATCTACATGCTTGGACTGAAAAGTTCTAGATGATCAGCAGGGACTGAAGGATAACCCACTAGGCCACCAGGGAAAGGAAACTAAACCACAGCTACTTCCTGCTGGGCCTAAAGATGAGAGGATGAGTAACATAGTGTATAACTTAAACCACTAAGACCCTGGGGAAAGGAAACTAAACCACAACTTCTTCCTGCTGGGCCTAAAGATGAGAGGATGAGTAACATGGTGTATAACTTAAACCACTAAGACCCTGGGGAAAGGAAACTAAACCACAACTTCTTCCTGCTGGGCCTAAACATGAGACGATGAGTAGCTTAGTCTATAAGTTAAATCACTAAGATACCAGGGAAAGGAAACTAAACCACAGTGTGCTCTGCTAGGCCTGAAATGTAGTAGACACTCACCATGGACTGTAGGTTGAGTAACTAGGCCACCAGGGATAGAAACTAAATCACAAGGTGTTTTTGATGGCCCTTGAAAAGTTGTTAATGATCGGAATAGACTGCAGGTTAAGCAACTAGATGACCAGGGATAGAAAACTAATCGACAAGGTGCTCCTGCTAGTCATGAAAAGTAGTAGATGATCAGCATAGACTTTAGATCAAGCAACTAGGCCACCAGGGATATTAACTAAACCACAAGGAGCTCAAAAGGAGTAGATGATATTCCACAGGATCTTTAAAGAGTAGGGATGAGCAAGCATGCTCAGCCGAGCATGCTCGCTCATCTCTATTAAAGTGAAATGTCTTCTCACATTAAAAAAACATGTGGATGGAAATGACTGGGTATACTGGAATTATGGCCTGGCCATATTGTTGTCACAGTTTTAGCACAGATTGGCAAATTTATGTGGAGAGGGAAGTGGTAAGTTCTTAGCTATATTAATGTTCAATATACTGGCAGTAGAAAAAATGTAGAAGAAAGCCAGGAAATGTACAGGGTGACCCATGAAAACGTAGGCCGCCTTTAATAACTCCAAATTTAAATGCCTAATAGTAAATCTATCTTAGTTGTCCAAAGCAACCAATCAAAGCTCAGCTTTCAGTTCCCATAGGGCTCTGAAAAAATTAAAGCTGAGCTCTAATTGGTTGTTATGGACTACTAAGACAGATTTACTATTAGGCAGTTTGATTTGGAGATATTGGAGGCAGGATACTTTTTCGTGGGCCACTCTGCATAATAACAAGCCAGATATTTCTACTACTAACTATGACATCATATTTTCACATTATTCATAATGTGTCTTCTGTTTTCAACAATATCAAATTTATGCTAATTTAAGCTGTTTTTAATCTGAATTCCACATGCAGTGCTAGGCTGAAAAGGGATCTCCAAAGCATCTCCTGCCAATGGTCCATGAAAACCACTGACAGAACACAGATACCATTGTGTCAGTGATTTTCAGGGACCCATAGACTTCAATGGTCGTGTTTGGACCTTGTATTTTGGACCAAAATAGTTCATGTCTCAGTGGTTATTCCAGTGACCCATGGTTAGTGGAAAATCAGTGACGTGTGAATAAACACATTAAAATCAATGGGTACATGTTCCGTCCATGGAGAATTTTCACATAACTGGTCCATATTTCATTGACGTGTGAAAGAGGCCTTAGACTAATAGAGAGTGGACTACAAGATACCATATTTTTTGGACCATAAGACGCACTTTTTCTCCAAAAGTGAGGGGAAATGGCAGTGCGTCTTATAGTCTGAATGCTAATGACCGTTTCCATTATGGAAGCGGTCATTAGTATGCAGTGAGGGAAGGGCTACGCAGACCCCACGCTGCAATGTGTCATGACTGCGTACAGCATCAGGGCGGAGTAGGAACACACTATGATCTGACACTATGAGACGTCAGGTCACAGTGCAGTGCGGACTGGAAGAAGACCAGGGAGCCATGGGTCCTGGATCTGCAAAGTGGCTGTGCCATATGGAGCAAGCAAGGTAAGTTTATTAATTTTTTTTAATGTCTGATCTGAGGTCTGATTAGAGACTGATAGGAGTTTGATCTAAGGCTGATGGGGTCTGATCTGACACTGATGGAGGCTGAAGGAGTCTAAGGGGGTCTGATCTCAAGTCTGATTGAGCTTGGGGGTTTGATGAGGATTGGGGGTTTGATCTGAGGACTGATGAAAAGTATAGATATATTTTTTATTTTCTTCTGTCTGGTGGGTCTTACAGTCCAAAAAATACAGTATTTATGAAAATATGCTTATTATATATAGTGATTATCCCGGAGCATATCTCTTCATATGGCTCTAATTTCTTATGGTTTTTTTTGTTCAATTCTGTATGAAATAATTGTGAAAGCTCCATTGGATGTTGTACTATTTTAAGCGAGCACCATATGGCAGCACACACAGTGCTCTTATGCTGTCACCTGGAAACCCTAGGCCTCTGTAAACAGCTACAGCACAGTAAGTGTGAGACCAACACTGAATAAATCTCATAAGTCTGAGTCTGGGGACCCAGCACAGTCTCTCTTTGCTCCTCACACTGTTAAGGGGGTTGTTTTACTTCAGCAAATGCCATTTATCATGTAGAGAAGTTTAATACAAACCACTTACTAATGTATTATGATTCTCCATATTGCTTCCTTTGCTGGCTGGATTCATTTTTACATCACATTATACACTGCTTGTTTCCATGGTTACAACCACCCTGCAATCCTTCAGTGGTGGTTGTGCTTGCACAATATAGGAAAAAGCACCTGCCTATTTGGTGGCCGGGACTGTGGCATCGCACATAGGCTAGTGCTTTTTCTTATAGTGTGCAAGCACGACCACCACTGATAGATTGCAGGGTGGTCGTAACCATGGAAACGAGTAGTTTATAATGTGATGGAAAAATTAATCCAGCCAGCAGAGGAAGCAATATGGATAATAGCATTACATTAGTAAGTGTCTTGTTTTAACTTCCTCTACATAATAACTGCCATTTGCTAAAGTGAGACAACCCCTTTAATTTTGGTTATCTCAACTGGACAATTGCCTACAGTATAAAGCCATCATCATAGTTCACAGAGATAGGAGCGGTCCTAGTGGTGGAGAAATTTATGAAATAACCTATCAATATGCCATAAATGTCCAGATGGGAAAAGTGGGGGAAAACCTATATATCGATAGACCCTAAAACAGGGGTACTCAACTGGCAGACCGCAGTCCGAATCCGGACCGCGGCAGCCAGCTGTCCGGACCCCTTGCTTGCACCAGAAGCAATGAGCGCTTCCATCAATACAGATGGAAACGCTCATTGCTGGAGCGCAGGGAGCTGATGTCACTCACCGCTCAGCTCCCCGCGCTCCTCCCCTCCTTCTGGCGGCTGCGCTGTAAATGGTGAAGCAGGAAGACTTTTCCTGCTCCACCATTCACTCTGCGCAGATCGCGCTGCCGGCAGGTGTGGGCGGAGCCTGCAGACTGGAAATCTGCATAAGCTTCGCCCACGCCGTGCTGCTGAGCGATCTGTGCCTGCAGTGAAGACAGGACTGTGAGCTTCAGGAACAGGACAAGGTGAGTAGTGCTGTGTGTGTTTTTTGTTTTTTTGTTTTTTTAATACAGAGGGGACACAGAGGAAATTATAACTATTGAGGGGGCACAGAGGACTTTATACCTATGGAGGGGCACAGAGGACTTTATACTTATGGAGGGACACAGAGGACATTATAACTATGGAGGGGGCACAGTGGACTTTATACCTACGGAGGGGGCACAGAGGACTTTATACCTATGGAGAGGGCGCAGAGGGCTTCATAACTATGGAGGGGGCACATAGGACTTTATACCTATGGAGGGGGCACAGAGGACTTTATACCTATGAAGGGGGCACAGAGGACTTTATACCTATGGAGGGGGCACATAGGACTTTATACCTATGGAGGGGGCACATAGGACTTTATAAGTATGGAGGGGGCACATAGGACTTTATACCTATGGAGGGGGCACAGAGGGCATTTTACTCTGGAGGGGGCACAGAGGGCATTTTTACTCTGGAGGGGGCACAGAGGGCATTTTTACTCTGGAGGGGGCACAGAGGGCATTTTTACTCTGGAAGGGGGCACAGAGTACTTTATACCTATGGAGGGGGCACAGAGGGCATTTTTACTCTGGAGGGGGCACAGAGGGCATTACTAATGTGAAGGAGGCACAATGGAAATTTTTACTCTGGAGGGGGCACAATGGGCATTTTTATTCTGGAGGGGCCACAAAGGGAAATTCTACTCTGGAGGGGACACAATGGACATTTTTATTCTGGAGGGGGCACAATGGGCATTTTTATTCTGGAGGGGGCACAATGGGTATTGCAAATAGAAAAGGGGCACAATGCGCATTGATAATGTGAAGGGGGCACAGAGGGTATTATTTCTCTGAAGGGGGTACAGTGCACAGAGGGCATTACTACTATTATTAAGGCTACACGCCACTGGTGTTGTCCCTCCTTATATATTTTTTTGTTTTGCAACTCGGACCTTCATCCTACAGCAGACTCAGGTAGGTGGACCTTCACCAAAAGTACTTGAGTACCCCTGCCCTAAAAGAACATATGAACATTGTTTGTCCAGTCGGAACAACCCCGCACATGTTAGAAAAAAAAATGAAAGTAATTGGTCCCATAAAAACCTCCTTTTCTTTTATCCGGTTTTGTATATAAATATAAATAAATCTAAAAAAATATATAAATAAATCTCTGCATATCCTGAGAGATCAGTCATGTTTTCCTCCACCTCCTCATCACTGTCCTGTGTCTGGTCATAAGACAACGGCTGTAACAGAAGCTTCCCCACTTTGCCCTTGGCTCTGTTTTATAGGAGATCAGTCATGCCTTGCTTCCCCTCCACCATCTCCTCCTCACCTCTGTTCTATGTCTGGCCATAAGACAACTGGCTGCAGCAGGAGCCTCCCCACTCTGCCCTTGTCACTGTTTTCCAGGATATCATGCCTCCCCCCATCTTTTCCTCACATCTGTCCTGTGTCTGGCCATAAGACAACTGGCTGCAGCAGAAGCTTCCCTACTCTGCACTTGGCTCTGATACCCAGGAGATGTCATGCCTCTGCTGTCTCCTTCTCTCCTCTGTCTTGTGTCAGGTCATAACACAACTGGCTGCAGCAGAAGCCTCCCCACTTTGCCCTTGACTCCAATTCTCAGGAGGTGTCATGCCCCCCCACCCCCACCATCTCCTTATGTTATTTTTTTCTAGGTGTAATGTTCCTTTAAAGGGGTATCTCACTTCAGTAAGTGGCTTTTATCATGTAGAGAAAGTTAATACAAGGCACTTACTAATGCATTGTGATTGTCCATATTGCTTCCTTTGCTGGCTGGATTCATTTTTCCATCACATTATACACTGCTCGTTTCCATGGTTACAGACCACCCTGCAATCTATCAGCGGTGGTCGTGCTTGCACACAAGGAAGAAGCATCAGCCTCTCTGGTGGCCGGGACCATGGGAGTGCACATAGGCTAGTGCTTTTTCCTATAGTGTGCAAGCACGACCGCCACTGATGGATTGCAGGGTGGTCTGTAACCATGGAAACAAGCAGTGTATAATGTGATGGAAAAATGAATCCAGCCAGCAAAGGAAGCAATATGGAAAATCACAATACATTAGTAAGTGCCTTGTATTAACTTTCTACACATGATAAATGCCACTTACTGAAGTGAGACAACCCCTAGACAACAGCTTTATCCATGTGGGCATATAACCAATGTATTCAGTGACTTATCTTCTGCCTGCCTAAGAGGGTTCCTAATACCAATGAGTCACATGTCACATGTCACATTTACACTTAGAGGCATATTAAATATATCAGCCGGCACCATTTTATTATTATGGACTACTCAACCACGTGTTTTCCTTTAAGCTCTCATAAAACTGAATAATGTTCTGATAATTTCTGACCAGTGTGTTCAGATCACGCTGCCCTGGATCTCAGCTTCCATGAGGTCATAAACACTTTTCTTTGCCACTGAAAAACAATTTGACTGAAATTTCATCTCCTAATGCTATATTAATTTTACAAAGCCCGTCATTATGTCATGGTTGCAGATTTGTGGACCGTTACCTTAGCTCAAATTTGGTTAAAGACTTGGAATTTCTAATGAAACCAATTCAATACAACATGCTGACTCATCTTTGGATGGTTGTGTGGTTGTTATGCAAGTAGATGTGGATCTGTGGTCCCTACTGAACTGCTTGGGGTTACTCCTAAGGGAGTTTTCCTGGCAATCCCATGGTAAACCCCTGTACAGGGATCTGGACTCCACTGCAGGGGAACCATCAGGCCACTACCTCCTGGAGTAGTCTTTGTTCAGTAGACTGTAGACCCACAGTGGCCAAGTCAGGCAAAACTTTAGCCAGGGACATACCGAGTTCAGGGACGGCACAGTTCGTGCAATTCAAATCGAAAAGGGCAGACAGTTACGTGCACTATATCCACACACTGTACGTGGTCAGAACACAGTGCAGCGCGCTACCGGCAAAAGACCAGAGAGTGGTAAAATCACCTCCAGAAGCACCTTATCCACCGCTCCCTGGTCCTACTGTGTACTAATGAGGGCTTCCATAATGGAAGTACTCATTTGTAGGTGCTTCATAAGATGCACTGCCATTTTTTTTTGGGGGGGTAGGGAGATTACATCTTATGGAGCAAAAGATACGGTATTTCTTCATTTTACTCACTTGTATAGCGCTGACATATTCTGCAGCGCTTTACAGATGATATCATCACTTGCTGTTCCCAGTGAAGTTCACAATCTACGTTCCCCATCAGTATGTCTTATAGACAATAAGATATTCTACTCTTCTCCACTCGCACCGTGTATTTATGTTGGTATTTCTCTAACTGATTCAGATAATAAAAGTTCAAATTACTCTTCTCACTTGGAGCAACAATATGATCAGAACAATACATAAAAACTATGATCGCGTCGTGTTTCCTCACTGCAGGGTATGATGTTATAGTGATGTGGCCTGCGGTTAGCAATAACACTTGGGAGATGAAAAATATAATGACACATATGGGTAGAAATATAAAAATGTAATTTAGGGTCCTTTTACTAGAGTGCCACCTTTTTATGGCACTCTAGAACAGAAACTACACAGAAAATCATCCTTTTAGGTCCCTTGACCGTCAAACTCCCCATCCCCATGAGAGAATGACTTCCCAATCATTAGATACACAGTGTGAGATAGTGACAGGAAAAGTGATCGGGGATTGTTATATTTCCCCAAATGTGTACTAGGCCCTAGGAAGTATACAGTATATTTTTTCCAGGGAAAGTTGGATGAGATATAAGAAACCCAGGAAAGTTGCATATCCCTAGCAAAGAGTAGTTTGCTAAGGATATGCTGTTTTCAGGATCCTGTTTTCAGGTTTGTATTTTTATGGAATGATGGGTAAACTGGTAGTGGGGCCAATCATTCCTTTCCTGGCCAGTACACGTTTTCTTGGTAACTCATTTCCAGCTCATTACTGAGCTATTAAGCTGCAAGGTGTTGTAACAGTGGCTGCTGTGCGCCGCTATTCTTCTGCTTAGAGCCGCGGTCCCGGGCGCCGTTTTTAGCGGTGATCTGCTGCCAGTGCTTCCCCATTCACCGCTGTAGTTCTGGGCTCTGTCCTTGCAGGTACTGAACTGTTTGTTCTGGGATCTGCTTCACAGTTTCCTTTCAGCTCTGGCCACAGCATGCTTGATGCTTGTTCCCTGCAGCACTTCCTTAAGGGCCAGAGAGCGTCACTTCCTGTGCTTTATGGGTTAGATCATGTGACCTCGCTGACCAATCCTAGCGCTCCTGCATGTATATAAGTGGCTCAGCCCCCTTCCCAGATGCCTCAGCGTTAAGGTCCTTGTGTGCTGCTAGGTTGCTGTTATCTCTGCTTGTGTACCTGGCTTGTGCTTGTGTTTCTGGGCTCTGCTACCTGTTTGATCCCTGCCTGCTTTGCCTTGACTCTCCTGTTGCTCCCAGTTATGACTCAGCCTACTGACTATGTCTGTACCTCTGGTACGCTTGGACCAGCTGCCTCATGTGCCAATCCTCCTTGAGAGGTAGCCACCTGGTGTTTTCCTGGGGAAATTCTATCCCCACCATCAGGGGTACTGTGAACAACGAGGGGTTCACTTAGACAATGCCCTTAGTGGAGACAGGACGCGTGGCACAGTGGGTTCACACCCACTTATTTATGACAGGTGTGCACTAGAGAGAGAAAGCCATCTGGGGAGACAGAACCTGTCTGGGGAGACTTTTAGGCCCCTTTCACACGAACGGGAGACTCGGATGTCTCCCGCCTCGTGTGCAGTGTACTGAACTGCCGCCACTGAACAGGGGTTACATAGCATTATACTGATTTATGATGCTATGTAACCCTTACAGTTCTGGAATGTGCTGGATAATGCTGACAGTGTCATCTAATACATTCCAGAACTGTAAGGGTTACATAGCATCATAAATCATGTATAATGCTAAGTAACCCCTGTTCAGTGCCGGAGTTCAGTACAGGGCACACGATGCGGAAGACGTCCGAGTCTCCCGCTCGTGTGAAAGGGGCCTTACTGTGATTGCTAGCATGAAAAGGGAATCTCTACTCCCGATGCAAAGTTTGTTTTTTTTTAAGTGGTTGGTAATAAGCCACTTGTATAGTAAGAGAAGCTTATATGTTTAGTGTTAGGCTGACTATTCGTGTCCGCTGCTGTTGTCCCAGTAAGGCGTGGGCGTTGCTCCACTCTTTGTGTGTATTGGGACTAGTGCTCAGTGAACTTCCTTTCAGCATTGTGGAAGTTAATCCTTCCCTTTTGCTCCCAGTCCAGCTGATGACTAAGGTGCAGATCAGTTACTCTATTTAGCTGGAATGTGAATCCACCTCTTTTTCTGAGCTTTGAGGTTTTCTAGTCTCTAGTAACCAGTGAAGGTGTGATCTCTTGTCTGACTACCTGTGTACTGTACCTTGCCTGTCTACCAATTCTGTTCCTAGCTGCCTGCTCCAACTTTGGAACTACTATTTGGAATACTTACGTATTCAGCCTGCCCTGACCTTGGACTGTGTTCAGACTATGCTTTTTGAGTCATTGGTGCTTTGCACTAATGTCACACCAGGACTACTCCAGGAGGTATTGGCCTGGATGGTTCTCTGCAGTAAAGTCCGGATCTCTGTTATAACCTAAGTCAAACTGGTTGGTTGGCACAGTGGGTCCACACCCACTGTCCATTACATTTAGTTTTAGCTATTTTTGGGCCTGAATGTAAAGCCTATACTTTTATTCTATGCAAGAAAATAAAGAACAGGAAAAGCCCTGGAAATGGACTTCTGTGTCACTGTCGCTGACTGCATTTAATCCCATTTTACCTACTGCTATGGAGACACTTCCCACAATAGGTATTGAATGCAGGTGGCAGAAGCAATCCTATTGATCAGGTGATGACTGAGCACCAGGACAGATGATCAACCTGCTTCCTTACTGTGGGCCTGACATAGCCCTAATTTTGGAAATTGTCACATGATCAGGGTTGTCCTCTCAAGTGAGAGGTAATTAATTTAGAAACACTCTCACAGGACCAGGCAGTGAAAATGTTGTTAGACCTGGTCCTGTCAATCCAAGTGCAGAGGGTGCAACAGTTGCAGAGAGAGCAGAGTCTCTAGGTGTAATGGTAACGCCCCCGTCGCTCCTAGAGGCTGATTTGCATATATTAACCCTTACACTCCCAGCGCCGTACAGTACATGTAGGGCACTGGGGTGATGCGTGAACATGGAGCCCGCTCGCACGTGTGGCGGGAGTCATGGCCGGCAAGTCTCTGCTGTTTCAAACAGCAGAGACTTGCCCCTACTTACCGATGTATCCGATCGGGAACTAAAGCTATTAGATGCCGTGATCTCACGCACGCCCCCCTGTGGCCAATCAGGGCACCTGTGGTGAGGTTTACAGCTTTCAATGTGCAATTCTTAGTTTGGCCACTAGATGGCAGGCCAGGCTAAGAAATGAGCAAAAGGGATATTAAATTCAGGATTTAAAATCCCTGATTGCTCAAAAATAAAAAATATAAAACAGGATCTATTTGCTCATATGTGAGCCTTAAAATAATCACACAAAAAAAAAAAAATTTTTTTTTAAATATATAAAAAATAAAAAAAATATAAAAGTTTAAATCACCCCCCTTTCTGTATAATTAAAAAATAAATACCTAAATAACAATAAATATAGACATCATTGGTATCACCGCGACCGAAAACGATTTGCTTTTTTTTTTTTTTGTCGCTTTTTTTTCTAAAAAAAAAATAAATAAAAAGCAATCAAAAAGTCCTACACACCCCAGAATGCTATTAATAAAAAGTTAAGATCGCCCTGCAAAAATGAGCCCCCATACAGCTTCGTACACATAAATACCAAAAAGTTATATGGGTCAAGATATGACGACAAAAAAAAAAATCCAACTTTATAATTATTTTATCACAAGAAAAACTATACATATTAGGTACCGCCGGATTTGTACTGACCAGTAGAATGAAAGTAACTGGTCGGTTTTAATGAACATCGAACGCTGTAAATAAAAAAAAAACTGTAGCGGAATTGCGTTTTTTTAGCAATTTTACCCTATTTGGAATTTTTTTCCTGCTTCCCACTACACCATATGCAATATTAAATGGTGGTGTTGGAAAGTACAATTTGTCCCGCAAAAAATAAGCCCCCATAAAGCTATGTGAACAAAAATATAAAAAAGTTATGGCTCACAGAAAATAGGGAAGAAAAATGAAAACGCAACACCGAAAAAACTCCGGTAATGAAAGGCTTAAAGCATCATTTTTCTCAGCAATGCGGACACATATGAACATGGGACCAACACAGATGTCTTCAGCTGCCAAGTGCACATGTAACAGGTCAGCCAGTGTCACAGGTACAAAACTGCTGACAGATGCCCTTTAACAAATTATAACAATGCATTAATTAATTATAATATTTGCTGATAGTTTAGGTTGCCTAGCAGTCTTCCAGGCTTAGTGACCACTCTCTCAGTACATGACAGTGTATTTTCTGAAGCGTTTAATAGAGGTTCTTAATGGTACACAAAAGGGTGATGTCTCACTCCCCCACACACGAGAGCGCTGCCTAGAAGTACCAGAAGTCAGAAGAAAACCATCAAGAGTGTGGTGTTGAGAGGACCATATACCCCATATGATAACATGCCTGCAGTTTATACATATGAATCTCTATGAATCTCTAATTCCACCTTTCCTTGTTTTTTGTAGGTAGATGAGTCAGTTAAAATGCAGATTTTCTAAATAACACAAAGTTCAGTGTGTTCCAATGTTGTCTAAACCGTGGGGGCACCCTGACCTTCACAGATAAGCTGCTATTAAATTACCTTTTCTCATATTAAGCAATAAAATACACCAGAAAGGAAACAACATTTCCAAGTTATTTCCACTTTTTTAACACGAAAGTGAGAAAATACATTTTATGACTTTTGGAAATCAGAAGGACACACAAAAAACAAAAAGTTACAAGCAAATAAACAACATTCAGCGTAAATCTCTAGGATGAGGATGACATTGTGTAAAATGGTAAAGTGGTTTTCCAGGTTTTTAATATTGATGACCTATCCTCAGGATAGGTCATCAGTATCAGATCGGCGGGGGTCCGACACCTGACACTCCTCCCAATCAGCTTTTTGAAGAGTGAGCACCACAGCCTCCTTGCAGGTCACCAAGTACAGCGCTGTATATTGTATAGCAGCTGAGCTTGATATTGCACTTGACAGTGTATGGTGACTATATGATGACATTGTGTATAGAGACTTTATGATGACATAGTATATAGCGACTATGATTGCAGAGGCCCAATAGGGGCAGGCACATGGGGAGGAGAGGAGGATGGGAATGGTATTCATGGCAGATAATGGTATTATTTTTTTTTATTTTTTTTTGTCCTGCCTCAGCGGACTTCATGGGCCGGGCACAGTTAAAAGGGGGCACACCCTGGAAGGGGTGTCCTTGATGCTGATGTTAGAGAGGTGCAAGGCAGGAAATGAAGTAGCCTGTGCAGTTCAACATATAACAAATATTTGCTGAAGAACTATTTTTGTCTAAAATCATCCACATGAAAAAGAGTCAGACCATTGCAAACATTCCTGAGTCTGACTTATGAGGTTGATTCCAGGAGCTACCTTATGCAATTCTCACAAAAATGTATGTCATCAATGCCCACTGGGGGTGTAGACCTTCCGTAAGACAGAGACACGATCTGTCCCACTCATATGACTGGGAGCCAGATGCTGGGTAAACCCATCCAAGGGCTGTGGAGTCCAGAAGCCATAAACATGCGTTACCTCCACAGTCTGCTTCAAACACTATTCTCTTAGCTGCTCAACCTTCTTAGGGGTGCTGATATTCACTCTGGATCCCTATATGCTTACTGCTGCGACAGGACTGTGGTTGCTTCAAGTTGCTCACCCATTGAACTGACTGAGACAGTCCTCAGGAAAAAGCCAAGCCCAGCGGTTAGGGTCCACCCCTTCCTGGATATTATCTCTGAAAGGAAGGGATTTAACCCCATAAACCAGCCTTGAGGTGCATTCAAACAAATGAAGAACAATGTACAATAGAATAAGACCACAAGTTCATCAGAGCATTGTTTTTGATCCTTTAGCAGTGATACACTAGGTCACTGGATGATGGCATAGTGTATTCTGACTATATGATGCAGGGCTTTATTGTCCTCTCTTTTTGGTGGAATCTGCAACGAAGGCTGTGAATGGAGCCTTCAATGTGGATGTCAACATATTCTTAGAGGCCAAAGTTAGTTTCTTCATAAGTTTTTAGCAGATCTTCACCTATATACCTCCGAACAGGAAGGAGGACTCATCAGTAGATATTCACCTGCAAAGAATTTGAAAACAACCCAAATTTGGCATCCACGTGACTCTACGCAGAAGATCCACATCTCTTGTGACGATCCCTGATGACTCCCATAGCCCATGAATTTCAAGGCTTCCATGAGTGGAATCGAAGGGCTCATATCGAGATGACTACACAAGACGAGGTGCATGATAACCGTACAGCAGCCAAATTCTGTTTACAATGAGGTCATGCAGTCTCATTCCTCATCGATAACATTGTGTTTTTCTTAGTAGTCTACAGCACAAGCTGGCATGTTGGTGAAGTCCGGTGACTAATGAGGACTTGTAGTCAAGGAGAATAGGTATACGGCAGAACAACACTGGCAACTCTCCAGTCATAGGTATGAAGAATAGAAAAGAAAGCTCAGAGTAGGCAACCAACAGGTTGGAAGGAACTCTGTGAAAAACGGAAATTCCAGCGTCCTTATTAACCCATTCACATCCTTAAAGGGGTAGCGCCAAGTTTCATATTTATTGCCCAATCATAGAATGAATGATATTTGTCTAATCAGTGAGGGTCTGCTGGGATCCTCACTGATCAGAAGAACAGGGATGCTGTCCCCCATATGAATGGAGTGGTAGTCAAGTATGCCTGGAGACACCCCATACATGTCTATGGGACTGCCAAAGAGCACTCTGCTATCTCTACCCAGTCCCAGAGGTGGTGCACATGCTTGACTTCTGCTCCATTCTCATGAAGATGGTTCTTATGATTGATGGGGATCCAACTGGACCCATTCCTTGCCACTGAAGTCTATGGGAGTTACAGACAGAGCCAAGTAAGCAGCATGATGCTTTTCTATAGGTGAGGGTCCAACATGTGACGTTGATAAGCTATATCCCTTTAATCTCAGGACAACCACTGAAAATTCATCTTGGGCCACATCCATTTACCCCAACATTTTCTGAGAAATTTTCCAATCTTCAGAGCCGTAACTGTGGATATCTACCTTAGTTTTCCACTAGGTAACAGCTGAAGTCTGCGCTGCCCATGACAAAATGATCACCATGCCGTGCAGCACTGGCCTGAGCCAATTGCAAGCCAGTACTCGAAATTCTACCACTTCCAGCTTCATCAGCTGTGGTCTAGGATGGTAGGTAATCTCTGATGAGTGCAGGTACAAAGGTAATCTCTGAAACACTTTATCTGTTGCCCGAAAACTATTTTTTCGAGTTCCCATACATTTGTTTTCAATGGAGAGGGGTAGGAAGCCACTATCAGGCTTCTCCAGCAGAGGCCTACATTATCTACTTCAGGAACAAAGGATCGGACATGTTAAGATTCAACTGGCTGATCCTTCTTACCACCAACATCTGATGTAGGGGGAAGACTTGTGACACCTCATAGACATTGTTGAAATTGTGGAATTTGGCAGACTTACTTTACAGTGAAAATGTAAAGCCACCTTAAAGGGGTATTTAAAACTGATGGCATCCTCAGGATAGGCCACCCCACTCTAAGCTGTTTCAGTTTAGCACCATGACTACACAACTCTGTCCATTGTGCAGTGGCTGAAATATGTAACTTCAGTACGTATCCTGAAGTAACTCGGAAAGTAGGCACTGGATATACTCTGTAACAGCTGATTGTGGGGGGTGAAGAGCGTCGGACCCCCAGTGATCAGATATAGATGACTTATCCTAAGGATAGGCCATCAATATTACAATCCTGGAATGTCTCTTTAAGATTTTCAGGAGATCAATTGGACTAGCCCAAAACTGAATTTGCACATTCGAAAAACAAAATTCAATGGCATAAATGTCTGGGGGTCGTGATGTCAGAACCCATTGGGAGAACTAGATATGCCATACAGCTTCAGAGTTGCAGTACCCCAGAGCAAGGGGGTATCTGCAAATTGTTCATTTCTTTATGTTATGTTATGCTATGTATTGCACCCAGTATAACAATTTTTGGATGGCACAGTCAGGCTAAACAACCTTGGCTAAGCACTTGTTGGAGGTTAGGTGTGGACTGGCTCCACCCCTAGATCTAGTCAGTGTTAGCGAGTTTGGAAGGGACGTGAAGCTGTGACTTGTGCTTGCTCTTCCTAGGCTCAAAAAGCTACAGAGACTCATCGATCTCTGCATAATCTAAAGAAGAAGAGAAGGCGTAATACAAAGGAGAGAACCAGTGAAACGGGTCTCATGGCCAACCATTTTATTCAGTAATGTAACCTGCTACCAAAAGCTGTTAAGACTTTACTGCAGTGTGGGGAATACTGCTAAGACACCCTTCACATTATGACACAATCTGGCCAATGGTATCTCTAAAATCCTGTATCCCTCAGTGAACATTACAGCCACCATTGCAAAAATATAATTGCCCATCTACGATTCTGCAGAAAAAGACTTGAGACAGATAGAGGGAAGAGGGCCAAAACTCCCAACCTTTTCCAAATCCATACATTATTATCTGTGAAGAATTGCACTGTGTATAGTATGCTATAGTTGGATGTACTACAATCCTATTTTGCAATTCACTTAAGAGAGATGTTTATTCTGCTACATCTTGCCTGGATATTACTCCAGCATCATACGCCGGCCATTGCTCCCTACACGTCCTTCTTTGCACCCATAAAATCACTAAATTACACTCAAGGCACCCTGACTACCATCAGACAGGAGCCCCAACATCAGGGTGTGCCCTGGAGGAAGAAAGGGTGCACCCTTTTTTCACTGTAAGACCCGAGGTAGCAATGGTGTGAAGAAAGTCACTGTGAATGACTGTAACAACCAGGGCCACTGCCACTCCCATCCTCTGCTCCTCCCGGACGGCTGCAGAGTCACTCTGAGATCTACTGCGTGTTCGTGTTATGCATGTTAGGAGATGAATGCCTTGTATTACTTATCCAAAAATAATGCAAATCAATTTATTTGGAATTTAGAGAGAGTTCTTCATAATGAGGAATAATGTAAGAAATACTATCACAATTTCAGATTTCTGATAAATGAGACAAATGAAACGAATGCCTCTGCTGTCTGCATTGTTGACCATACAAAAGCAGTGATGCCTATTATACTGGAATATATACTCTCAGAGGGGGTTCTGGGATGTACATACTGATTACCATCAGTTGATGTTAAACCCCTGTAAACCCTATAATCAGCAGAATGAACAGAGTGCTGCAGCCCCTTCATTGTTTACACAGCCACAACAACCATATCAGCATGTACAGGTGGCCATTGTGGTGACCTGCTTAGTCTCTTTAAAGTGCATGGTACTGACCTACAGTACCAGCCACAATCACACTCATACTGTATGGCAATGTTCCTCCATAAACATGGAAGGGACCAAAGTGTTCTTTGATAGAACCCCCATTAATTAGCATAAGAACAGGCCATCAAGTCCCAGAAGACCCTTGTAAATAGCTAATATTTTGTAGGTAGTCCAAGGTACCACTTGAATCTCTGTGAACCCCAACACTTGATAAAACCAAGTAGTAGTGACCTTACAAAAGCACATACACTGTCAGCTCCACTAGGCTTTTTCAGATGCCTAAGTTTGACATTGTCTTAGTTGGACAGATCTTAAATGGCCCTATAGCAAAAGTTAACATGAGCCTCCCCCTGTCCTACCCAGTTCCCCTGCATCAAACACTCCCAGAGCAGGCAGTGTTCATGCAAATCGTGAAAGATCCGAGGTTAGGGCAGGCAGCTAATGGTGAATACGGTAATCAGGTGCGAGTCAGATCAGGCAGCGGAGGATCAGAGTCAGATATCAGACAGAGGTCGGTACTAGAGATGAGCGAATTTCTTGGAAATTCGATCCGGCGGATTCGCCGAATTTTACAAAAACATTTGCTTCGTTACAATTTACTTCGCCATGAAGCGCATTTTTTTGTACGTAGTGGGTGGAATGACAGGGAGCTGTGATAGCGCCGCCCCCGTCATTGTACCCCTCAGATGCCGCGTTCATACATGATCGCGGCGTCTGAGTGTAAAAACAGTGTAAAATAGACATTAAAAAGTACATTAAATCAAACTTACCTCCTCCATTTGCTCGCGACGGGCCGGCTGGCGCCATCTTGCTTGAAGATCTGGAGCAAAATCTCACGCGGCGCGAGATTACGTCATCACGCCGGCCGGCATGGTGACGTAATACGTCACAACGCGCGGGATTTCGCCCGGGATCTTCAATCAAGATGGCGGATGGAGGAGGTAAGTATTGATTTTTTGTTTTTTTTTACACTATTTCAGGATAAATCGATTCGTCAACACGTAGCACAAGGAAATTCGGCTTCGAGGCGAATCGAATTTATCCTGAAATTCGGCTCGAATTCCACTTCGTGGGATTCGATTCGCTCATCTCTAGTCGGTACAGTGGCAGACAGACGGAAGAAAACACCTTACAAAGAGACTAGCAAGCTAGATCAACCTATTGCTCAGGCACCCTCCCACAGGGGAAGATGCCTAAAACACCTCAGGTTTAAAGAGGACCTTTCACCACTCCTGACATGCCTTTTTTAATAGCTCCATGCATTCCCCACGTACTAACAATTCTGGAACATCTATTCTTATGGCTCTATGTTGTGCCATTCCTTTATTATTTGCCCTAGAAGTTATGAATGAATTGCTATTTGCCTTCAGTAAAGGAACAGAGGGGAGGGGACCAGTTGGGGGTGTGTACCTGCACAGACTGACTCTAGCCAATCAGTGCTGCCATGTTCAGACTGTTAAAACAGAAATGTCAGGAGTGGTGAAAGCTCCTCTTGAACATCCATTCGCTGATGAAGATTAGAGCACGTGGAAGTGGAAATGCACACAAGCATGCACTATGGGACCATCAGAGGCCACAGTCTGCAAGAGAGGACACAGGACCCTTACAGTCGCTGTGGGAGGGCAGAGGAGGGCTAGTTGTCCTGGACACTGGACTGCAGTAGCAGCAGTGTGAGTAGAGAGGTCTCTGTGCTCGTCCGGAGGAGCAGGACATCAGTGCTCATAGGACGCCAACATAACACATATAGCTTGATGCCTGCAGCTTCCTTCATACAGTATATGATAAAATCGTCTGTCTGAAGCCACCACTAGGGGGAGTACAGTGAATAGGAATGTATACCGTTACCATTGACTGCAATGACAGCTGTACTAAATTCTATGCACTCAGCCCCTCTAGTGACGGCTTTCACATAGGTAACAGAAAGAGTTCAGCACCAGGCCTCCCACGCCTCAGGGCCCATAGCAGTGGAGTGATCTGCCTCCATGGAATGTATGCCACTGATAATGGTAGAATATGGCTTCAATCTCCAAAAACCAAGGCAGAATAGAACTGAAGGGGCGTATCTGTTTCCTGGCGCCACTGCTACAACTGTGTAAACAATAAAAGGGCTGCAGAGCTCTATTCATTCTGCTGATCATGGTGCTTACTGGAGTCTACCCTCTACTGATGGTCATCAATATGTATGTCCCAGGACCCCTTTAAGAATATACATTAGTATGACAGTATAATAGCGTAGTGTGCTTGCAGCCCACTGCATAGAGGGATAATGTATTTCATGCATGTATTTTTCTCCACAACTCCTCTACAGTGGCATGCAAAGTTTGGGCACCCCGGGTCAAAATTACTGTTACTGTGAACAGTTAAGGTAACTTTCACACTGGAGTTTTTTCTGGATTGGGCAGGGTCCAGCAAAAACGCTTCCATTACTGATAATACAACCATCTGCATCCGTTATGAACAGATCCGGTTGTATTATCTTTAACATAGCCAAGACAGATCCATCATGCACTTCATTGAAACTCAATGGAGGACAGATCCGTTTTCTATTGTGTCAGATTGTGTCAGAGAAAACGGATCCTATGATCCTATGATGGAGCTCAATACCGGAAAATATTAACACTAATGTGAAAGTAGCCTAAGCAAGTAAAAGAGAAAAAAAAATAAGCTGAAACACGCTTTTCAACATTTTAAGGAATATCAGTGTATTATTTTGGTTTTGTACTATTTTAGAGTGAAAAAAAATGAAAGCAGTACCTTGCAAAAGTATAGGAACCTAAGGAGATTTGAGCCCTAAGATAACTCATGGAGGTCTCAGATGGCTTCTACAAATAGATAATGTTGCTAAACACACCTCAAAATCCAGACTATCTCAACAGACGCAAACTGAAGATTTTACCATGGCCCTCACAGTCCCTGATCTGAACGCCATTGAAAATCTGATGGATAGATGTCAAAAGAACAGCGCATGCAAGATGGCCCAGGAATCTCACAGAAGTGGAAGATGAATGGATGAAAATCCCTCAAACAAGAATTGAAAAACTCTTTGCTTCCTACAAAAAGCGTTTACAAGCTGGGGGTGCTACTAGGTACTAACCATGCAGGGTTCCCAAACTTTTTATTTTGACAATTTAAGAGATGAAAATAAAAAATTCTGTTTGCTTAAAATACAAAGGAAAAGTGTCATCTTTAACTTTATGCCTTTTGGGGATCATCTTCAACTTGCTTAACTGGTCCCAAAATTTTGCATGCCACTGTATGTAGGATAAGGGGTTACTTTATCAGTCGTAGAAACGGTTGCCAAGTGTGGGCTGGTCCCACCCGCATGTAGTTGGTAAGCTGCTCAGTCCTGTGTAGGCTATGGGTGAGAGAGCAGCCAGGAGCAGCACTTACAGAGAAGCTATTTCCCAGCAAACTAATAGCATGTGTACCAGCCCTTGAGGGAATGAACTTCTAGAAATAACAGAAATAACAGAATATTTGCAAAAGACGGCAATGCATGTGCTTTGGCTATAGACTTCCCAGCATCTTGATTAGGGTGATAAACCTCAGGGTCCTCACCATATTAGAGAGACACACTGGCTATCTTTTTGAGAACTGCATCCCACTGAAGGTACTGTGGAAATACAGATATACAGAGAGAGAGGAATTGCACAAGTTATCTGTAAAGGGACTCAAAGGAGCCTCTACGCTGTTTATATTCCTTATACACAGCCTTGGGAGAGCTGCCAATGCAACATACAGTATATGATAAGAACTGTTCCTATCACTGTCAGCACGTGCACTCCTGTACTTCGAACTGATGAAGCTGCTAGTAAAATGGTTCACCTGTTATTCTTAAAACCAGCTGCACTGTAATGTGTGCCCACCATTCGGCACCTCTGCCTTGCATCTTGAAACTTATCTCCACCAAGGACAGCCCAACCACCACCAGGCAGCCCCAAAACCAGGGTGTGCCCCCCCCCCTCTCCCCAGAACGGCCCAGGGAGCGCCAGAGTAAGGACTGCCCCATCTTTGCCATAGTCACCACTCTCATCCTCTCTGTCCTATGCCTCCTCTCTGGGCCGCTGCAATAGGCATTATTGCATTTGTACTGTCAACCATTTGAAATTGTGAGAGTTTTTCTTAGATTATTCCTCATTATGGAGAGCTCTCGCTACATTCCAGATAAAGTGCACTGCCCCACAGAAGACACATCCCAGACACACAGTGCACACAGCTATGTCTGGGATGTGACATGTAATAGACACACAGTGCACACAGGTATGTCTGGGATGTGACATGTAATAGACACACAGTGCACACAGGTATGTCTGGGATGTGACATGTAATACACACACACAGTGCACACAGGTATGTCTGGGATGTGACATGTAATACACACACACAGTGCACACAGGTATGTCTGGGATGTGACATGTAATACAGACACACAGTGCACACAGGTATGTCTGGGATGTGACATGTAATACACACACACAGTGCACACAGGTATGTCTGGGATGTGACATGTAATACACACACCACAGTGCACACAGGTATGTCTGGGATGTGACATGTAATACACACACACAGTGCACACAGGTATGTCTGGGATGTGACATGTAATACAGACACACAGTGCACACAGGTATGTCTGGGATGTGACATGTAATACAGACACACAGTGCACACAGGAATGTCTGGGATGTGACATGTAATACAGACACAGTGCACACAGGTATGTCTGGGATGTGACATGTAATACACACACACAGTGCATACAGGTATGTCTGGGATGTGACATGTAATACAGACAAACAGTGCACACAGGTATGTCTGGGATGTGACATGTAATACAGACACACAGTGGCACACAGGTATGTCTGGGATGTGACATGTAATACAGACACACAGTGCACACAGGTATGTCTGGGATGTGACATGTAATACACACACAGTGCACTCAGGTTTGTCTGGGATGTGACATGTAATACAGACACACAGTGCACACAGGTATGTCTGGGATGTGTCATGTAATACACACACACAGTGCACTCAGGTTTGTCTGGGATGTGACATGTAATACAGACACACAGTGCACACAGGTATGTCTGGGATGTGACATGTAATACACACACACAGTGCACTCAGGTTTGTCTGGGATGTGACATGTAATACAGACACACAGTGCACACAGGTTTGTCTGGGATGTGACATGTAATACACACACACAGTGCACACAGGTTTGTCTGGGATGTGACATGTAATACAGACACACAGTGCACACAGGTATGTCTGGGATGTGACATGTAATACACACACACAGTGCATACAGGTATGTCTGGGATGTGACATGTAATACAGACACACAGTGCACACAGGTATGTCTGGGATGTGACATGTAATACACACACACAGTGCACACAGGTTTGTCTGGGATGTGAAATGTAATACAGACACACAGTGCACACAGGTATGTCTGGGATGTGACATGTAATACAGACACACAGTGCACACAGGAATGTCTGGGATGTGACATGTAATACAGACACACAGTGCACACAGGTATGTCTGGGATGTGACATGTAATACACACACACAGTGCACACAGGTATGTCTGGGATGTGACATGTAATACACACACACAGTGCACACAGGTATGTCTGGGATGTGACATGTAATACACACACACAGTGCACACAGGTATGTCTGGGATGTGACATGTAATACAGACACACAGTGCACACAGGTATGTCTGGGATGTGACATGTAATACAGACACACAGTGCACACAGGAATGTCTGGGATGTGACATGTAATACAGACACAGTGCACACAGGTATGTCTGGGATGTGACATGTAATACACACACACAGTGCATACAGGTATGTCTGGGATGTGACATGTAATACAGACAAACAGTGCACACAGGTATGTCTGGGATGTGACATGTAATACAGACACACAGTGCACACAGGTATGTCTGGGATGTGACATGTAATACAGACACACAGTGCACACAGGTATGTCTGGGATGTGACATGTAATACACACACACAGTGCACTCAGGTTTGTCTGGGATGTGACATGTAATACAGACACACAGTGCACACAGGTATGTCTGGGATGTGTCATGTAATACAGACACACAGTGCACACAGGTTTGTCTGGGATGTGACATGTAATACACACACACAGTGCACACAGGTTTGTCTGGGATGTGACATGTAATACAGACACACAGTGCACACAGGTATGTCTGGGATGTGACATGTAATACACACACACAGTGCATACAGGTATGTCTGGGATGTGACATGTAATACAGACACACAGTGCACATAGGTATGTCTGGGATGTGACATGTAATACACACACACAGTGCACACAGGTTTGTCTGGGATGTGAAATGTAATACAGACACACAGTGCACACAGGTATGTCTGGGATGTGACATGTAATACACACACACAGTGCACACAGGAATGTCTGGGATGTGACATGTAATACAGACGCACAGTGCACACAGGTATGTCTGGGATGTGACATGTAATACAGACACACAGTGCACACAGGTATGTCTGGGATGTGACATGTAATACAGACACACAGTGCACACAGGTATGTCTGGGATGTGACATGTAATACACACACACAGTGCACTCAGGTTTGTCTGGGATGTGACATGTAATACAGACACACAGTGCACCACAGGTATGTCTGGGATGTGTCATGTAATACAGACACACAGTGCACACAGGTTGTCTGGGATGTGACATGTAATACACACACAGTGCACACAGGTTTGTCTGGGATGTGACATGTAATACAGACACACAGTGCACACAGGTATGTCTGGGATGTGACATGTAATACACACACACAGTGCATACAGGTATGTCTGGGATGTGACATGTAATACAGACACACAGTGCACATAGGTATGTCTGGGATGTGACATGTAATACAGACACACAGTGCACACAGGTATGTCTGGGATGTGACATGTAATACACACACACAGTGCACACAGGTATGTCTGGGATGTGACATGTAATACAGACACACAGTGCACACAGGTATGTCTGGGATGTGACATGTAATACACACACACAGTGCACTCAGGTTTGTCTGGGATGTGACATGTAATACAGACACACAGTGCACACAGGTATGTCTGGGGATGTGTCATGTAATACAGACACACAGTGCCACACAGGTTTGTCTGGGATGTGACATGTAATACACACACACAGTGCACACAGGTTTGTCTGGGATGTGACATGTAATACAGACACACAGTGCACACAGGTATGTCTGGGATGTGACATGTAATACACACACCACAGTGCATACAGGTATGTCTGGGATGTGACCATGTAATACAGACACACAGTGCCATAGGTATGTCTGGGATGTGACATGTAATACAGACACACAGTGCACACAGGTTTGTCTGGGATGTGACATGTAATACAGACACACAGTGCACACAGGTATGTCTGGGATGTGACATGTAATACACACACACAGTGCATACAGGTATGTCTGGGATGTGACATGTAATACAGACACACAGTGCACATAGGTATGTCTGGGATGTGACATGTAATACACACACACAGTGCACACAGGTTTGTCTGGGATGTGAAATGTAATACACACACACAGTGCACACAGGTATGTCTGGGATGTGACATGTAATACAGACCACAGTGCACACAGGTATGTCTGGGATGTGACATGTAATACAGACACACAGTGCACACAGGTATGTCTGGGATGTGACATGTAATACAGACACACAGTGCACATAGGTATGTCTGGGATGTGACATGTAATACACACACCAGTGCACACAGGTATGTCTGGGATGTGACATGTAATACAGACACACAGTGCACACAGGAATGTCTGGGATGTGACATGTAATACAGACGCACAGTGCACACAGGTATGTCTGGGATGTGACATGTAATACAGACACACAGTGCACACAGGTATGTCTGGGATGTGACATGTAATACAGACACACAGTGCACACAGGTATGTCTGGGATGTGACATGTAATACAGACACACAGTGCACATAGGTATGTCTGGGATGTGACATGTAATACACACACACAGTGCACACAGGTTTGTCTGGGATGTGACATGTAATACAGACACACAGTGCACACAGGTATATCTGGATGTGTCATGTAATACAGACACACAGTGCACACAGGTATGTCTGGGATGTCACATGTAATAGACACACAGTGCACACAGGTATGTCTGGGATGTGACATGTAATACACACACACAGTGCACACAGGTTGTCTGGGATGTGACATGTAATACAGACACACAGTGCACACAGGTATGTCTGGGATGTGACATGTAATACACACACACACAGTGCACACAGGTTTGTCTAGGATGTGACATGTAATACAGACACACAGTGCACACAGGTATGTCTGGGATGTGACATGTAATACAGACACACAGTGCACACAGGAATGTCTGGGATGTGACATGTAATACAGACACACAGTGCACACAGGTATGTTTGGGATGTGTCATGTAATACAACACACAGTGCACACAGGTATGTCTGGGATGTGACATGTAATACAGGACACACAGTGCACACAGGAATGTCTGGGATGTGATATGTAATACAGACACACAGTGCACACAGGTATGTCTGGGATGTGTCATGTAATACAGACACACAGTGCACACAGGTATGTCTGGGATGTGACATGTAATACACACACACAGTGTACACAGGTATGTCTGGGATGTGACATGTAATACAGACACACAGTGCACACAGGTATGTCTGGGATGTGACATGTAATACAGACACACAGTGCACACAGGTATGTCTGGGATGTGACATGTAATACAGACACACAGTGCACACAGGTATGTCTGGGATGTGACATGTAATACAGACACACAGTGCACACAGGTATGTCTGGGATGTGACATGTAATACAGACACACAGTGCACACAGGAATGTCTGGGATGTGACATGTAATACAGACGCACAGTGCACACAGGTATGTCTGGGATGTGACATGTAATACACATGACGGAGGTATAGGTCAACTTCACTCGCCCCTAATACTTACCTTTAACCCTTCCTTACCTTCACCATCTCAAAACCCCACAAGACCCTACTACAGCCTCCCCTCCCTCTTACCCCAAAAAATACTCAGACACAAGGGTTGGATTAATCTCGGCCACAGCAGCCGCTTTATTTACCAAAACATAACCATTTACCATAACATATCATAAACTATCCCCAGTAACCCATATGCAACAGCATATGAACAGTAACCCTCCCATATATGTATAACATATAACTAGTAACACAAGAGGAGGTCCTTGAAGCCCCAAATAAAGATATCCACACTTCCATGGGTTGGGCCATCTTGCCTCCAGCCGATGAGCGCCAGCTCAGAGGCACCTCTGATGACCCCTTAACTCCGCCCGCACCAACCACCAACCAAGGGGAGTCCAGCCCCTCCTTCCTACCAGACCAAATTTTCCAACTCCAAGGACCTCCCCCTGCCACCAACGCACAGACTTGACACACTTAAGTCTTTGCGTCCCTCCACACCTTTAAAGCTTTTTCTATGCCCTCCTGTAACGCCAAACACCACATATCGATTCCTACAGCATTTAGATGAACTCCATCCTCTCTCCAAAACCCACCCTGGCCTTTCTCCAATTCCAAATGCCTGACCATCAGTGATCCGTTCCTCGCCATAAACCTGCCAATCACCCGATTAACTTTTACTCTGGCCCTGTTTAAAGCCTCAATTGAGCGAGCACCTCGCCACACTTTTCGTTGTACTATATCTGACCACACCAACACTAACTTTGGGAACAAAGCCCACAGCCGAAGGATATCAAACTTGATATCCCTCACTAGCTCTCTAAACGGACGCGCCCCTAGATCATTCCCCCCCACATGCAATACTAAAATATCCGGCGCCCTATCCAACTTAACAAACCTGTGAACTTCAGGCAACACACACCCCCAAACCATCCCCCTTCGCCCAAGCCACCTTACCACCGCCTCAGATCGCGATAGGCCCAGTTGCTGACCATCCGGCCGTACCGAAGCCCGCAGAGCTCCCCAAAAAACATAGGAATGCCCTAAAATCCAGATCAAAACCGGCTCATCCCCTGTAACGACAAAAGAAAGACAAGAAGCAAAAGGTAACACATCCCCAAAACATAACATCTTCCCCTAAATAACCCCCAACCTCTACACTCTGTCAGTCCTCACATAAGACCTGAACCTGATTGACTCCCATCGACCTATGCGTTTAATTACCTCATCCCCCAACCCCCAACGCGCTGCCTCCGTTGCCGCCCCAATTCGAAACGAGTGGCTAGCATACCCAGAGCTGTCCACCCCCAAACTGTCTAAACACCTCCTAAAGACTGCCGTAAACTGGAACCGGGATAAAAAGGATCCATCCGCATGCACCAACAATGGCACCAACTCCCTCTGCACCCTCACCCCAAACTCCCTCAAACAAGTCACCGGGCACATCAAACACCCCGGAATAGCATATATAACGTTACCCAGCAACCTTTTTCCTCGACATCAGTCTTCGAGTGGCGAATGCAAAACTCCAATCTATCGAAAAACAAAAGAACATCCTCCGCCCATAACCCCCCACCCCTGCTAATCGAAGGGCACACAAGCTCTCCTACTCTCAAAGCCCCAAAAAACGCCAATGAAAATGCCAAACGAAACAACTGTGTCTCCCACACCGAATTACACACTAGCTCCAACTGCTCCCCCAACCGTAAAAGCAACGCAAACGACACCGGCCGGCGCCAGTCTGCCCCTGATCTTAGACACCGCCACCCCTTCAATGCCCTGCCCACCAAAAATGACTTGGTGACGTCCTGCATCCCGCGAACCTTAAAACCAAAAGCAATTCCCGCCATATACCTGTTAACCTTGGACACAGTCCAACCCTCCTCCCTGCACTGCCCCACAAACAATAACAATGGCATCTCTAAATCACCTCCACTAACCACCAGCTGAACACACCATTCCTCCCAACACCGCCATGCCCTATTGTAGGTATCCCACGTACCGGGCGCCAATGAAGACTGGATAAGCCCCACTATTGTGCTGCCAACAGATTCCACAAGCAACCCGGGCACGCCAGCCCGACTTCCTCCGCCTCCGGGGCCAGCTGCCGAAAACGGTCCCACTGTGAACGAGAGAGGGCATCAGCAATACAATTTTCCACCCCAGGTATATGCACAGCCACCACCCACGCGTTCAAAGACAAACACTCCAGCACCAAACGCTGCAACAGCTGCACCACCAGAGGTGATGACGCCGACAACCGATTGATCGCCTGCACCACCCCCAAGTTATCACAGTGGAACCGAATTTTTCTATTCCTGAACAAATCCCCCCACAACAATACAGCCACAACAATTGGAAAAAGCTCTAGCAACACCAAATTCCTAACCCACCCCTTGGACACCCAACTCTCCGGCCAAGCTTCCGCACACCATTGCCCTTTGCAATACACCCCAAAACCACACCCCCCAGCTGCGTCGGAGAAAAGCTCGAAATCAAAGGAATCAACTACCTCCCCCATCACCAGAGATCTCCCATTGTACAACTCCAAAAAGGAACTCCAAACATGTAAATCAGCCCTCAACTCTTTTCCCAAACGAACATAATGATGCGGCTTAGACACCCCCGCTGTCGCCCCTGCCAACCGACGACTAAAGACCCTCCCCATTGGCATAATTCTGCAAGCGAAATTAAGCTTGCCCAAAAGGGATTGAAGGTCCCGCAACTGAATCTTGCGCAACCGCCCCGCCCGCAACACCTCCTCCTTTAACGCCGCAAGTTTATCCAATGGTAACCGACATTCCATCTTTACCGTATCGATTACTATTCCCAAAAAACTTAATTCCGTTGCCGGACCCACCGTCTTATCTGCCGCCAGAGGCGCCCCAAAACTCGCGAACAGCGAACACAAAGTGTGCAGTAACACCGAACAAACCCCAGAACCCGCCGGACCAATACACAAGAAGTCATCCAAATAATGGATGATCGACCTGCATCCCGCCGTTTCCACTACCGCCCATTCCAAAAAGGAACTGAACTTTTCGAAATACGCGCATGAAAGCGAACACCCCATCGGCAGACATCTGTCAACGAAATATCCCCCCTCCCAAAAACAGCCCAACACATGCAAGCTCTCTGGATGCACCGGCAATAATCTAAACGCCGCCTCAATATCCGTCTTGGCCAGTAACGCCCCCTTTCCAAACTTCCGAACCCATGCCACTGCCGCATCAAATGAGGTATAAACCACAGAACACAATTCCGGATCAATACCTTCATTGACCGACGACCCCTTCGGGAACGACAGGTGGTGAATAAGTCTAAACTTATTCACTTCCTTTTTTGGAACCACCCCCAGAGGGGACACCCGTAAATCAGGCAAAGGAGGTTCCAAAAACGGCCCTGCCATCCTCCCCAAGCTAACCTCCTTCAACAACTTCTCTGACACCACTTCCGGCCTCAAAAAGGCTGATTTCAAGTTCCTTGTGACTAATACTGGCCCAGACGGATTAAATGGAATTCTAAACCCAACCGAAAACCCTTCCCTTAACAACGCCGCCGCTTCCTTGTCTGGATAATTATCTAAAGATCACTAATAGAATTTATAAACCACACACAAAAATGTAGAAAACAATACTTTATTGATTAAAACACATGACAAATTGTATATAAGGTAGAAGGCATGGAGTACACGAGAACTATACGAGGGCGTCACCGACCGGGGTACACAGTATAGTAACAATATTAGATAATGAGGTCAAATGCAGGGTTACAGCAGACCTGCCATCAAAGACGAGAGGTACACAGAGTGTATAGAAAAGAGGGTAAGAGATACCCTAAGAAAAATATATCACAAGCACAATCATCTAAGGACAAAAAAATAAATGACCCAGACCTCAAGAAAAAAATCGCTTTTTTCTTGAGGTCTGGGTCATTTATTTTTTTGTCCTTAGATGATTGTGCTTGTGATATATTTTTCTTAGGGTATCTCTTACCCTCTTTTCTATACACTCTGTGTACCTCTCGTCTTTGATGGCAGGTCTGCTGTAACCCTGCATTTGACCTCATTATCTAATATTGTTACTATACTGTGTACCCCGGTCGGTGACGCCCTCGTATAGTTCTCGTGTACTCCATGCCTTCTACCTTATATACAATTTGTCATGTGTTTTAATCAATAAAGTATTGTTTTCTACATTTTTGTGTGTGGTTTATAAATTCTATTAGTGATCTTTAGTGCCCATCCACACTACAGACAGCGTTTGCTGAACTGTATTTATAGGTGCTTATGGATAATTATCTAGAAACGGCTCCATCTTTTCCAGCCGCACCGGAGTCATCCCCTTTGCTATGGGCCTCTCCACTCTTTTGTTTATTCCCCTTAAAGCATCTAGAGGCTCCATGAGACCCCCCGCAAGTGGAGCATTCGTGCTTAAATTTACACTTTGCTCCAAACTTGCAGCTCCCCTCATTAAAAAGGAAACAAAATCCTTTTGCGGACGCTGCCGCAAAACTGGATTGCCCTCCCCCAGCTCCCCCATATTCCCCCCGAAAGGACTGCCCCGCCCTGACCGGGGCTGTCACTTTCAACCATAAGGCTATATCCTTATGATCCCATCTAATGTTCGGCCTGACAGCCTTCCGCTGCCTAAACTGCTCGTCGTATCTAAGCCATGCCTGCCCCCCATAGACCCGATACGCCTCGCCAATTGCATCTAAGTAGCAGAACAACGCCGAACAACATTCCGGCGTTTTTTCCCCAATCACGCTTGCAAGAATTGCAAATGCTTGCAACCAATTTGGAAAAGTCCGCGGGATCAGCCGATACCGCCGCTTTTCCTCATCCTCCTTTTTACCGTTGTCCCGTTTATTCCTATCCAAATTAAATTTTTCTAAAGGGAGCAAGGAGAATATCTCCACGTATTCCCCTTTCCATATCTTCTCACGCACTTCCTGTTTTAGATGTGCTCCCAACGGACCCTCGAAGCAGACATAGACTTCGCCTTTCGCCTTATCGTCCAACCTCACTGCCTCATCCACCATTGAGCCCCCCACTTGCGTCTCAACCGACACAGAACTCCCCCGAACCCCAGAAACAGTTCCCCCTACCCCCGAGGATCCCCCGGACACCCCGCTAACCCCCCACGCCGGCAACGGTGACCCCCCTGCTGACCCTAGACCCGCCAACAAACCCGCCAAGCCACCCAGTAACTGACCCAAACCTCTCCCTAAATCCACCGGGGGGCCCCCAACCCCCCCAGAACCTAACGTACGAGGTAAAATAGCTCCCCAATTTATCTCACCTGGCTGCCTGGGTGCTGTGTTCCCATCAGCCGCAGATCCTGAATCCAGCCGAACCACCATCTGCGACGATCCAGAAGTTCCTGGCAACTCCATCTGCGACGTCCCAGCTGACACTGGCGGTGACATTTTGCTTGCAGGTCCCACAGCCTCCCACGAAGCCTGGACATTCACACTGCTGCTTTCACCTTGAACTGAAGAGGGGGCGGAGCCAGCACCATGCTGCTCGTGCCCTGGAAAGAGCCTGCTGCCTCCTGTCCTCAGCCCTGCAGCAGCTCCGATTCCGCCGCCATCTTGTTCCTGCAGAGGGGCTCCCTCAGAGCCCGCCGACCCAGATCCAGCTCCCACGACGAGCCCCTGAAGACGGGGTGACCGAGCCCGGCCACCCATAGAGTTCCGCCTACTTGCCGGATTCCTCCCCCGCCGCGGTGTTCGAGCAGGAGCCTGGCCCTCAGCCTGCCGGCGGGAAGGGTCCCTGGAGGGGCTCCTCATGCAGCGCTGAACTCTGGGGGGATGGTCCGGACTAAAGCGCGCCGGCGGCCTAGCCCGCCGCGGCCGGCGAGGACCATCAGGAAGAGGGACCGCAGCATCATCCCCCCTGCGCAGAAGCCCCTGAACCTGCTCCTGCAACCAATCAGCCCCACGTGCTCCAGCAGCCGCACGCAGCTCAGCGATGAGGGCCTCCAACTGCGCCATGACAGGTAAGCTCACTAGTCACTACCTGCTAGCTGGGCTGATAACACAAAATGGCCCCTTCCCCACCTGCTCTCCCCCTTTTAACCCCTAAACCCAAGTTCAGCCCACTGCCCCTTTAAATTGCCCAATCCCATCAATCCCCACCCCTTCTGGGCTCGCTGACCGAACCCCCGTCATGCTGGCCTCCCCTAAAGGCCTTGCCCCCCGGTCCGGCCTTAACTTACAGTGCACACAGGTATGTCTGGGATGTGACATGTAATACAGACACACAGTGCACATAGGTATGTCTGGGATGTGACATGTAATACAGACACACAGTGCACACAGGTATGTCTGGGATGTGACATGTAATACAGACACACAGTGCACACAGGAATGTCTGGGATGTGACATGTAATACAGACACAGTGCACACAGGTATGTCTGGGATGTGACATGTAATACAGACACACAGTGCACACAGGTATGTCTGGGATGTGACATGTAATACAGACACACAGTGCACACAGGTATGTCTGGGATGTAACATGTAATACACACACAGTGCACACAGGTATGTCTGGGATGTGACATGTAATACAGACACACAGTGCACACAGGTATGTCTGGGATGTGACATGTAATACACACACAGTGCACACAGGTATGTCTAGGATGTGACATGTAATACACACACACAGTGCACACAGGTATGTCTGGGATGTGACATGTAATACACACACAGTGCACACAGGTATGTCTGGGATGTGACATGTAATACAGACACACAGTGCACACAGGTATGTCTGGGATGTGACATGTAATACACACACAGTGCACACAGGTATGTCTGGGATGTTTCTGCAATCTTCTGTGGGGCACTGCTGTTAGTTATATAGGTGAAAATGAGGTGACAGACTCCCTTTAAAGGGGTTGTCTTATCTTAGACACTAGTGGCATATCACTAAGGTATGCCACCAATGTCAGATAGGTGCAGGTCCCACCTCACACATCTATCTCCAGAATAGAACCCCCAAAATGAGTAGAGGGCAGTAGCGCATGTGTGTGTGCCCTCCATTGACTACTATGGGACTGCCGAAAATATCTCAGAGCTAGATCCGCTATCTCTGGCATTCCCATAGAAGTGAATGGAATAGTGGCAGTGCTTGCTCTGCTATTTTTGGAACTCTCATAGCAATAAATGGAGAGCATGCCACAAATGTGCATTGTGCTCTGCTTCCCTTTCAGAGAACTATTCTGGAGATAGGTACAGGTCTAAGAGGTGGGACAATTACCTGACTTTGATGGCATACCCTAGTGATATGCCATCAAAGTCTGAGATCACACAACTCCTTTAAGAGTGGGATTCTTTTATTTGTTTGTCCATTTCCTACATGACCAAAAATAAAATTAGTTTGATCCCAGACAACCTCTTTACTATATTTTATAGTATCAACATATTCTACAACATTGTACATGGCTTTTATCCCACATATCAATCTTTATCTCCAATGAGCCTCAAAAATTCCCTGGCTCAGACACACACTAGGACCAATTCATAGCGAGGCAGATTGCCTATCAAAATAATTTTTGGATTTTGGGAGAAATCTCACATACAGTAGACATGGAGGAAGACCTACATACTCCATACAGATATTGTCCAAATACTGCAGATAGGACCTGGTCCTGCCCATTATACAAACCCCCCCAATACGAATTCTGATAATTCACCTGCATGAAGGTCAGAAATGTATTGGTGTAGTCTATGATCTCACCCGAGGATGGCGCAGGGAGTCACACAGACTCAACAAGGCAAATCTTCAATAGTGGTTAACTCAGACTGAGGCAGTGAACATAGTTTGGTGGTTATCAACAGTCTCTATATGTGGTTTGCAAAATATCTCCACAAATAGTTGTCAACCATAATAGAACTGTCTCTATATTCCACAGGCAGTTGCCCCTGGTAACAGGACAGTCTTTATACTCCACAGGCAGGTGGTACTGGTAACGGGACAGTCACCATATTCGACAGACAGAATAGATGCACCAGACAGTTGCCCCTAGCAACAAGACAGACTCTTTTTGCATTCACAATATGTTTACGACGGTTATAACAGGCGGTCAGCACAAACTCTTATATCAGGCCATAGTGCATCTCTCAGCATGTATTAGCAAGCCTACCACACAAAATCTTATCTACAATAACCATGTTAAGTTGCAGGGCCTAGTGGGCTGGCTGGGTCGCAATCTCTGCTCACCACTAACTCCACAGTATCACTTACGGCCTACCCACTAGTCTCCAGACCAAAAGTAGTCCAGAACCACTTGCGTTATCCAGAACAGTATCTTCCACTGGAGTGAGCGTTCAAACCAGCAGGCCAATCAGTGACAGCAGTCCAGCAGGACCATAGGCTGAGGTATTTTACTGTGTTGTCACATCTCAGGGTCTCTAACTTCCTCAGCAGACCCAACATCAACCAAGCATCCTCCTCACTGCTAACTAGCCATATATTTACTAACTGACTGACCACAAAGAACGCTGAGCTACCATTTCTGATCTGGTCCTTGTAGGATAAGGCACTTGTATTTTAATATTCTGGTATTGAGCTCCGTCATAGGGGCTCAATACCGGAATAAAACGCTTCAGTTTTGTCCCCATTCATTGTCAATGGGGACAAAACTGAACTGAAGACAACGGAATGCTCCTGGAAGCATTCCGTTCCGTCTCCAGACCGGAGAGCAAACCGCCTGGGCATCCGCACCAAGACGGATCCGGAATGACCCCCAATGCAAGTCAATGGGGACGGATCAGTTTGGTGTGACACAATGGTAAACGGATCCGTCCTCCATTGACTTTAAATGGAGTTCATGACGGATCCGTCTCCCTGCAATTTCCCCTCCCTCCAACAGGTGTAGCTGTGGGTAAACTTACCCTTGTGTGCGCCGTCCTCCTCGTTGCTGGTCAGGTCCGGAGCTGCTGGAACAGGTAAGTGTCTGTGTATGTTTATGTGTCTGTGTGTGTGTGTGTGTATGTGTATGTGTATGTTTATGTGTCTGTGTATGCATGTGTATGTGTGTGTATGTGTGTGTATGTGTGTGTATGTGTATGTATGTGTATGCGCTCTTCTGGCCCCACATGTGTTCATGCGGCAGCACAGATCCGGCGGCACCCTTCACCCGCCAGATCCGTGTTTGTGCTGCTGTGAAAGAGGCCTAAGTAGCAATGCTACACTGACCACACATACAACCTTGCCCAAGTGTTAAGGTTACAGTACACACAAAAAACAGTGCCTGCTATAAAATGCAAGTTTGTACTCACATACAGACCTCTGCCCAGTACAACTAGGCCTAAAAAAATCACCAAAAATTCTAAAAAAATATATATATATTTAATGCAAAAACATTATTTCAACAATAGGTCATTTCTGATTACTCATTCCCTTTAAGTGGTCCGACAGTCTGGGGCACCCCCCTACCATGTGGTTATCTTACTCCTACATGCAATCTTGTCCGTCAATGTGACGCATGGTAATAATCAAGTTGTACCCTTTGCCTAAAGTGCTGTTTCTGCTGAATAAAATTGTGGAATGCGAATGTTTGGGCACCCCTGGTCAAAATTACTGTTACTGTGAAAAGCTAAGCAAGTTGAAGATGAAATGATCTCCAAAAGGCATAAAGTTAAAGATGACACATTCCCTTTGTATTTTAAACAAAACATTTTTTTTTAATTTAGTAACACCCCCTTTGGCAAGTATCACAGCTTGTAAAAGCGTTTTGTAGCAAGACAAGGGTCTTTCAATTCTTGTTTGAGGGATTTCCATCCATTCTTCTTTGCAAAAGTCTTCCACTTTGGTGAGATTCCTGTGCTGTCTTGCATACACTGCTCATTTGAAGTCTATCCACAGATTTTCAATGATTGTCAGATCAGGGCACTAGGTCGTCTATTGCAGATTTTGAGTTGTGTTTAGGAACATTATCCATTTGTAGAAGCCATCCTCTTTTCAACTTCAGCTTTTTTACAGTTGCTGTTATGTTTGCTTCCAGAATTTGCTGGAATTTCATTGAATCCACTCTTCTCTCTACCCATGAAATGTTCCCCGTGCAATTGGCTGCAACACAACCCCAAAGCATGACTGATCCACCCCACTCTTAATGGTTGGTCTTTTCATGATATTTTGTGCCCCCTTTTCTCCAAGTATATCTTTGCTCATTGTGGCCAAACGTTTTATTTTAAGCTCATCAGTCTACAGGACTTGTTTCCAAAATGCACCAGCCTTGTTTAGATGTTCCTTTGAAAACTTCTGACACTAAAGTTTGTGGAAAGGATGCAGGAGAGGTTTTGTTATGATGACTATTCAATGAAAACCATATTTGTGCAGATGTCGCTGAACAGTAGAACAATGTACCACAACTCCGGAGTCTGCTAAATCTTCCTGAAGGTCTTTTGCAGTCAAGCAGAGGTTCTGATTTGTCTTTCTAGTAAACCTACAAGCAGCTGTATCTGAAATTTTTCTTGGTCTTTCAGACATTCTCTAGACCTCTACTGTTCTTGTTACATTTCGAACTGAGGAAATGGCAACCTGAGAATGTTTTGCTTCTCCTACTTTGTAGGACTCAACCATTTTCATTTTCAGAGTGTTAGGCAGCTGCATAGAAAAACCCATTGCTGCTGTTTTTTGGGACAAGGTTAGAGGAGTCTGGGTATATGTAAAATTTGTATCAGCTGGCCTTTCCGAACAATGATTGTAATCAAGCCTTAATCCTAACAGGAGACCTTGAGAGAGAGACCTTGGTCAATGTTATCTGAGTGCTCAAATCTCCCTGGATTCCCAAACTTTTGCAAAGTACTCCTTTCATTTTTTTCCACTAGAAAAATTGTACAAAACCAAAATAATACACTGATATTGCTAAAAATTCACAGTAACAGTAATTTTGACTGGGGGTGGCCAAACTTTTCCATGCCACTGTACATCTTGATGACGGCTACATGTAACTTGGCACGACAATAACATAATCAACAAACAGACAGAACTTCCCCTTCCTGAGACTGTAAACTGCTATAAAGACTTCCTCCTTTTCCTCATTGCATTGCCTTTTTCTTCTGTAAGACGTCAGGATTGTTTTCAGAATTTCTGTTCAGCTTGGCACGTGCTCAAAGGGAAAATTCCTATTTAAGAACACAAGCCAAATGGAGAATGCTTGACTAATGTGCAGATATATCCCAGGGACTTAATAAAATGGATTTGCATCTCTTGTTGTTGATATTATGGCTATTTTTAGCACTATTAAGAGGTTTTTACATTTTTGAATCAAAAAGTTGAATGTACTTTTTCACATTTTTTTTTATACAGGCTTATCGGAGAAGGTAAATTCTCATTATTTCTAGCCAATGTTATTTTTATAGATGCCATAATTCTTGGTGTTCTTATGTTGACAGCTCAGGTCATGTAGGTTAGACCATTAACTAAAACGGAACTGCAGATAAAAATGGCTGGGAGTCTTGAAATGGAACTGAGATTAAAAAAATCAAGATTTTCACGTCAAACCCAAGGACCCATTGCTACATGCAAAAATAGCTGATGATACACATTAATGTCGGCTGGACTCCTCAATTTTGTAACCTTCGAATGGAAATGGGAGCCTCCTGACTCCTTGATGACAGACGTTAGGGAGAGAAGATTTGGGCTTTTGGATTCCAATATGTCCGATTATTTTCTTCTTAGATGGAGCTAATCTGCTGACCAGAAGTGTCTGGCAGAGGTTTACTCTCCTCAACCCACACAGAACGCTTGACTGAGCTTAGCATGCATATGTTTGGGGGGGGGGGTGAAAGGGACTGCTGTAAGCTGAATAGGCGGGAGGCAAACAGCTACAGTGCATTTGGAAAGTATTTAGACCCTTTCACTCTTTTTTTTACTTTTTGTTATGTTGCAGTCATGTACTATTTTTTATTTTTTTTAAATCAGGTTTTCCCCATCAATCAGTTGGAGTCCACCTGTGGTCAACAATCAGTTGATTACACATGATTTGGAGACATATCCCTGTTTATATAAGGCCTTATAGCTGACAATGCATATCAGAGCAAAAATGAAGCTAAGAGGGGGAAAGAACTGCCTGTAGAGATCAGAGACAAGATTGTGTGGAGGAACAGATCTGGTGAAGGGTTGAAGACCACAGTATCGTCCATAATTCTTAAATGGAAGAAGTTTGGAACTATCAGGACTCCTAGAGGCAACCATTCCTCCACCCCACCCCCCAAACTAATTAATCGAAGGAGAAGGGCTTTGTTAAGAGAGATGACTAAGGACTAGAGATGAGCGAGCACTAAAATGCTCGGGTGCTCGCTATTCGAGACAAACTTTTCCCGATGCTCGGGTGCTCGTTTCGAGTAACGAACCCCATTGAAGTCAATGGGAGACTCGAGCAATTTTTGCAGGGGACCAAGGCTCTGCCTAGGGAAGGCTGGGTGAAAACCTGGAAACATCAGAAAATGATGGAAACACCATGGAAATGGACAGGAAACAGCAGGGGCAGCATGCATGGATGCCTCTGAGGCTGCCTAATCCCACCATTACCCCAAATTCTCCTGCAACAGCCTGGTGGTTACCCTCATGGCAATTGTGCTCACCCAGACCAAGAAAGGCGAGGCACATGCCCATCACATGTTAGGGAAGAACCCAACTAGGTGCAATGAAGGTCCATCACCCATGCCCATGCTGGCACTGCTCTCCTATCCCCAGCCACACGATGCAGGCATAAGCCTGACACAGCATGGCGGTGACACCAACAAGTGACCAAGTCAGATGAGGTAGCAGGTGAGCCACCCAAAAATTTAGCCTGACGCAGCATGACGGTGACAACAGAGTGACCGAGTTAGACTGAGGTAGCAGGAGGTGAAGCACGGATGGTAATTCGAAGGAGGAGGAGGAGGGGTTGGAGGAAGAGGCATAGTAATTCTGAGAAACCGTGACCGAGGTAGGCTCCGCAATCCTCCAAGTGGGCAGTACATGAGCGGCCCCAGGGTCAGACTCGGTCAGAGTGAACGAGCTACACGACAGTAGCAGGTAGAGCACATAAAAAATTTAGCGTGGCCCTGTATGTGGACGTTGAGGGCCTGGAGGCAGTCTCCTTGAGAAATGCTCAGGATGGCCGAACGCCAGGCTCGACGGCGGACCCTTTTCGGGTTATCAATTGTCGAAATGTTGGCTTACATCAAGTTTAGAATCTGTTCTTATCAGTTGCTGTGGCTGTTGGTGGTAAAGTGGTGAGCATAGCTGCTTCCCAAGCAGTTGACCCGGGTTCGATTCCCGTCTATCGCATTATGTGGCCCTGCGGAAAAATTGATTGGAGAGAGGGCCTGTAGGCGGCCCTCCGGAAAAATTGTTTAGAGAGAGGGTCTTTAGGTGGACCTCCGGAAAAATTGTTTAGAGACAGGGCCTGTAGGTGGACCTCCGGAAAAATTGTTTGGAGAGAGGGCCTGTAGGGGGCCCTCCGGAAAAATTGTTTAGAGAGAGGGCCTGTAGGTGGACCTCCGGAAAAATTGTTTAGAGAAAGGGCCTGTAGGGGGCCCTCCGGAAAAATTGTTTAGAGAGAGGGCCTGTAGGTTGACCTCGGGAAAAATTGTTCAGAGAGAGAGCCTGTAGGTGGACCTCCGGAAAAATTGTTTGGAGAGAGGGCCTGTAGGGGGCCCTCCGGAAAAATTGTTTAGAGAGAGGGCCTGTAGGTGGACCTCCGGAAAAATTGTTTAGAGAGAGGGCCTGTAGGTGGACCTCCGGAAAAATTGTGGTAAAAGAGTGCCAGTTGGACCTCTAAAAAAATTGCGTTTTTTGGGTCAGCGTTAGGCAAAGACGACAAGGAGGAGGAGGAGTAGGAGGAGTAGAGAAGAGGAATCGGATGCATAAGTAATGTTAATCTTTAGCTGCTTTCCCCCGGAGGAGATTTGAATTCCGGTGAAATCCAGGCTTTGTTCATTTTAATAAGCGTCAGCCTGTCAGCACTGTCAGTTGACAGGCGTGTACGCTTATTGGTGATGACGCCACCAGCTGCACTGAATACCCGCTCTGACAACACGCTAGCGGCAGGGCAGGCCAGCACCTCCAAGGCGTACAGCGCCAGTTCAGGCCATGTGTCCAGCTTTGAAACCCAGTAGTTGTATGGAGCAGAGTGATCAGTCCGGACGTTGGTATGGTCAGCTAGGTACTCCCTCACCATCTTTCTGTAAAGCTCACCCCTACTCTGCTAGACTGGGGACAGGTGACAATGTCTTGCTGGGGTGACATAAAACTGACAAAGGCCTTGGAGAGCGTTCCCCTGCCAGTGCTGGACAAGCTGCCTGCTCGCCTCCTCTCCCCCGCTACTTGGCCCACAGAACCATGCCCTCTGCCGCTAGCGGCGTCAGATGGGAAGAATTGTTTCAGCTTGTGCACCAGGGCCTGTTGATATTGATTCACTCTCATACTCCTTTCCTCTACAGGGATGAGAGTGGAAAGGTTCTGCTTGTACCGTGGGTCCAGGAGAGTGAACACCCAGTAATCGGTGTTTGAAAAAATGCTTCTAACGCGAGGGTCACGGGATAGGCAGCCTAACATGAAGTCTGCCATGTGCGCAAGAGTCCCAACACACAAGAATTCCCTCTCCTCACTGGCCTGACTCTCCATTTCCTCCTCCTCCTCCAAGTCCTCCTCTTCAGCCCATACACGCTCAAGAGTTAAGAAGGACTGAGCACTGGTACCCTCTTCTGTCTTGCCGACATTCTCCTCCTCTTCCTCCTCATCCCCCTCCTCCGATACGCGCTGAGAAACAGACCGGAGGGTGCTCTGGCTATCAAGTGACGTATCTTCCTCCACCGTCTCTTGTGACAAGCGCAAAGCATCCAACTTCATGCTGAACAGTGAGTTTTTCAACAGGCAAAGCAGCGGGATGGTGAGGCTGATAATGGCGGCATTGCCGCTGACCATCTGTGTTGACTCCTCAAAGTTGCTCAACACCTGGCAGATATCAGACATCCACGTCCACTCCTCATTGTAGACTTGAGGAATCTGAGTGACCTGACTACCAGTTCTGGTGGAAGTTGACATCTGGCAGTCTACAATCACTCTGCGATGCTGGTAAACTCTGGATAACATGTTTAATGTCGAATTCCAGCCACAGATCGGTCTGCGCCGAGATGCCCTGTAACAGCTCTTGGGCGGTGTGCCTTTTGTCACCTAAGCTCAGCAATTTGAGCACCGCCTGCTGGCGCTTACCCACGGCACTGCTGCTGCGCCTGGAGCTACCGACTGAAGGCGCCGTGCCCACGGATGGTAATTCGGAGGAGGCGGTGGAGGAGGAGGAGGGGTCGGAGGAGGAGGCATAGTACGTCTGAGAGACCGTGACCAAGGTAGGCCCCGCAGTCCTCGGTGTGGGCAGTACATGAGCGGCCCCAGGGTCAGACTCGGTCCTAGCCTCCACCAAGTTAACCCAATGTGCCGTCAGTGATATATAGTGTCCCTGCCCGGCAGCACTTGTCCACGTGTCCGTGGTTAGGTGGACCTTCTCAGAAACAGCGTTGGTCAGGGCACGGATGATGTTCTGTGACACGTGCTGGTGTAGGGATGGGACGGCACATCGGGAAAAATAGTGGCGGCTGGGGACCGAATACCGAGGGGCAGCCACCGCCATGAGATTGCGAAAGGCCTTGGTCTCTACCAGCCTATAGGGCAGCATCTCCAGGCTCAGCAATTTGGAGATGTGGACGTTGAGGGCTTGGGCATGTGGGTGGGTGGAACTGTATTTCCTCTTGCGCTCTAGCGTCTGCTGTAAAGACAGCTGAACACTGCGCTGGGACACATTGGTGGACGCTGTGGAGAATCGTGGAGGCGAAGGTGTGGTTTTCCGGCGGGAGGCGCTCGTGCCGGGGTCCTGGGCAGGGGGTTGACTAGCAGAGGCAGCGAGTGACACAGGGGAAGGAGCAGTGGTGTGACCCGCAGGAGGTGAATGGCCTTGGTTCCATTGAGTGGGGTGTTTAGCACTCATATGCCTGCGCATGCTGGTGGTGGTTAGGCTAGTAGTGGTGGCACCCCTGCTGATCCTGGTGTGGCACAGGTTGCACACCACAGTCCGTCGGTCATCCTCACTTTCTTTAAAGAACCTCCAGACTTGCGAACATCTAGGCCTCGCCACGGGAGCTTCACTACGTGAAACAGTTGCTGCTGATGCGCCAGCTCTGGCCCTGCTTCTCCCTCTGGCCACACCACTGCCTCTTCCAACCTGTTCTGGTGCAGCACTCGCCTCTGCCTCAGAAGCACTGTCTTCACTCGGCTTATCAACCCAGCTTGGGTCAGTCACCTCGTCATCCTCCGATTCCTCAGTCTGCTCCCCCCTCGGACTTCCTGCCCTGACAACAACTTCACCACTGTCTGACAACTGTGTCTCCTCATCGTCCGACACCTCTTTACACACTTCTTCCACTAAGTAAACATTGTCATCATCATCACTCACAGACTGCGACAGTTGAAAAATTTGGGCATCGGGAAAGAGGTCAGTAGCAACCTGAGAAGTGGTTTGTGACTCTGGGAAGGGTCCAGAAAACAGTTCCTCAGAGTATGCCAGATCGCATTCCAAATTTTCCTGGGAGGGGGCAGACTGGGGGAAGGAGGTTGAGGTGGAGGAGCCAGAGGAGTGCTCCCTTGGGTAACGTGGGTGGACTGCGTGGAAGACTGACTGGTGGACAAATTACATTACCCTGTAAGTTGAGACATGAAGCTAGGGAGTGTAGCTCTGCGGCGTTCCCCTGCTCCCTCATCAGCAGGTACTGTCTCACCCTGCCCAGGACCACGGCCTCTGCCCCCTGCAGTAATTGAATGCCCACACCCACGCCCTCGTCCCCGACCCTTAGCCCTGGGGTTCAACATTTTCTGTATATAAGTGTATTATATGTACAAAAAAAAATGGGCCTGCTGTACTGAAACCCACAAACTTGTTCAATCTGAACAAGAAAATATATAGGTGGATAAGTTAGAGCAAAATTACATATATTATTACGTACCGTGCAGTATGGAGCAATTACACTGAAACTATTAGATTAGGCAGCCTTGGTCTGCTTAAGTGCAACCCAGACAAATGTCGCACAGAGATTTTTGTAATGTAGCTGTATCAGTGACAGCAAAAGACCTTTTTTAATTACGTGACATACAGAATGTGTCACCTGGACAGAAAATACGGATTGTGCTTTGTATATAGGTGGATAAGTTAGAGCAAAATTACATATGTTATTACGTACCATGCAGTATGGAGCAATTACACTGAAACTATTAGATTAGGCAGACTTGGTCTGCTTAAGTGCAACCCAGACAAATGTCGCACAGAGATTTTTCTAATGTAGCTGTATCAGTGAAAGCAAAAGACCGTATTTGATTACGTGACGTACAGTATGGGTCACCTGGACAGAAAATACGGATTGTGGTTTGTGGTGAGTGGACAGCTGAACTGTGACACACAGAATGGTTCCACACTGCTGTATGAAATGGATTTGTATCACTGAGATAAAACAATAAAAAAAAAAAAAGTTCTATATGGCGATAGCTGCACTACTAGTGCCAGCCCAGCCAGGAGACAAAAAAAATTGTCTTGTAGCCCTTAGAAGGGCTGTTGGGTTCTTTCGATATCACTCCTGCCTAACAGAGAACTAAATCCAGGCCCTAACACTCTCCCTGAAACGCAGCAGATCTGTCCCTAACCACATCCAGACAGCATCTGAGCCGAGCACCGCGGGCAGTCACTAGTATATTCCAGGGTCACCTGATCAGGCCAGCCAACCCCTGCTATCGACGTGATGCTGGGTGTACCTCAGAGTCTCCTGGCTTGTTTATTGGCGCTAAAAATTCAAAATGCGGGAGATACCATTTCCTCGAGCATGGCGAGATACTCGTCTGAGCAGCAAGCACTTACAAGTACCCTAATGCTCGAACGAGCACCATCGCTCATCTCTACTAAGAACCCACTGTGGACACTATGACTGAGCTCCAAAGACATTGTGTGTAGATTGGAGAAACTTTCAGAAGGTCTACATCTCTGCAATACTCTACCAATCTGAGCTCTAGGGCAGAGCTGCCAGAAAGAAGCCTCTCCTCAGTAAAAGACACATGAAAATTTGCACTTGAAGGACACTCAGACTGTGAGAAACAAGATTTTCTGGTCTGATGAAACCAATATTGAACTTGTTGGCCTCAATTCTAAGAATCAGATTTGGAGGAAACTAGAGATGAGCGAATCTATTCACCGCTTCGTAGATTCGATACGAATCTTGGAAATTTTCCACTGCAAAGTAAATCCGAATTTTGTGAGATTCTCTTCGTTAGATTCGAAAATGTTCTTAAAGGGAACCTGTCATCTCCGAAACATCCCCTGAACTAGAGTAAGCGTTGTATAGTGAAAGAGATGCTGAATCCGAATATGTAAGTTTTATCTTCATACTCACTTCCATTCTGACGCTGTGCTCCCACAAACCAGCAGTAAAATGCACTCACTGGACTCCAGTGCTCACCCACATAATGGAGAGGACTCAAAGAAGAGTCCACTGAATGCATTTTACTGCTGGTTTGTGGGAGCACAGCTTTGGAATGGAGGGGAGTATGAAGATAAAATTTACATATTCGGATTCAGCATCTCTTACACTATACACCGCTTACTCTAGTTCAGGGGGTGTTTCAGAGATGACAGGTTCCCTTTAAGGCTTTCTACGCATTCGCTATGTACTTGTCCGACAACTTGTACGCTAATGCTACGTATAATTTATTCTATATGCTGTTGCATACAAATTCAATTAATTAGCAAACTTTTACTGTTCGTTATTCGTTCGGCAAAAGCCCACCTGACCTAGTGGGCAGGGCTTGCTCTGATTGGCTCAGTCTCGCTCAGCCAGTGACGCATAACTTCTGCTGCGACTGCCGAGACGAGCAGAAGCGCTGTGTCTGTAGTTCTGAGAGACTGAGACCTGTGTTGTTGAAATTGGGGTGTAATTGTTCAGGGAATCCATATTACACATCAGGGATACTGCAGGGCAAGTGCAGGGCAAGTAATTAATCAGGCAGGGAGAGAGATAGGGAGAGAGACAGGAAGAGAGACAGGGAGAGAGACAAAGACCAGCTGCAGGGCCACAGTCAAGTGAAAAATGTCTGGAATGGATAAGCAAAACGGTTCCAGCCAGACCTCAAGCTCTAAAAAAAGGAGAAGGTGGCACAGGGCAGCAGTGCCAAAGGACCTGTAACCGGAGCATCTACTAGTAGTATTCGCAATACTTGGCCGCTGTTCCACTGGGCCAATCCACCAAGGTGCAAAATTGTAGTGGAGGAGAAAGTAGATGAGGTAGTGGAGTGGATGGCACACTCATCTCAGTCACAATCGGATGATCTGCTGTCATCTGCTGATATAGTATCCATATGTAGCCAGGGGTCAGACTCAGAGCGTTCCTCCTGCTCCACCATTCCGCTCCAGCAAAGCCCGTCATTTTCGTACGCAATTTGTACGCTCATGCGTACCTGTTCACAGAAGTTGCGTACCTTTTAAAACTAAACGTTCATTATTAGTGCGCGAATGTTCGCAAAACACCACATAATAACATATGATTTGTACGCAGATTCGCCAAATAGATTCGTAGAATATATGAATCTTATGAAAAGTTCAACGAATATTCGGCGAATCGAATTTTGGATGATTCGCTCATCTCTAGAGGAAATCAGTTACTGCCCAATACTATCCCTACAGTGAAACAAGGTGGTGGCAGCATTATGCTGTGGGAGTCATTTTCAGCGGTTGGGACAGGGAGACTGTTCAGTGTTGAGGGAAAGCTGAATGATGAAAAGAGATATTCTTAATGAAAACCTAATCCAAAGTGCTCTGGACCTCAGACTGGGCCGAAGGTTCACCTCCAACAAGACAATGACCCTAAGTACACAGCCGAGACATCACAAGAGTGGATTAGGGACAACTCCATGAATGTCTTTGAGTGGCCCAGCCAGAGTCTCAACATGAACCCAATCGAACATCTCTGGAGAGACCTGAAAATGGCTGTCCACTGATGGTCTCCATCCAACCTGACAGAGCTTGAGAGGATCTGCAGAGAAAAATGCCAGAAAATGCCCAAACCCAGGTGTGAAATCCTTGTAGCATCATCCTCAAGAAGACTGGAGGCTGGAATTACTGCCAAAGGGGATTCAACTAAGTCCTGACTGAGTAAAGGGGCTGAATACTTGTCAATGCAAATGCAAGGTTTTAGTTTTTACTTTTCAATAAATTAGAAAAGATTTAGAACATTCTGTTATCGCATTTCTCATTAGGGGGGATTGAGGGCAGAATGATGGGAAATAACTTGATTTTTTTTATTTTAGGACAAGGCTGCAGCATAACAAAATATGAAAAAGTGAAAGGGTCTGAAGAATTGTATTTAATTGTATTAAATTTAATTTAATTGTATTCTGCAAAGTTTAAATACTTACAAGTTATCTTTTAGAAAGTACAGATGTATTATTAAAGAGATATTTCCATCTTGAACATTTGTCAGGATTTCCTTTTAATGTCTAATAGATGAGTGTCCTGCCTCTGGGACCCACACCTACAGTATCTCGAAAATCTGTGGGTCGCTATGACTGGAGAGACTATTCTACTCGGCTATTTTTGGAACTTTCGCAGAAGTTAATGAAGTGAGCCACGCATGCTCAGCTACCTGTCCAGTCACATTGGCCGCAAAATGGAGCCCCATTCTTGATATAGATGTGGGTCTCAGAGGTGTGACGCGTATCTATCATACACTTATGCCATAATGTTCTGAATGGTAGTAATCCAATCTCCACTAATCCCTACAATGAAGACACAATGACTTTCATGGCCAAATACAAGTGATTAAAGTACAAAGTGACCATAAAGCACATGACAATCTCTTTCTAACAAAGCTAGAACCAGCCCTGTACCTCACATGGATCCAGAGATCTCGCCTTTCATTGCTCCAACTGTTCTGCTAGAAATATTACAGCCTGGCAGCTCAAGGGGTAATGCCTTTTCTGGTGCAGCTGGTTTCCTTGTAACTGCCACAGCTTCTAACAGAAGATATGGCTGGTGACAGATAAAGATTCAAACTGAGCGCGTGTGACCACCTCAGTGAGGTGGACAAGAAATAAGGAAAATTACAAACAGCAGGTGGCGCTATACAGATGCATTTTATTGAATAGCTCAGTGACTATGCTAAATTTTTCATTACATCTGATGGGGAAGGATTATTGTAAACATAATTATATCATGGATATACAGAGGGAATGTCATGTATCTGGACAAGGCATTTCTCTGCTGGTTTTCCCACCTGGAAAATCCTAATTGTGTCTAGATGGATACTATAAGGATATATACATCGCTCATTTGTATTTTTAGGTTGTAAGGGTCACACCCAGGGCCTGGCTAATAAACAGAGAGTCTTCTGCTGTTTGGAGTTGGAAGAGATGGAGGAAGGCTCTTCTCATTCCTTTACCTCTTAAATTTTAAGATCTGGAGTATTGCAGACCACATGTTAGATCCCTTGTTTAGGGATAATACAAAAATTCTACAATGCCACATGCAATTACAAAACTATTCAAATCCAGATGCTGGTTTGAAAAATGTTGAATATTTTTTATGGCACAACTGTGCCATAGTAATCCCTTGGCCCCTTCATTCAGATGATCTGTGGGGGGTCCAACATGCCCCCATTAAGAAGTGATAGCATACCATACCAAGAAAAATAGCATTTTGAACAATTCCATGAACTCCACATTTTTAAGCACTGGAAGTAAACAATGAAGATTCTTACTGAACGGCAGCAGAGATCTGTGAGTAATTGCAGAATGAATATTTCAGAATTATATGACTTTCATTATACAACCAATGACCTCAATTTCCTGAAACCAGAAAACCACTTTAGGGCTTGAGACCCGTTTCTGCAGCAGCTTTCCATCTTTCCAGGCCTGACATTTTCCATAATAGAAATGTCTCTTACCTCCCAGAATCATGCCAGCTTGGCAGCATTTTCTCAGTCTACATGATGGACAATTCTTCCTTCTGATTTTATCCACAATACAGTCGTTCCGTCCAGCGCATAAGTAATTGTGCTGCCCTGGAGGGAGGGATGGAGAGAAAGGCAGATTATTTTATATATTAGGACGGTCAATTAGCTCACATTAACTACAATTAACTCAACTACATTCTATGGGGGATAATAGTGAAGCTTGGACAGATTACTGAAGAGCAGGACCGGCCACAGTCTGATGTGTATGAGTTGCTCCTGCTCTCCCCGACAGACGATGTTGGTGGGAAAGAAGGATGGAGAGCACTGAATTTCCACACTCGATCCTTTTCTTCTTCCAGAAGATAAACTGCCCCCAGAGACATCTGGCAGTGGCTTTCTCCTCTCTCCCTACTGAAAACACTCTCAGCCAAGCTGAGGATGCATGTGTATGTGTAAGTCAGGAGAGATGGCTGATCAACCACAACAGCTATAGAAGGTGTTATCTTAATTTCCTTCAAAAGAAAGAACATATTTATCTATGTTATCTATCTATCTATCTATCTATCTATCTATCTATCTATCTATCTATCTAAAACCGGACCTCTAGCCACCCTAGAGGCAGGCTGCTGTGGAGGTCACAGTTAAAGGGTTATTCCCATCTTGGACAATGGGGGCATGTCGCTAGGATATGCCCCCATTGTCCTATAGGTGTGGGTCCCACCGCTAGGGCCCCGCAGCTATATCAAGAATGGGGCCCCGAAAGTGAAGGAGGGCGCACCGCGCATACGCGGCCACCCTCCATTCAGTTGTATGGGGCCGACGAAAATAGCCGAGCGCTGGCTCGGCTATTTCCGTCAGCTCTATACAAATTAATGGTGCGTTGCCATTCATTTTTATGGAGCCAACGGAAATAGCCGAGCTGGTGCTCGGCTATTTTCGGCGGCCCCATACAGATGAGTGGAGGGTGGCCGCGCATGCGCGGTGCACCCTCCTTCACTTTCGGGGCCCCGTTCTCGATATAGGTGTGGGTCCCAGCGGTGGGACCCGCACCTATAGGACAATGGGGGCATATCCTAGTGATATGCTCCCATTGTCCAAGATGGGAATAACCCTTTAAGGGGGTGGGGTGTTGTGGAAATCACTGTTAGGGCAAATTTGCGGAATAGGGGCGGGCCCGTTCACCTCTATGGGCGGCACACTATCTTGCTGAGCCGCGGCTCCGTGCCGCGGTTCAGCAAGAAAAGAAAGAACATGTCCTATACTGGTCTGTACGCACGGACAAGTATAGGCATTTTCAATGGGGCCGCCCGGCGTGTGTTCCGAGAGCTGCGGTAATGCGGACCCGCAAAAATACGCCCATCTGAACGGGGCCTTAAGGAGACGGGGTACTGTGGAATTCACTAATAAAGGGCTGGCCACTGTGGAGGTCACTGTTAACGGGGAGGGCAGCTGTGGAGGTCACTTTTAAGAGGGCAAGATGCTGTGGAGGTCACTGTTAAAGGGGAGGGCATTGTAGAGGTCTCTGTTAAGGGGCAGGGAATGGTGGAAGTCACAGTTAAGGGGATGGTCCACTATGGAGGTCAGTGTTAAGGGGTGCTGTAGAGGTCACTGTTAAGGGGGCTGATTATTGTGGAAATCACTGTTAACGAGATGGGGTACTGTGGATGACACTAATAAAGGGGCGGTCACTGTGGAGTTCGCTGTTAAAGAGAAGAGCACTGTGGATATTACTGTTAAGGGGCAGGCCACTGTGGAGGTCACTGTTAAAGGGGCGGGCACTGTGGAGGTCACTGTTAAGGGATGAGGGGGACTGTGGAGGCCACTATTAATGGGGCAGTGGGGTACTGTGAGATCATTGTTAAGGCAGTGGGGTACTGTGAGGTCACTGTTAAGGTAGCAGGTACAGTGGAGGTCACTGTTAAGGAAGAAGTGTACCGTGGCAGTCACTGTTAAAGGGGCAGTCGCTGTGGAGGTCTCGGTTAAGGGGGTCAGAATTGGTGGAGGTCAGTTAAGGGGACTTTAACCTATGGTCAGTGTTAAGGTACGGGTGCTGTAGAGGTCACTGTTAAGGGGGCGGGCCCCTGTGGAAGTCACTGTCATTGATTAGAAATAAATGCGAGGGCAGATCCATGCAAAAAGCAAATTTGCAACAGAAATCCTTGTGAACATACCGGTATGTACTGCTCTATGGTGCTTCCCTATGGCACCGTATTAAGTGCACATGAAATCAGAGGCCCTTGAACTGGCCGTGTGCATAGGTCTGTAGACTGAATATTTATGAAGCCCATTTTTCTAACACGTGTCTTTCTTGGAAAGAGTTGCAGTCATTTATAAAACAGAAAAATAGCAGAAAACAATGGCAAGTCCAACATGGCATTGCCTAAACCCTAACAAGATATTTATCAACAGGGTATGGACCGTTGTGTTGGCTATGAACATCTACAAGTGATTTGTTTATACATGATGCAAAATTCCTCAAACTGCTGCTCATTATCACCTCCTCCTCCCTTAGTCACCATACATGTTCTTCCTGTCTACAAGTCCTAGGTGGAACTTCTCCATTTAAATGGCTGAAACCTCTAATTCAGATCTAACTACAACATGTATCCTGTTACAGGTGTCACCGGAGAAGGGAGTCCTCAAATTGCAGTTGGTGTTATGTTGGTTTAATTGAGTCTACAGAATCTCTTTACCCTAGAACCTCCCAAGTCACAATTCCCAGAGCATTCATCAATGACTGTAGGAGTGTCAGAAGCATGTGTAAGAAGCCAGGGGTCAATCCCAGGAGAACAGATCAAGATTTGAGAAGAGTAATTGGAAATGTGACCAGGAGATGAGCCAGTGGTCAGTAAACAGTATTTCAGACCACAAGTACCAACAGGGGCCGATTGGCCATAGAACTTACAGGGAAATGTCACAGTTGGCCGATTCCCAGGGGGCCACCTGGGCCCACCTCACAGCCGGCCAGTGGAAGTTTTTGGAGACGTATTTTGTGCTGCTGGCAGTATTTTGTGGTGGATTGTGGTATTTGGCTCTGTTGGGGTGGTATAATGTGCCACAAAGTGGTATTGCTTGCCCCGCCTAGAAGTGTTGGCCTTGCCTTCCATCAAATTGGACCCAAATACAAAATGGGGCCACTTTTAGTATTTTTTCCAGGGCTACTTCAAGTTCTCAGTCCGCCCGAGTACCAAGCAACACAACCAAGAGGGACATGGTGAAGGTATCAATCCATCGGTCAATGGTGATTAGAACAAAACACAGACTAGACGTAAGAACCACTGATTCTCGTGAAGCCATCATCACAGGAGGCCAGAAGCAGAGCGCTTGTGACATCACTGGATCAGGGATCAGTAAGTAACATAACCTTTTAGCCAAGATTCATTTACTCCCAAAGTTTGAGCTGTACAACTCACAACATTTGGGAATATGTTGTTGTGACCAAGAACATGAAAGCTACACTAAGAAGATGTGGAGATGTCCAGCACTTTTCATAGTCAAATCAAGAGTGAGGAAAATCAATGACCAATTAACTGGCTCTGTTACCGCCATACAATAATGGCACAATCTATACTACGTCCTTCAGACAGTGTTGACTTTTAGCCTTGTCTTCTAAAGCAAGATGTCTGTAACCACTAGTGACGGAATCACTTCCACAAGCCATTCTATACATGTCCGCTAACATTCATCAGGTCCACTTATCTCCTTGATGCCTCTGGCAGAGAATGAACACCTTTATCATTAGTGACTGGAGATAATCTGCTTCTGTCATGGGGTCTGACCACTTTATTTTTTGTTGGTTTATTTGGTGGGAATATTACACAAAATTGCACTTGCTTGATTCTTGGTTATATCTGTCACTCATCCCCAATTCCACCCCCACGTCCTGATGCTTCAAACCAGGACTGTCCTGTTTAAATTGGCGAGAGGTGTCAAGTTGATTAGGTAATCAGGGCCCGAAAATTATGTAAGGCCTAAAGGAAATTGTGCTTCCATGCATTACCAGTTGAGATTCATAACCATTTTCTGGTTCCTGTTCCTGCACAAATCATGATATCAAAGGAGTTGTCTCACTTTAGCAAATGACATTTTCCATGTAGCTGGCTTGATTCATTTTTCCATCGCATTATGTGAATGTATGCCTATGCACGCTCCCACAGTCCTGCCCACCAGAGAGGTCGGCGTTTTTTCCTATAGTATGCAAGAACGACCACCAATGCTGGATTGCATGGTGGTCGTAACCCCTGGAAGCACTCCTGTGTTCTCTTTACTGTTTACCTGGTCTCTGTCGATATTGCATCAGCGACCAGGTGTAATTACAGCTTCACCTGCCTGTTCACCACGGCAATAACAACAGAGAGCAGGTAAGCAGTCAAGAGAATGCTGATTGATGGGGAGCTGGGAGTCAGACCCCTGGTGATCTGACAGTGATGATCAAGCTTAAGAATAGGTAATCATTATTGGAAACCAGACAACCCCTTTAAGTGCCAGGCAACGCGTCAATTCCGTTTAGCAAAGTTCAACGGCTGTAAGGGTACAACCACAAGGTGCGATCATACAGTGGTACCACTGCAGTCTAATTAAACTAAGAACGGCACTATTTGTTGGGTCTGTATTGTTATTAACCGTACGGTATTGAAGGTGCCGCACGGCCATAAACAATGCAGATCAACTATACAGTGGGGGTCTTCATTAGGGCCCATTCACACGACCATATATCTTCAGAGATCCGTAGAAAAACGCCACGGAAGTATGTCCGTATTTCCGCAAAAAAACCTATACGGAAGCATCAAAGCACTTCCGTATTTTTGTGGATCCGCAAAAATACGGAAGGTGTCTTTGAAATCATTTCACATAAAGATTTCCAAAGTGATAAAAGAAAAAAAAAATGCATATATGCGGACAGAGATCCGCAAAAATACGGAAGACTTGAATGGGGCCATGGACGTGATTTTGCGGCCAAGTATAGGACATGTTTTATTTTTTTGCGGGAGAACTTCCGTGAGATACGGATGCGGAATGCACATGGTGTGCATTCCGCATTTTTTTTCTCCTATGGAAAATGAATGGGTCCGTCCGTATCTTATCCGCAAAATTGCGGATAAGATACGGAAATGTAAATACTTCGTGTGAATGGGCCCTAAGTTAAAGGGTTTCTGTCACCAGTTTTTTCGGTATGAATCAGGCTGACATTAGAGATGTGCTAATGTCACCTGATTCCAAATATATATCTGTTTTATTTACTGGTGCCCCCATTTTTATATAAAATGAACTTTTATTTTATGCTAATAAGGCTCCTAGGTGCAAGGGGCGTTACCTCTGCTCCTAGAGGCTCTGTTGATTGACAGGACTAGGCAGAGAAGAAACACTGCATTCACCATAGCTTTTAAGGACCTTCAATGATGTCATGACCATGTGATCAGTCACATGGTTTAGGAGGAGACAGGCTGTTTGTGTGATCGTAACCATGTGACTGATCACATGGTCATGACATCATTGAAGGTCCTTAAAAGGTATGGTGTATGCAGTGTTTCTTCTCTGCCTGGTCCTGTCAATCAACAGAGCCTCTAGGAGCAGAGGTAACGCCCCTTGCACCTAGGAGCCTTATTAGCATAAAATAAAAGTTCATTTTATATAAAAATGGGGGCACCAGTAAATAAAACAGATATATATTTGGAATCAGGTGACATTAGCACATCTCTAATATCAGCCTGATTCATACCGAAAAAACTGGTGACAGAAACCCTTTAAATAGGAGGCAGTTGCGGCCTAATTGGCCACGCGGTACTCGACCACAGCACAACAGCATCCCGAACTCCTCATGACCATGTCATGTGGTTGTACCATTACTAAACCATACGGCTCTAGCACTCCAGGCGCACTGATAAGGACTATTGATTTGTTGTAACTGTGATTACAGAGTAGTTCCACTGTCATCTGTGAAAGGAAAGTCCTGCAAAAAGTCTGGTGTCTGCAACGTTCCTCGACAGGGTATCCACCTATCACAAAGGGAAAGTAGTTAGGTTCGCATTCTCTCCACCTATAGCTGCACCCATATGGCCTCACAGCAGGTATATGGGCGGCCACTATGGTAGTCGTGTCCGTAGGTCAAGTCACAGAGTCACACGTAACGTGTAGCATCTGAACAGGTGAGCAATGCAAACAAATATTCTGGGAAAAGCAAATCGGCAAACATCTCTTGTGTCCTGTGCCCAAATGGGTAAAACTGACCAATTATGAGTTGTATCCTTGTGGTAAATGCAATGCTTCAGAAAGTTGACTTGTAGTTCATTGGCATCTTCAGTTGCTGAGGGATGGGGCAGTGAACTTGTAACAAATACAAATAGAACTGGGATATCTGGGATACAAACCAGAGGAGATAATTCTGAGGGCCCATCCCTTCTCTATACAGTACATTTTTTTATTGCATTAAAATCTTTATCAATCTTTGTGATTAAGAAATAAGAAATAGACGTTAGTGGCAGGAGATTTTCTCCAAAGTCACCTCCAAATGGGATTGTCTTCTGCTGGACCTCAGGGGCCTGTTCCCAGAAAGGATCTTCTAGTACTTTTTGATGCCTATCTGATGTCATGCAGAGAAGCTGCACACAGACGTGGAGGGTAACAAAACCATGAGCTAAACAACCACAATCACATTGAACTTTTCTCTGAATAACTTTTTTTCAGCCATCTCTGATTCCAGAGGAATGTGCTTACCATTACGCTCATCCTTGAAAATCACAGAGAGTTCCTTTTCAGAAAACCTCAAGGTGCAGATTACAACAAATATATTTAGCGATGTGTCAGAACTATATTACACTTAAAAATATATTCAAGGATATGAATTTTGGCAGATGAGTTATGTAGGATTTAACAAATCTCAAACTTATGGCTGCCGAGGACCAGTGCTTGATTATGGACCCCATGGTCCACAATCACATTGGCAATGACATTGTGCTCCCCACAAAAGAATTGTATGACATACGGACTATATAAGTCATAAAAGTCAGGTCAATGGGGTTCCACCGCTGGGATAACTCATTCCTAAGAATGAGGGTGTCCAGTGCTCTGTCCCAAACGAGAAAGGGTGTTAGGTCAATTGTCTATGTCCGCCACTGAAGTACTCCCCTCTGGGGGGCATGATACCTGCAATACTCACCGTGTTGCTGCCTCCATGCTTCTGCCTAGTGCTCCAGCCTGCGTTCCGCAGTATTTAAGACACCCTCTCCAGGCAGAGGATGCCTGAGCTTTAGGTTCTCTGGTGACCAGCAAAGGTCTTCTGATGTCTTTTGCCTGTACATATTCTGTGTTTGTTCCTGCCCTATCCGTGTGTTCCAGCACTTCCAGTTTCAGTTCTGTCTGTGCTTTAGTTAACCCTGTCCATCTGCCTCATCAGTGTTCCTGCCAAGAATCCAGTCTGTCTCCGCCGTCCGTAACTTCACTATCACCCAGACTGCTGGTTTATCCTGTATCTCCCACCATCTACTCTTCAAGGGTGCTGGTGCGTTTTCTGTATCCCGAGCATCTGGTGATTGCACAAAAGTCCCTGACCCCTGTTCATTGACTACCAACTACACTTGGACTATCCCATGAGGTAGCGGTCCGGGTGCTTCCCTGCAGCGAAGGCCACATCCTTTTACAAGGGTTAAATGGTGAATACAAGGGAAGTGCTGGAATAACATCATAAGTGTTTAGCCCCAAGCCAAACCAGTTAGTTGGCACAGCGGGTCCACATTCACTGATCTATAATAAGGGGCAGCATTCAAGAGGACCTGTTTTGGCCTACATTACACAGACAACCCCTTGATATGTGTAACACTTAATTTCCCTAGCGGTGGCATGAAAATTGACACTTGCTGCTTGGCTTCCACACTGATTACCTAGTGAGGTCCCAGAAAACTTATTGTCAATGGACCCTTGACAATTTATCAAGGGTGAATAAGAGTTATGAAAGGTGAATAACCACTTTAATGGGTAAAAGAAAAGAGAGGGGTCTAAATACTAAATCCGATCCCTTTATGCTAGAAGTGTCCGTCTTTCACTGCAGTGCAATTACAGGGAAAATAAAGTATTGTTAGGTGCCCCCTGAAATCAGCATGCTTGGTTCTACCATGATAAATACCCTTTTAGCTAGTCTACGATTCATTCATGACAGTCCCAAATACGAGAGTTCTCATAGAATTAATCTCAAACCAGACAATTCCTTAACTGGAAACTGTCAGGCTTGGCTGTATTCCTTTGTCAAATCCCAAAGCTTGTTGGTAAGTTGGATTTGGACTCATGAGGCGCCACTTCCAAAAGGTGGTGCTGACGAGATGATTCTCTTCCTTGGCAGATACCTCTTTGCATAGTCATCAGCTCGTGAATACACCAAATACCCATAGTTCACAAGACCACAGAACTGGACTTCTATGTTTAGCAGTCACCTTTCCAAAGTACAGGGTGGGCCATTTATATGGATACACCTAAATAAAATGGGAATGGTTGGTGATATTAACTTCCTGTTTGTGGCACATTAGTATATGTGAGGGGGGAAACTTTTCAAGATGGGTGGTGACCGTGGCAGCCATTTTGAAGTCGGCCATCTTGGATCCAACTTTAGTTTTTTCTATGGGAAGAGGGTCATGTGACACATCAAACTTATCGAGAATTTCACAAGAAAAACAATGGTGTGCTTGGTTTTAATGTAACTTTATTATTTCATGAGTTATTTGCAAGTTTCTGACCACTTATAAAATGTGTTCAAAATGCTGCCCATTGTGTTGGATTGTCAATACAACCCTCTTCTCCCACTTTTCACACACTGATAGCAACACCGCAGAAGAAATGCTAGCACAGGCTTCCAGTATTCGTAGTTTCAGGTGCTGCACATCTCGTATCTTCACAGCATAGACAATTGCCTTCAGATGACCCCAAAGATAAAAGTCTAAGGGGGTCAGATCGGGAGACCTTGGGGGCCATTCAACTGGCCCACGATGACCAATCCACTTTCCAGCAAACGGTTCATCTAGAAATTCTCAGACCTGACACCCATAATGTGGTGGTCACCATCTTGCTGGAAAAACTCAGGGAACATGCCAGCTTCAATGCATAAAGAGGGAAACACATCATCATGTAGCAGTTGAATGGCCCCCTAGGTCTCCCGATCTGGCGTACAAGTTCTGGTACTAGGTACTGAATCTGGATAGACATGTACAGAACATACACTCTGACAAGCAACCATAGAAGAACCTGGATACATAAAGGCTTAGCAATCAAGAACTCCACCCAAAATTAACAAGGCCAAACTAGGCATTAACATAACCCAGATTCAGCAGTTGAGTAGCAGCTGCCCCAATGATTCTAGTAAATAGATGAACATGAAGCAACCAAGAACTCTCTGCTGCTTGTAACATGGACTCTACAATTCTCAGTGGACACAACTGCCATCAAATTCTTACCTTCTATGGCTCTCTTGAAGAACACCTTACAGCTTCCACAGGTGAGAACCCCATAATGGCATCCTGATGCCTCATCTCCACAAATCAAACAGATCTTCTGTGGGGAGGAGTCAAAGCCATACTGTAATGTTTCATCTGGATCTTCGGACCTTTGGATACAAAAATACACATAAAAATATGACTTTGGAGTAAAATATAGAACACAAATACCATGCACTGAAAAACAGACCTTAAAAGCCTCGTATGAATCAATGTATAATTCATCTTCTCAAACCTTTGTTCCTATGTTTGGTGTCAACTTTTTGAAAAGTTGTTCAAATATTTGTTTATTAAAGTGTTTTCGGAGCTCCTGATAATGGTGGCCTATCCTAGATAGGTCATCAATACCCTATTGGTGGGGGTCAAACACCCTGGACCTCCATCAATCTGCTGTTTCAGGGCAGCTTACAGCACTGGACCTGGCACTTTGACAGGAGCCAGAAGCACAGCACCATTCAAAGTGTAGTGGCTATGCTGGATTACCATTCAGTTGTGGGGGCTGAGCTGCAGGAACCTAACGTTATTTAATAAAACAGAGGGGACAGGTCCCCTTTAAATTGTAAACCAGGGCGTTTCATTGCGTGCCGTTATACTGGGTCCCTGTGTTCTGCACAGTGATTGTTATCAGAGGCGAAAAGGCAAGAACAATACTTGGAACTGCAGTACATCAAGTGGCAGAGTGACCTGGTAAACATACAAGGACCTCCGCGGCAGATAAACTACACTGGCACAGTACTAAATACAATATACCGAATATAAGACCAGTCGTATGCTGCATGTGCAGATGTAGTGGAGCTAAGCTGGTAATGCTGCAAGTAGATTTATAAAGCCACAGCATTGCAATGGAATATTGGCTCTGCTACATCTGTAAAACAATAGAGAACTGACTATGAATTGGCTTGGGGTTATCTATCTATCTATCTATCTATCTATCTATCTCATATCTATCTATCTATCTATCTATCTATCTATCTATCTATCCCATATCTATCTATCTATCTATCTATCTCATATCTATCTATCTTCTATCTATCTATCCCATATCTATCTATCTATCTATCTAAAAATAAAATTCCACAGCACCACCGGACGTGAATCAAAAAGGATGTGATTTATTCACCAAGACAGCGACGTTTCAGTCCTCTTACTGGGACTTTTCTCAAGCAACTGCTTGAGAAAAGTCCCAGTAAGAGGACTGAAACGTCGCTGTCTTGGTGAATAAATCACATCCTTTTTGATTCACGTCCGGTGGTGCTGTGGAATTTTATTTTTATTTATTTTTACGTAGCAAGGAGTTGACCATCTCCGGAGCCACTGGCACACCTACACATTATTCTGAATTTGCGGTGCTGCTTTCACTATTGCTTTTTTATCTATCTATCTATCTATCTATCTATCTATCTATCTATCTATCTATCTTTATTTAAATTTGTCCATATCTATCTATCTATCTATCTATCTATCTATCTATCCCATATCTATCTATCTATCTATCTATCTATCTATCTATCTATCTATCTATCTATCATCTATCATCTATCTATCTTAAAAAAAAAAACATGAAACTACACAACATAAAGTTGATACCAGCATCCAATGATCTTCACAATATCTTCACAATAAATAAGGAAATTTTCAGCACTCCTCTACAATTAAAAGTATCAAAAAAAAATTATTTCCAGTTTTCACAATAAATAAAAGTCTATCTATCTATCTATCTATCTATCTATCTATCTATCTATCTATCTATCATGCATGTGTTAATATCTATATAACTATTTATATAGTTTTTGTTGGTAAGTTTTCTTTATACACAGCATCCAGCACTTCTCATCAGTAGATTCTGGTCACATATCCATCTTTTGTTCCATCGCCGAGCAATAATCACATGAGGTAATATCACACAGAGCTGTGAATTTACAAGATATTCTGACAAAGAAGTAATCTGCTGAGCCTCTACCTTATGTTATCATCATTGTACTGCCTTATAATCACATCCAATATTATCAGTCACACCCTCAGTCTAGTGGGGCGTGTACCCCTGTGCTGAGTGCAGAAGGGGCACAAACAAGACCAGACTATTTATTCCCCATAGCAATCAATCACATTAGAGATCTTCTTTCCCTAGCACTATTTGCTATGGAAAACCACCAGTTTTTTGTTTTTTGTTTTTTTTGAGAATTCAGGGGGTCCGAGACCTGGATTGAAATTAACAAATGCTCATTTTTACTAATCTCTCATCGAAATGTGCCTATTCCTTCAATTATGAATGTGCAAACCACAGTGCCAGGACCAGAAGACATCACAGACAGAAACCATAGGTATCATTGGACAAATAGAAACATGAAGGGTCCACAAAAGTCACCACCCAATGTTCTGCATCTAGAATAAAAAATGAAGCACCTTTGCAAATAGTCTTGATAGAAATATTCTACCGTTTGCCGTATTTGTATACAGCTCCTGTGAATAACTATGTCTGTCCTGTGCCTCCTGCAGCCATGCATCACCGTGCTCCATCTTCATTAGCTTATTTATAACCTACAGACAGTAGAAGACAGAAGAGACCAACACATGCCTGCAGCACCTGACTACACACAGGGTTTGTTTGTAGTCTGTCACCATGGAGACACATAGCTCTTCCTAGGAGTTATGTATAAAAATGGTAAAATATTAATAATCAAGACTGTATGCTAAATGTCTCTTAATTTTTAAAATGTTTTGGATGCCCTCACCACCCCTCAATAATGAATATAGGAGCTATTGCACCTTCAGCCAAAAAGGGCCCCTGTGTTCAAAGGGGTATTCCCATCACATACAACAGGGGCATATCTCTAGGATATGCCCCCATTGTCTGATAGGTGTGGGTCCTACCTCTGGGACCTGCACCTACAAGGAGAACGGAGCGGGTGGAGCTGTGGCCAGGGTCTGTCCACCACCAAGAACTGTCCCCGCTGTTCCCATACAAGTGAATGGGAGCGCACCGAGCATGCGCGGCCACCGTTCCCATTCATTTCTATGGGGCCGACGGAAATAGCCGAGCCAGTGCTCGGCTATTTTCGGCACCCCCATCGAAATGAACGAAGGGCAGCTGCGCATGCGCAGTGCAACCTTCATTCATTTCCCCGCTCCGTTCTCGTTGGAAGTGTGGGTCCCAGGGGTGGTGATGGCAAAACACCTTTAAGTAGCCATTGCAGCCCCTTTGTTCTGCTCATTAGTAGGTGTTCAAGTGATTGCATCTCGGAGGGGCTAGCAAAGTTTACCCCACAGTGGAAAGCGCCTTAAACCGATTGGCACCTCATCCAGTACATGATCCTAGCTGTGTTACCCTTTAGATGCCACGATCAATAGCAACCCAGAAAATAAAGTTTTAAATCGGTTTAAAAAAAAAAAAAAGTTTTTAAAGAATTAAAAATTCACCCCATTATAGCCCACTCCATTTTACTTAAAAAAAAGGAACAAAAAAAGTACTGCATAAACATCATTGGCAAATCTTAAAATATGCAAACTATTAAAATATAAATGTATTTGTTCTATACAGTGATGATCGTAACAAAGAAAAAAATTAATTCAAATGGCCAAATAAATGATCAGGGTCTCAACAATAAAATGAATAAAACGTGATCAAAAAGTTATACATAATCCATAATGATATGAATAAAAACTACAGATCTCCCTGCAAAAAATAGCCTTCACATAGCTCCATGAACAGGAATATGAAAAAAAGTTATGGGTGTCAGATCATGGAGAGATAAAAGGAATTATTTTTTTCCCTCAAAGTTTTTTATTTTAGTTTTTAATTTTATTTAAAAAAAATGTAAACATAATAACTACAGTATATCACTTTGGTATCGCTGTAATCGCATTAACCTGCAGAAAAATCTCATTAGATATAAAACCTGTAAAATAATGGTGGAATTGCATTTTTTTCCAAATCTACTGAATTCACAACTTCCTGTTACGTTGTATGGAATATTAAACTAGAAAATACAATTTGGACTGCAAAGAAAAAAAAACTATGTGAATGGAGAAAATTAAAAAAGGTATGGCTCTCAAGACAGGGAAGAGAAAATTAAAAAAAAAAATGAAAATTGGCTGTCTCACCTCAACAAATGGCATTTATCATCTAGAGTCAGTACAAGGCACTTACTAATGTATTGTGCTTCTCCATATTGTCTCCTTTGCTGACTTCATTCATATTTCCATCGCATTATACACTGCTCATTGTCAGGGGTTATGGCCACCGATGCAGCGACGATACGAGGTGGCTGGGACGGGAGCTGCTGTGCAAGCATGCAGCCAGAGAGGCGCTTTTTCCTATAGTGTGCAAGCACAACCACCCCTTCTGGATTGCAAGGTGGTCGTAACCATGGAAACGAGCAGTGTATAATGTGATGGAAAAATGAATCCAGCCAGCAAAGGAGGCAATATGGACAATCACAATACATTAGTAAGTGCCCTGTATTAACTTTCTCTACATGATAAATGCCATTTGCTGAAGTGACACAACCCCTTTAACCCCTTCGCGACCAGCGCCGTGCATGTACGGCGCTGGGGCGATGCGGGCACATGGCGCCCGCTCGCGGGTGCGGCGGGCGTCATGGCCGGCAAGTCTCTGCTGTTTCTAACAGCAAAGACGTGCCGCTACTTACCGCCATCGGCGGCGTCTTCCGGGGTGACTAGATGCCGTGATCACACGTGATCACGGCATCTAGTTGCGTCTAAACCCGGAAGCGTTCGCTTCCGGGTGGTGTACAGACACCCCGTGTGGCCAATCGGGTGTCTGTACACCATATGAAAACTGTAATCCTCGCTGGTGAGGATTACAGTTTCAAAGTGCAATTCTTATTCTGGCCACTAGATGGCAGGCCAGGATAAGAAATGAGCAATTGATGGATTTCTGAGTCCTATAAACCCAGAATTGCTCATAAAGAAAAAAAAAAAAGCCACAATTTATAAGCCCATATTTGAGCTTTCTAATAGTAAAAAAAAATTTAAAAAAATGTTAAAAAATATATAAAAAATAAAAAGATGTAAAAGTTCAAATCACCCCCTTCCGTATAAGTAAAAAATAAATACCTAAATAACAATAAATATAGACATCATGGGTATCACCGTGACCGAAAACGCCACGTACTTTTAAAATATAAAAAAAAAAATTCCAATACGGCGAATTGATGTGGTGGAAAAAGCGTCCAAATGGCGATTTGCCGTTTTTTTGTCGCTTTTTTTTTCTAAAAAAATTAAATAAAAAAGTGATCAAAAAGTCATACACACCCCAGAATGGTATCAATAAAAACTTCAAGATCGTCCCGCAAAAAATGAGCCCCCATACAGCTCTGTACACATAAATACCAAAAGGTTATAGGGGTCAAGATTTGACAAGGAAAAAAAAAAAAAAAAAAGGGCAACTTTCTAATTATTTTATCACTATGAAAACGCAGGAAAAACTATACATATTAGGTATTGCCGGATTCGTACTGACCAGTAGAATGAAAGTAACGGATCAGTTTTACTGCACATCGAACGCTGTAAATAAGAAACCCGTAGAACTGTAGCGGAATAGCGTTTTCTTTGCAATTTCACCCGGTTTGGAATTTTTTTCCCGCTTCCCACTACACCGTATGCAATATTAAATGGTGGCGTTGGAAAGTACAACTTGTCCCGCAAAAAACAAGCCCTCATACAGCTATGTGAACAGAAAAATAAAAGAGTTATGGCTGTTTGAAGGCAGGGAGCGCAAAACGAAAATGCAGAACCGAAAAAAGCTCCGGGCGCGAAGGGGTTAAAGGGGTTAACATTTGCTGCAACATTGAGTTATGTGTCAAGTTAGCATTTGCTACTTCTGTATGAATACATTAAATATGACATCATGTACCGTATTGTAATGTAGGATGGTATTGGGAAGCATAGTGAGGCATGTTCTAAGTGATCTCTCTATGAATTGGTGTTGGAATTACCTGATATACTGTACATAGGGTAGTGGAATCTGGGGTAGGTAGGTCCTGCTCACTCCTCCTGCCTGGTAAGAATGCTGTTGTTGCCCATTGAGACTCAAAGTCTGGTAGATGGTTTGAGGTGAACTAGAAGATGAAGATGCAACATGGATCTGGTTTTCGGATGGTTTACCCATGTTGTGTGTACAAGGTTGGTAGATGGTTGCAGACTCAGTTTTGCAGAGAATAAAATCCAAAGACTCCTCGGTTTCAGGGGTGGCAGGACCTGAGGTGGGTAACTTGAAATCCTGGTGCAATAGTCTTTCTTTTATGGGATGATATAGTAAGACCCCAGATCCTTCCTGCTTGACCTGTCCATCCTCAGGGTGTACAATGGAGATTTGTGATGTGTATGAAGATGGCTGCTGGGATGGGTTTGGGGGAGATTTTACCAACTCTCTTTCTTGAGCAGATAGGTATAACACATTCATATCCAAGTTTGGCAAAGTAGTGCGGTTTCTTTCAGGTGCCAGGGATAGATGTCTACTTGGCACAATTCCTGAGACACCACTTTTCACAGTTGACTGGTTCTCAGTAAAGTCCTCCATGATGGCTCTGTCTAGAGTTCCCTTCTTACCAGATCCTGAGGCTTCAGTCCAGACTCCTATGTCTACCATGCCACCTTTAGGGTCACAAGGAGTCTTAATATCTGCTATGCCATGTATCTCAGGAATACCACACTCAGACCATAGGTGTTGGTGGTCTGATGTTGAAGAGTCCAGAATGCAGTCCAGGACATTATCCAACTCATTGTTGTCAGAAGATCCTGGTCCTTCTCTCTTGGCACAGGAGACCTCTGGTTTCTCATATAGAAGACTATCCAATGATAGGTCTCCAGGGTCTGTGACTTCATGCAAAAAGTCCACCTGGCTTCTAGACCCTCTATCCAGGTATCTGGTGGTTTCCATACCTGGATCCTGTGCTGTTTCTGGACACTGCTTGTTTGTATCCTCCATATCAACAAGTAATCTTCCTGGCTTTCATGAAGTCTGAGAACTTTAAAACTTCTCAGGTGGTTTCTACTGGCAGAGAACCAGGAGCTAACCCTTCAGTGTCCTTCTCTCTGTGATCACTGCTTGTTCTCCTTGATGCTGAAGCTCTCCAGATAAAGTTTAATGAGGCTGGGCTGCCTGTTGCTTGCGCAGTACTTTTTCTCCTCCTGTGTCTGCTGAGTAAGTCTGCCTTGTAGACAGGCTCTGAAAAGACTGGGAATGCTCTGCACCCCTTGTGCTGTAGACTCTCTCTGCTCTCTGAATGCAGGGGATTGGCATGGAAAGCTGGCACTGATCTCTTCTTACTGTGCTGCGACACTTACAGTAGCTTGCACCCCTCCAAAACTGGATTGCCTTCTGTGTGCAGTGGATTGAATTGCACTGATTTCTTCTTGCTGTGTAGGAGACTGGTACTGAGAGTGCACCCCTTGGACTTCTTTGCCTTGTGTGCCGTGGCACTGCTGTGCAGGAGACTGGCACTGAGCAGTGAATGCCAGGGTTTGTACCTGGATTAGAGTAGAGGTTACTGCCCGGACATCTTTTTCTGCTATGAGTCCCTTCCAAAGTTCTGCACTCTCTGCTACTTTATAACTGCTTGGCTGATTTGTCTGGTAATTATTGTATTTTTGTTTGTTTCTATTTTTTGTTGTATTTGTTGTCAGGGCTCATTATAAGCACCAACAGTAGTTGTCAGGTCCCTTCATAACTTCATTTACTTCCCTCATGATATTGCCCTTCTCTCTCCTGGCAGCAGGTGACACAGGGGCTTCCTCTCTTATGCCCCTTGGCGACCATGACACTGGGTAAGTTCTAATCCTCCCAGCAACCCCAGGGGTTCTAGAATCTTCAGTAAAGGGACCCTGCACCTATTTTACCTGAATGCAATCTTTTGCCCGTTATCTCCTATTTCTTGTAGAAGAGAAGGCGTCTGTAGTGGCTTTACAATGGGAGTTTTTATGTCCTGAAATATCTGCTACCATGATTGCTGCTTCATCACTTTACCTCTCTTTAGTCAAATGATCTTTTTTTGTTCATTCTTTCTTAGTTTTTTTTTTTTTAGCATGAAAAATTACTTCACCATAACATTACCAGTTTTTAAATTTCAAGGCTATATACACCTTTTGGAGGCATTTTTTTATGATGGCATGTTACTCATTTTTGGCTTAAAATAATTTTTTCAATTGGCCTTTATTAAAAATATTGAGCTGTTCTGTCCTAAAGGGTTAACTGTTTTTTCTAACTACACGACTGATACTTTCACTTTCATCTACTAAACCTTATCTATAAACTACTGCAAGGTCATAAACACTTATTTAAGCCACATTCTTGTCAGTAAGATAAGAACTGAGTTATACAGAGTGTTTATAATGTCAGAGAGCAGAGATAAGGAGTCCCTCTTGCTCCCCAGATGACGGAAAAGACAGAAAATCCAAAGGTTGCAACTAGAGCATCTCAGCTGTGTACAGAAAAAGGAAGCCATATTTTTAATAGAGACCAATTTAAAAAAATGATTTTAGCTCAAAATGAGTACAATGCAGTAATAAAAAATTGCCCCCAAAAGTGTACAGAGCTTTTAAGGCTGTGCCTGCACAAGGGGTAGACAAAATAGGCAGCTGTCTAGGGCACCAGTGAGTGGGGAGTACAATTTGTAAATTAATGAAACTAAATATTCTGCCTTTTTATATACTATGGGTTGGAGCACATGGAAATCAGATTGGGGGTGGAGGGAACTAATATACATCAGATCACTTGAATAATTCATAGTCTATAGGACAGAGTACTTCCATTTACATAAGTCCTTAGTATAGGTCATCAGTATCAGATCAGTGGGTGTCTCACATTCTGCTGATCAGGTGTTTAAAGAGGCTGTGACACTCTGTTGAGGTCAGTGACGTCATGTTCATCCAGGTTTGGACTGGCCCACCTGAGCACCAGAGGATCTTCCGGTGGGCCCATGCTCTGCCAATAATGGACCCCTAATAAAACAGGGCCCTTAAGGTTCTATATACACAAGGAGTGGGCCTCAGAATCATTTCCTCTGGTGTGTTCACATATCCTGAATGCAGCTCAGTCCTATTAAAGTGAATGGGCTTGGGCTGCAATACCAAGCATGGCCACTATGCAATTTTGGCACTGTGCTTGGTATACTGTGCGTACTGAAGCCTTTTCAAACAGCTGATTGTCAGGGGTGCCAGAAGTCAGTCCCCCATTGATCTGATATTGATGTTCTGTCATCAGGATAGGCCATCAATATTGCACTTCTAAAAAATCCTTTTAAACCCTTCAAGATCATTTTTGTGTTTTCATTCTAAATCTTTGCATTCCCGGAGCGATAACTTTTGTTTTAATTTTTCCCTTCACATAGCCGTATGAGGGACATTTTTGTGAAACAAGTTCTACTTTCTAACTACAGTATGCTGTTTAATATTGCATATAATTTAGTGGGAAGCTGGAAAGAAATTTCGTATGGGGTGGAATTGGAAAAAAAAAAACTAATTCCACTTGTTGAATTACAGCGTACCCTATGCAGTAAAACTAACCTGTTACATTCATTCTCTGGGTCAGTACAATTACAGAGATACCACATTCATATAGTATTTCCTGTGTATTAGTATCTAAAAAAAATATTTTTAAATTTTTTTGAAAATGTTTTGGAAAAAAAAGATACGTTTATATAAGATAAGTTTATATTTTAATAGTATGGGCATTTTGGGAAAAGGGAAGTGTTTTGATTTTTTATATTTTTATAAACATTTTTTACACTTATTTTAAGTCCCCCTAAGGGATTTTTTGTCCCATAGACTGCAATGAATTACCATTGTAACCTTTGGGAATATTATTATGTTCCTGTGGGCTCTATAAGAACTACTGGTGGAAGAGCCTTGCAGAGGCCATGGTCACAACTGACTATGGCATCTGAGGGGTTAAATGTCTGTAATCAACGTTATCGCTGATCACAGACATTAGCTTCAGGTCTTTAAAACAGCAGAAACTTGGCAGCTATGGCACCTGCTCAGCTCCTGAGCGGGTGCCATATTTAATGACCCCACTTCCGTCGTACATGTATGGCAGAAGATGCGAAGGGGTTAAATGAGCGGCTAGCTGCATGCTTGACAGGTGCTCCATTCAAATGCCTCCTCACTAAAAGCAGTGGGGTTCCCAGTGATCAGACATTTATTACCTATCCTGTGGGAAAACGCCTTTAAAGGGGTCGTTTTTTAAAATTATTATTGCATTGTACATATTTTGAGCTAGAAATATTTTTTTCAATTGGTCTTTATTAACAATATGGAATCCTTATTTGTGTAAAGAACTGGGATGCTCTACTAGCTGCCTGTGGATTTTCTGGCCCTGATTTATCACACCTTCACTCCAGAATTCTGTCTTCAAAAAGTCGCACGATAGGGCTTTTGCGACTTTTTTGCGCATTTTTTTGCGACTTTTTGCATGTGTACACCACTCACTCCAGTTTGTAATATGGGTGGAAAAGTGGGCGTGGTTAGCCATGTTAATGAGTTTCACTCCAGATTTATCATTGCGACTTTTTAAAAAAAATCGCAAAATAGTCGCAATCTCACTCCAGGAGGAGGGTGGAGTAGGAAAAGTGGAGTAGCTTCTCTAGATAGAAGTGTTAGGTTTAAGGACAAGCCACATTTATCAAACAACCTGTGACGTTTGATAAATGTGGCAGAAAGTACTCCAACACAGACTGAAGCAAAACTGACTTCAAATATTTTCCTAATGATAAATTCCCCCCTCTGTCTTTTCCGTCATCTGAGGACCAGACTCCTTATCTCTGCTCTCTTGTATTATAAACACTCATTATAGCTATACATAAGAATGTGGCTTAAATAAGTGTTTATGACCTCTCAGTAGTTTAGAGGGTAATTAGATGACCAGCACAAAGGGAAAGTACCAGTCACACAGTTAGAAACACAGTTAACAGTTGTGACAGAACAGCTCAATATTTTTAATAAAGACCAATTGAAAATATGATTTTTAGCCAAAAATGAGTAAAATGCAATCATAAACAAAAATTGCTTCCAAAGATGTACATGTCATTTAACCCTTAGAGTCCCAGCGCCGTACATGTACGGCGCTGGGGGGATGCAGACACATGGCGTCATGGCCGGCTAGTCTCTGCTGTTTCTAACAGCAGAGACTTGCGGGTACTTACCGCCATCTGCGGTTTCCTCTTCAGCAATTAGATGCCTTGATCACATGAGATCATGGCATCTAGTAGCGCAAAAACCCGGAAGCGTTCGCTTCCGGGTGGTGTACAGACGCCCCATGTGGTCAAATGGGGTGACTGTACACGATCTGAAAGCTGTAAACCTCGCTGATGAGGTTTACAGCTTTCAAAGTGCAATTCTTATTCTGGCCACTAGATGGCAGGCCAGGATAAGAAATGAGCAAATTGAGTTTTTATTCAATATTAAAAACTCCTGATGGCTCATAAAAAAAAATAAAAAGCACAATCTATTTGCTCATATTTGAGCTTTAAAATAATCACAAATTTTTTAAAAAAAATGTTAAAAAATATATAAAAAATAAAAAAAATATAAAAGTTTAAATCACCCCCCTTTCCGTATAATTAAAAAATAAATACCTAAATAACAATAAATATAGACATCATGGGTATCACCGTGACCGAAAACGCCCCTGTTTGAAGGCAGGGAGCGCAAAACGAAAACGCAAAGCCGAAAAAACCTCCGGTACTGAAAGGGTTAAATATATGGGGAACCATGTAATACGTGGACAGGCGAGGTCACCCAAAACTAGATACGCATTTTTGGAGTAGCTTTCCACTCTGTCTAATAAAAGAGGGTCCCAAGTGGTGGACTGACAACCACATGCCATAATAGCTGGGCTGTCAGGCATGGACTTGCACTGGGCACATCACATGTATTTTTGCATTATGTGGATCCCTAGGAGGTGAGGACAGAAGTACGAATGTAAAATGTAATTTCTGTACCATTCACTGATTGCACAGTTCATTTCACTGCGACTGGCTGACATACATTTGGCAGCTGAGGGTCCAATATTGGAGATTCCGCTAATTAAACTCCAGTTGTAAAACTAATTTGGTGTAAAAAATGGTTCATTTAGTTCATTTATCTGAAGATGCAGACTGCTGATGAGCCATGGGGGTCATTCGTACATGAGTTGTACATTACGGAATGATTCCACTGCAGAGAGAAAACATGATGTGAGACTCATATACAATGTATCCGAGCTGGAATCCTGAGCTTACTGGAAACAGATAACATCATGTGCAGCCTCAGCAACAATGTATGAGCTATAAATAACACGCTGGTCACATGCAGTAGATGACATCACATAAACAGTACAAAAATTACAAAAATTTCTATACCAATTATACCAAGCGACCTTACTTGAAGGGGTTATCCGAAGCTGTAAATGCCCCCCCCCCCCCATATGTCCGGGTCCTTCACACTGATTCTACTTACCTGGCTCCCTGCACTGCTCCTGGTCCCTGCACGGCCACCGCTGCTTCTCCCCATGAAAGGATGAAAACATCCGGTGTCAGGGAGGGGGGCAGCCAATGGCAGGTGGTGACGAAGACCAGCCTCCCTAGTATTGGGTGTGACGCTAGGGAGGCTGATCACCGTCACCGTCTGCCATTGGCTAGCTCCCCATGTTTTCATCTGTGCACGGGGAGAAGCAAAGGCCAGGAGCAATGGAGGGAACGGGCAGCCAGGTAAGTAGAGTCAGTGTGAGGGGCCCGGCATATGGGGGGACATATCCAGCCTCGGATAACCCCTTTAAAAAGGTTTGCACAGCAAATATGTTACCACTCCTCCATGTTGATATCACAACACCACAAAGGACAAGCTGTAAGGTGATGCAAATCAAGGAGGTAGCAGGTGTCGCTAAGATCTGCAGATGATCACATTTTCAAGCACCCAGCTCCAATCCGTGGCATGTGGGAGGGGCATAAAAGTCGATTTGAAGGCAAAGATTTTTTAGCCACATGAAACCTCAAAAATGGATTAAGTCATGCAGGATGAGTGTGTGATGCCTCCTGTTTGTCAACGTGCCATTTATCACCACCTAGCTGAGAGGGACAGAATCCTTGAAATGAGAGACCTTGGTTCATCACTCGTGCAGATCTCTACACGTCTAGGCCAAGATGTCAGCACTGTTCAACGTTGTGTGTCCTGGTGGTTGGGAGAACAACGGTGAACTAGAATGACAGCGAGAGGTGGACAGAGGAGAACCTCTGCATGGACAGATTGTCTGGTTAGAAGAGTGGCCTGTAGTGATGCACTCTGTGCTGCAAGTGTTGAGCTAGTGTTGAGCGAGCATGCTCGGCCGAACTCGCTGTTCGGCCGAGCATGCCTACGCTCGGGTCCACTCGGTGTTCGAGTCCCCTAGACTGTTCCCTGTTCCCATTGACTTGCATTGGGGTCATGACGGATCCATCATGAACTCCATTGAAAGTCAATGGAGGACGGATCCGTTTGGTGTGACACAATAGTAAACGGATCCGTCCTCCATTGACGTTCAATGGAGTTCATGACGGATCCGTCACCTATCACGTTTTTTTTTTTCATTGAAGAATTCAAGTTGTAATTTTTTTAATCACCAGCAGAGGGCGCAATGTAATGAAGAGGCTCCACTGCTGAGGAGAAGAAGCCTGAGGAGGAGGTAAGTGGTCTGTGTTTGTTTGTTTGTTTTTTTGTTTGTTTGTTTTGTTTTCTTATATTTTATAAGTGTGTGTGTGTTTTTTTACAACATTGCAGTTTTAGTAATCACGGCTATCTACAGATGGCCCTGATTACTAATACTGGCCTTAGTGCTTGCCGGTATGGCCAGCACTAACCCCAACATCTATATTACCCCGGCACCCACTGCTACCAGGGGTGTCGGGAAGAGCCAGGTACCCGCTGTACCGGACCTTCTAAATTGAGGGTGCGGTTCTGGGGCGGCTGCAGGCTGGTACCATTAGGCTGGGAAGGGCCAGTAACCGTGTCCCTTCCCACCCTGGTAGTGCCAGGCTGCCGCTGCTGTTTGTATCTGGCTGGCGAAGGAAAAAAGGAGGGACCCCACGCCATGTTTTAAAATTATTTAATTATTTTTGGGAAAAAAAGCGTGGGGTACCAGCCTGCAGCCTTGATTACTAAAACTGCAATGTTGTAAAAAACACACACTTATAAAATATTTTATTGAAAAAAAAACTAGACCCCAGACCCCTGTTTGACCATTTTATTTAAAAAATAAAAAAGCAGGTCCGACGTAATCCACCAAATCCGACGTAGTCCTCAGCATTCACGATCCTGAAAAATAGAAAACAAACAAACAAAAAACAAACAAGCGACACAGACCACTTATCTCCTCAGGCTTCTTCTTTGTAGTAATTCCTTCCGTCCAGCAGGTGGTGCTGTGGTACAACTTACCACTCGCCGCGCCGTCTTCCGGCTGGGCGGGAGAAGGGAGCTGCCAGGGAAGGTTTTTTTTTTTTTTTTAAATTTTGGGCACTTGTGTAAACCAGGCACCAACCGCTCTTCCAAGCCTGGTTTACTCCCATAGACTTCAATTATGCTCGGGTGCTCAGCTGAGCACTCGAGCACCTCTGAGTGCTCGGCCAGAGCACCGAGCATACGAGCACCGTGGTGCTCGATCATCACTAGTAATTTATACATACTGTATAATTATATATTATTTATAAATAAAATCATTTCTTGCTGTGAGTGGCTCCAAACACAGAACAGGTGCAGATCTTTCCCTTAGGGCTCATGCACACAGCCCTTGCCCGGCCATATTGCGGCCCGCATATGGTGGGTCCGCAATACACGGGCACCGGCCGTGTGTACCCCGCATCATGGATCGCAGACCCCTTCACTTGAATGGGTCCACAATCCCGGAGATGAGGTGCGGAACGGAGGCACGGATTGGAAGCTTCTGTCCATGCCTCCACACCGCAAAAAATACGGATCATGGACCCATTCAAGGTATGCCTTTATAAGGGGTGTCTGGGCTACAGATATGAATGACCAATCCTCAGGATAGGTCATTAACCCCTTAAGGACCCAGCCATTTTTCACCTTAAGGACCAGGCCATTTTTAGCAAATCTGACATGTCTCACTTTATGTGGTGATAACTTTAGAACGCTTTTACTTATCCAGGCCATTCTGAGATTGTTTTCTCGTCACATATTGTACTTCATGACAGTGGTAAATTTGAGTCAAAATATTTCATTCTTATTTATAAAAAAAATACCAAATTTACCAAAAATTTAGAAAAATTTCCAAATTTCCAAATGTCAATTTCTCTACTTTTAAAATACATAGTAATGCCTCCAAAAATAGTTATGACTTTACATTCCCCATGTGTCTACTTCAGGTTTGGATCACTTTGAAAATTACATTTTATTTTTTTGGGACGTTAGAAGGCTTAGAAATTTAGAAGCAAATCTTGAAATTTTTCACAAAATTTCCAAAACCCACTTTTTAAGGACCAGTTCAGGTTTGAAGTCACTTTGTGAGGCTTTCATCATAGAAACCACCCAAAAATGACACCATTTTAGAAACTACACCCCTCAAGGTATTCAAAACTGATTTTACAAACGTTTTTAACCCTTTAGGTGTTCCACAAGAATTAAAGGAAAATGTAGCCAAAATTTCCGAATTTCACTTTTTTGACAGATTTTCCATATGAATCATTTTATTCTGAGAATAAAGCAAGGGTTAACTGCCAGACCAAACTCAGTAATTATTACCCTGATTCTGTAGTTTACAGAAATGCCCCATTTGTCATCGTAAACTGCTGTACAGGCACACGGCAGGGCACAGAAGGAAAGGAACGCCAGGGCAGATTTCACTGGAAAAAGTTTAAGTTGCCATGTCACATTTGATGCACCCCTAGAGTAGGAAACTCCAAAAAACTGACCCCATTTTGGAAACTATGAGATAAGTTGGCAGTTTTGTTAGTGCTATTTTAGGGTACATATGATTTTTGGTAGCTCTATATTACACTTTTTGTGAGGCAAGGTAACAAAAACTAGCAGTTTTGGCATTGTTTTTATTTTTTGTTATTTACAACATTCATCTGACAGGTTAGATCGTGTGATATTTTTATAGAGCAGGTCGTTACGGACGCGGCAATATCTAATATGTATACTTTTTTTAATTTATTTAAGTTTTACACAATATTTTTGAAGCACAAAAAAAAAAATCACATTTTAGTGTCTCCATAGTCATAGAGCTGTAGTTTTTTTATTTTTTGGGCGATTGTCTCAGGTAGGGGCTAATTTTTTGCGGGATGAGATGACGATTAGATTGGTACTATTTTTGGGGGCATACGCTTTTTTGATCGCTTGGTATTACATTTTTTATGATGAAATGTGACAAAAAATGGCTTTTTTTAGACAGTTTTTATTTTTTATTTTTTACAGTGTTCACCTGAGGGGAGAGATCATGCTATATTTTTGTAGAGCAGGTTTTTACGGACGTGGCGATACCTAACATGTATACTTATTTTTATTTATTTAAGTTTTACACAATAATATCCTTTTTGAAACAAAAAAAATCATGTTTCAGTGTCTCCATAGTCAGAGAGCTGTAGTTTTTTAATTTTTTGGCGATTGTCTCAGGTAGGGGCTCATTTTTTGCGGAATGAGATGACGATTAGATTGGCACTATTTTTGGGGGCATACGCTTTTTTGATCGCTTGGTATTACAATTTTTGTGATGAAATGTGACAAAAAATGGCTTTTTTTAGACAGTTTTTATTTTTGATTTTTTACAGTGTTCACCTGAGGGGAGAGATCATGCTATATTTTTGTAGAGCAGGTTTTTACGGACGTGGCGATACCTAACATGTATACTTATTTTTATTTATTTAAGTTTTACACAATAATATCCTTTTTGAAACAAAAAAAAATCATGTTTCAGTGTCTCCATAGTCAGAGAGCTGTAGTTTTTTTATTTTTTGGGAAATTGTCTCAGGTAGGGGCTCATTTTTTGCGGGATGAGATGACGATTAGATTGGCACTATTTTTGGGGGCATACGCTTTTTTGATCGCTTGGTATTACAATTTTTGTGATGAAATGTGACACAAAATGGCTTTTTTTTAGACAGTTTTTATTTTTTATTTTTTACAGTGTTCACTTGAGGGGAGAGATCATGCAATATTTTTGTAGAGCAGGTTTTTACGGACGTGGTGATACCTAACATGTATACTTATTTTTATTTTTTAAGTTTTATACAATAATACCATTTTTGAAACAAAGAAAAATCATGTTTTAGGGTCACCATAGTCAGAGAGCTGTAGTTTTTTTATTTTTTGGGCGATTGTCTCGGGTAGGGGCTCATTTTTTGCGGGATGAGATGACGGTTAGACTGGTACTATGTTTGGGGGCATACACTTTTTTGATCGCATGGTATTACATTTTTTGTGATGAAATGTGACCAAAAATTACTTTTTTTAGACAGTTTTTATTTTTTATTTTTTACGGTGTTGACCGGGCGGGGTGTATCATGTGATATTTTAATAAAGCAGGTTTTTACGGACGTGGCGATACCTAATATGTATATATTTTTTTTTTTTCTATTTTATGTGTTTCTTTATGGGGAATGGGCTTTTTTTTTTTTTTTGAAACTTTATTATTATTATTTTTTTTTTTTGTTAAAACACTTTTATTTAACTTTTTTTTTTACATTCCACTTATGTCCCAGTAAGGGACTTTAACATTTCAGGGTCTGATCCCTGATTGAATGCAGCACAATACATCTGTATTGTGCTGCATTCAACTGTCAGCGTCTCACACTGTGAGACGCTGACCGTTGCCTAGGAGACCCAGCGCTGTGGCTGGGTCTCCTGGGCTTCCGTAGATGGGAGTCCCGATGCCTCTGGGCAAGGCATCGGGGCTTCCATCTCAGCCATCGGGCCCCCCCCCCACCGCCTCACGGGGACCCGATGGCTTTAAAAACTACCGCAATTACCTGTGTAATCACTCGTGCTGGCGGATACAGCAGAGGCCCGGCTGTTCGTATCAGCCGGGCCCCTGCTGTAGATTGCGGCAGCGGGCAGCCAGCGGCACGTTAACCCTAGGACGAGAATGCTCGTCCTAGGGCGTTAAGTAACGCCATATTAGGACGAGCATTCTCGTCCTAGGTCGGCAACGTGTTAATATCAGATCAGTGGGTGTCTGACACTCTGCACCCCACAAACAGCCGCTGGCACTAGAAATTATGCAGTGGACGGAGCGGGAAACAGAAGGCTCCATATACTGTTTAGTGGATGTATTGGTCAGCTCAGTGAATGGAAGCTGAGCTGCAGTACCTCCGTACTGAAAACTATGCAGTGGAGGGAGTCCTCCACCCCCTGTATAGATTCTGGTGCTGGAAGCTGGCCAAGGCAGCTGGATGACGGATCCCACCGATCTGATATTGATGACTTATCATAAGCATAGGACATCAATACATAAGTCCCAGAAAACCTTTTTAATTATCTTTGCAAGGGAGCTGGTGTAGATTTAAAGGCTGTGTACACCTTCAATTGCATTTTACTCATTTTGGACTAAAAATCTTTTTTTTTTCAGTTGGTATTTGTTAAAAATATTGAGCCGTTCTGTCACAAAGGGTTAACAGTTTTTTTCAACTGTGTGAATCATTTTTTTTTTCTTTTATTTTGTGCCATCTCATAAACCTTATCAGTAAATTACTACAAGGTTATAAACACATATTAAAAGAGGACCTTTCATGGGTCCAGACACTGTTAACTAAGTACAAGGTTATGCAGGGCATGTAGGGTGGAGGTCAGGGCACTTACTATTTTTCCGGGTGCTGCTCCGTTCGCCCGCTGAGCCCCTGTAAAATTGTGGCGTGCGCTATGCTAGTGCTTAGCATCGGAACAGGGAGGAGGAGACTCCAGGGTTTCTCAATGGGCGCCTCCTTTTCCCTGGCTGTGACCCTCTCTGCTGCAATTGGACAGCCCATTGAGAAACCCTGGCGTCTCCTCCTCCCTGTAACGATGCTGTGCATTTTACAGGGGCACAGCGGGCGAACGGAGCGGCGCCCGGAAAAAATAATAACTGCCCTGACCTCCACCCTACATGCCCTACATAACCTTGTACTTAGTTAACAGTGTCTGGACCCATGAAAGGTCCTCTTTAAGCCACATTCTTATCAGTAAGAATTGAGCTATTATGACTGTTTATAAAGTCAGAGATAAGTTGCCATCAGCTGAGCTGTCTGACAGAACAGAGTGAAAATTCAATTTCTGCTACTAGATAAACTCAAGGCTTCACAAAGACAGTGGTTCAAAATCTAATATATAAAGCTGAGTGGACAAAAGGACATCCCTGTGTCCATCCAGGCCCTGCTCATGACAGAGGACAGGGAGTCTGAAAGCCAGACCGTCCAGCCTAAAACAAGACCTCTGGCCACCCTAGGGCCAGGCTGATGTTAGGGTGGCCAGATGTCCGGCTTTAGGCTGGACAGTCCAGTTTTCTGGCTACCTGTTCTCCGTCCGACGCAGTGCCTGGAGAGACGCAGGGATGTCCACCCTTTCAGTAGCTCACACTCAGACAGCTTCTCCTCCGTGTCTTCACAGAGCCAGGGGGCGTGGCCTCATGTTTAGTGGTGTGTCTTCAGCGTGCAGCTGTAGAGGTCACTGTTAAAGGGGCGGGCAGCTGTAGAGGTCACTGTAAAAGGGGTGGGCTGCTGTAGAGGTCACTGTTAAAGGGGCGGGAAGCTGTAGAGGTCACTGTTAAAGGGGCGGGCTAATTTAGAGGTCACTGTTAAAGGGGCGATTTGCTGTAAAGGTCACTATTAAAGGGATGGGCTGCTGTAGAGGTCACTGTTAAAGGCGTGGGCTGCTGTAGAGGTCACTGTTAAAAGGGCGGGCAGCTGTAGAGGTCACTGTTAAAGGGGTGGGCTACTGTAGTGGTCACTGTTAAAGGGGCGGGCTGCTGTAGAGGTCACTGTTAAAGGGGCCGGCCGCTGTAGAGGTCACTGTTAAAGGGGCGGGCCGCTGTAGAGGTCACTGTTAAAGGGGCGGGCTGCTGTAGAAGTCACTGTTAAAGGGGCGGGCACGGTAGAGGTCACTCTCAATATATTTTAACGACACACACACACAAACAGTAAATGAAATAAATTAAATATACCCGGGCGAAGCCAGGTCCCTCAGCTAGTTTTTAATAAAGACAAAATGAAAAAATGTGGTGGAGCTCAAAATGTGTACAATGCAATAATAAAAACTGCTCCCAAATGTGTATAGTACATAGCCTTTAAGTCTGTCGCGTGGCCTGCTGGAGGAAGCACCAAAGTTATGTTGAGGTCTGTGCCTCCACATAACTTTGGTGCTTCCTCCAACAGTGCAGACAGATTTAAGACCACCATGGGAAATGCTTTTTTTAATAAATGATTCCCCAAACGTGCTCATTTAGGAACCAAAATGAAGCTCAGTAACATAAATAAGATGTCCAAAATCATTTACATCCTTAGATAAGCATTCCAATAGCCTAAAAAAAAAAATCCCGATGCTGTTCTCTACGATACTGGTTCAGTCCCCCTGCCTCTTGTTCACAAACTGCAGCAATGACGTGACGGTCTACAACACATGACCACTGCAGCCGATCACTATCTTCAGTGGTCTAATGTAGGGCTGAAACGATTACTCGATTACTCAAGTAATTCTACACAAAAAAAAAATCCTCAATGCAAATTTTTTGCAATGAGGATTCTTTTGTGTCATGTGACCACAGAGCAGGAGTAAAGCGCTTACTCCCCGCTCCCTGGTCATCCGCCAGGCCGCACTGTGCTGCACTTTCCTCCTGACGCTGTGTGACAACAGGACGGCAACACACAGAGATGAAGAGGATGAGCTGTGGAACGGCGCCCCTACAGGAGAGGTAAGTATTTTATTTCGCTGGCGCCGGGGACATGGATAGGAGGGGGAGATGGTGGCACTGGGGGGGCACCTGGTGAAACTGGGGGGCAAGCTGGTGGCACTGGGGGGCAAGCTGGTGGCTCTGGGGTAAAGCTGGTGGCACTCAGGGGCAGCTGGCGGCACTGGAGCACAAGATGGTGGCACTGGGGGGTAAGCTGTTGGCCCTGGGGGGCACCTGATGGCACTGGTGGGCAAGCTGGTGGCGCTGGGAGGCAAGCTGGTGGCACTGGGGTACAAGCTAGTGGTACTGGGGGACAAGCTGGTGGCACTGGGGAGCATGCTGGTGTTCTTCGGGGGCACCTGATGGCACTCAAGGGCAGCTGGTGGCACTGGGGGGGACAAGCTGGTGGCCCTGGGGGGCACCCGATGGCACTGGGGGGCAAGCTTGTGGCACTGGAGGGCAAGCTGCTGGCACTGGGGGAAAGCTGCTGGCATGGGGGTGATGCTGGTGGCACTGGGGGCAGCTGGTGGCACTGGGCGGGCAGCTGAAGGAACTAGGGGGCAGCTGATGGCACTGGGGGACAGCTGATGGCACTGAGGGAGCAGTTGATGGGACTGAGGGGGCAGCTGATGGGACTGAGGGGGCAGCTGATGGCATGGGGGGCTGATGAGTTTTTAAAAAGAAAAACATTCTTTCAATTAGTTTTTTGTTATTAGAGTACTCGATTAATCGTTGGATTAATTGTTAGATAGCTGCAGCCCTACTCTAATGTTAAGGACAGTGATTGGCTGCTGCAGCCACGTGCCATAAACAAGCTGCAGCAGGAGGACCGGACCAGCACTGCAGAGACTAGCACTGGAGAAATGGGTGCGTATTCATCTGTATTCATTTTAATGGGGAAACCTTTCATCAGTGAATGAATGTCTCTTTATTAGTGCATTATACTTGAAGTACACTTCAGCTTCGTATTTTATGTCTTTTCTTTCTCTGCAGGGAATGCAGTAATAAGCACTTGCTCTCTTGTTCACATTAGAAATTAATGGCTTCCAAAGAGGTAAATGTAAATAACCTGATATGAGGAGCAGAGAATGGTAATATTAAAGGGGTTGTCCCAGAGGCGTAGCTAACGGAGGGGGGGGGAGTTGACAGCTCCGGGCCCAGTGCCTCTGGGGGGCCCAGCAGGGATGGCCTTAGGCCACCTGTCCTGCGCTGCGGCTTCCCTCCGGTCCGGCTCTCCACTCTCTTCCCTGGCCGGCGAGCACTATGTCTCTAGTGTCCCAGAGCTGCAGATAAAAACTCAGTTTCCCGCCTGTATCTCTGGTTTTATAGTACACAGATCCACATGATATCATTTGAAATCTGAGCTGCTCGTATTTAAAATTTAACCAAAAACATGGTTCTCTGGGCTATAGAGGCCAGGATAAGGGCCTCTGAAGTGACCCTCCATCCTCTTAGCGTGACTCCTCTCATACATAAAGTGACTCTTCTCAGCTCATTTGCATATGACTTTGGAGACGATTTTTAATAGGTAAACGAGCGAGTTTTAACATAAAAGAGACAATACTTGAGGGGACTGTTAGTTTAGTGATGTAAAAACTGGGGACAGGTTTCCTTTAACATAGGAGTCCCCTTGTTTTTTACTCCTATTACTCCTATATTTTACTGCATTATGTGGTAGAGTATTTAGAGTAGGGTATGTAGAAAGTCTATTGTACTGTACTTAACAGCATAGATGATCTAGCAGTTTATACAGTCATCTTTCTAATACAATATTATAACCACAACTAGTAGTATGTGCCTGTGAAGTTGGAAACGTGCGTTTGGGAAGCCACTAAGTGGGGGGCCTACTCAGGTATGTTTCGCCCCCCCTGTGCTGAACCTCTAGCTACGCCTCTGGGTTGTCCGGGTTCAGAGCTGCATTGTGCAGGGCAAAGGCTTTTTATGGAGATCCAGCGACATACCGGGCTTTCCATGGGTAAGCTACGCGGAGGCTTTTGTCCAGCATTAAACCTGGTGTTGTTACTGGCACTAATAGGTGGGCTTTAGCGCTGCCCTAGCCGTTTTAAAGCCGGCCCATCAGAGCCAGTGACGTCACCAAATACACTGCTAGGCAGAAGCCTCCACCTAGCAGTGTATATACAAAGAAGCCCTTGCCCTGCGCAATCTAGCGCCAAGCAATTGAGAGCATCGGAGCATGAAATGCTCTGATGCTCATATCAGAGGGGCTGTCTGGGTGAAGAAGGGGATATGTCCAGGTTCATCTCTGAATCCAGATAACCCCTTTAATGCATCTAAAAAATAAAGTAACTTTAGAAATGGTATTGGATAACTACTTCTTTACCAAAGCATTTACCCCCTTCCTTACCAGACCAATTTTTCCATTTTAGCAATGGGCCTATTTCACTGCAAATAACTACGGTATTTTTTTGCCTTATAAGAACTCCTTTTTTTCCCCTAAAGTGGGGGAAAAAGATCAGTGCATGTTATGGGGTGAATACTAATGAGCCCTTCCATCATGGGCAAATTTATTAACATGAAAAAACAATCGATCTATCCAAGTTTTATCTACAAATGTTCAGATGTCAGCGCCATTGGTGACCCGGCAGATGTCTAGGCTTAAGGTCCCATTCACACGACCATATGTTCATTTCCGTATCTTATCCGCATTTTTGCGGATAAGATGCGGAACCATACGGACCCATTCATTTTTCCATAGGAGAAAAAAAATGCGGAATGCACACCGCGTGCATTCTGCATCCGTATATTACGGAAGTTCTCCCGCAAAAAAAATGAAACATGTCCTATACTTGGCCGCAAAATCACGTCCGTAGCCCCATTAAAGTCAATGGGTCCGCAAAAATGCGGAACACTACGGAAGACATTTTGTATGTCTTCCGTTCCGTTTTTATACGGACACAGAATACATATGGTCGTGTGAATGGGGCCTTAGTCCGGTTCTGTCCAGAGAAGTGCCATCCGATCCTCAGATATAAACTCCACTTTCTCAGTGACATGTTGTCTCAGGTTGTTCAGATTCTGCGGCTGGGGAGCAGATACACTTGGTTCTTAATGTGGCCCCACATAACAAAATAGGAGGGCGTTAGATCTGTGATCATAGAAGACAGTACAACATTGGCGAATTGTTTATTACGGCGTGGTCGATCCAACGTTCTGGAAGAGTTTCATTCAAGTATCTCTGAACATCCAAACTGGAAATGATGAGGAGCACCATCCTCCTGATAGGTCACGTTTGGCAGATCTTCCTCCATCGGTGACATAAGCCATTCCCCTAACATTTCCAGGTAGTAGTGGCCAGTGCCAGTATCCTCAGCAGAAAGTAGGGACCATAGACTTTGCCCTGCTCACTACACAGAACACCTTTACTTTGGGCGAGTCCCTCATGTGCTCGATAAGGTCACGTGGGTTTTCTCGCCCCAGATTCTAATATTGTGATTGACCTTCCCAGTGAGGTGAGAGGAACCTCATCGCTGAACACCAGCCTGTCAGCAAATTCCTCCTCTTCAATCTAGCCTGCAAATCAATGCAGAAGTCACCACATTTAGGTGACCACATGTCATCCAGTTTCAGCTCCAGTTTCAGAATTTATAATCAATACGGCTTACAAAGCAGACATTTTTGTAAGAGCCGCCATACCATACTTTGTGGCACTTATGGTTCCACACTAGTCAGCCTGGTTGGCTTTCTAGGACTATGCTCAGACATGGCTTGAATCCTGTTCACAGTCTCATCCGAAGTCTTTTTCTGATGTCATAACCAGCTAGTAGTTTCAAATTGTTTCACCCAACAAAATGTGGTTGCTATGCAGAGCACATTTATCAGATTTATTCTGACCATTTCTCTGAACTGCCACAACAGACCGCCTTCCTGCAAATTCCAACACAAAACTTTTTACTTGCTTCTATGTCACCGTCTTAAGCCTTGCCATTTGTGTACAGGTTTAAAGGGCATCTGTCAGCAGTTTTCTACCTATGACACTGGCTGACCTGTTACATGTGCACTTGGCAGCTGAAGGCATCTGTGTTGGTCCCATGTTCATATGTGTCTGCATTGCTGAGAAAAATTAGGTTTTAATATATGCAAGTGAGTCTCTATGAGCAACGGGGGCGTTACCATTACACCTAGAGGTTCTGCTCTCTCTGCAGCTGGTACTGTCAATCAAAGTGCAGAGGGTGCGGCAGTTGCAGAGAGAGCTGAGCCTCTAGGTGTAATGGTAATGCCCCTGTTGCTCCTAGAGGCTAATTTGCATATATTAAAACATAAATTTTCTCAGCAATGCGGGCACATATGAACATGGGACCAACACAGATGTCTTCAGCTGCCAAGTGCACATGTAACAGGTCAGCCAGTGTCATAGGTACAAATCTGCTGACAGATGCTTTTTAAACTAAAATAAAGGGGCAGATTCCTGAAAACTGTCTAAAACAAATCTATAACCACAACACAGCTTGCAGTTTTCAGACTGCATAGTACCGAGGTGGATAGCACTGTTACCTTATGGCGTTGAATACCCATACCTCACAACCATCCCAGATACAGAGGGACATTTCCTCATTTCAGTATCTGTCCCGCATCCCAGTATGGCTGTGGCATGTCCTGATTTCAACTGTATCGTTTCTAAATCCTTTAGATGCAGATACAGTTGAACACAATAGTAAAGCAGGCTGCAGTCAGAAGGTGCTCTGAGGTGATGTCATCGAGCCTGCAGGTTCAAGTAGGAGAGAGCTAGGTGAGTATGGAGAGTTCACTATTGTAAGGGGAGCACTAAGGGAGCATATTTACTGCATGGGAGCACCAAGGGGGCAAAACAACTGTATGGGGCACTAAGGGAGCATAATCACTGTGTGGGAGCACCAAGGAGGCATAACTACTGTTAGGGGGCACTAATGGAGCATAATCGCTGTGAGATGGCACTAAGGGGACATAACCACTGTGAGGGGTCACTCATGGGCCATAACTACTGTGAGGGAGCATTACAGGGGCATAATTACTGTGAGTGTGAACTAGAGGGGCATAACTGTGAGGGGGCACTAAGGGGGCAAAACTACTGTAAGGGTGCACTAAGGGATCACAACCACTGTGAGGTGGCACTAAGGGGACATAACCGCTGTGAGGGAGCATTAAGGGAGCATAATTATGGCATGGGAGCAACGAGGGGGCATAACTACAGGTAGGGGGATTAAGGGAGCATAATCACTGTGAGTGGGGCATAACAACTATGAGGAAGCACTAAGGAAGCATAACTACTGTGAGAGGGCACAAAGGGAGCATAACTACTGCGAGGGGACATTAAGGGGGCATAACTACTGCGTGTGAGCACTAAGGGGGGCGTAACTACTGTGTGGGGCAGCATCACTACTCTGAATGGGGCACTAAGAATAACTGCTATGTGGGGCACAAAAGGGACTGGGTGGGATTGGGCGTGTATAGATAGACATTGAAGGGCATGGCTCAGAGTAATAAAATCTGCTGCTGTTGTCCTTCCTTGGGCTTTTGAAAAGCTGGTAGGTATGGCATACCAACCATATGCTTCAATGTAGGTCCATTTATGTGGTAACAGAGACTCAGAAGGAGAGGAGTGGGGATTTGTCAGAGCAAGTGGAGATCCTTAGACTGATAAAAGAACTGCTTCTACACTGCTTCTGAAAATTATCAGAGTCTCCTGTTTGTCTGTAAGTGTGACTTCCTCCTCCTTATCTCTTCTGTGAGCTTCGGAGTTCAAAACAAACATAGTGAGAAGTAAGGGAAAGGTCATCACAGCAGTACAGTGCTGGCAGATTTCATAGAAGGGAGACATTCCCCTGCTTCTGAGTGAAATGCATCTAGCTGTGCAGGTGAAACAGGGAATAATGTGGTTGAAAAAGACTGATTGTACAAAAAAGCACAGCCATTATGCAAACTTTTTTGAAAACTCTGGTACGCGTTAATGATAGTTGTATTGTCTCTGCTTCCGTATGGGTAGAACGTGTATACATGTGACAAAGCTGTCTGGCTTACGGCAGACCTATAGGGCTGTGCCATCTGTGAATTGTAGCTGCCCTAGCACTGTTTATACATACCCTGCTGTGGGTATACTAGCTTCTTACTAAATTTCTGTTTTCCAGCACCCAAGGAATGTGGTCCTCCAGCTCCTCCCAAGATCTGCCCCTGAGGTACAGATAGACCCATATCATCTTATATTATGGCTCCATACAGGAAAGATCTGTAACAGAGCTGTATGCATGGCCTCAAGCATTCACAAGGTTGGCATATGATCATTTCGATCATTGGGTATATATCAGGTTTCTTACCTCTGTGCACCCCCTGCTAGTACAGAAAATGTACACCACTGTTAACGCTCATTAATATTTATGCACAGAAGAGGCACACATTTGACAAAAAAGGGCAACCTAGAGAGAATAACATAAGAGAAACTATTCTCAGCAGTGTTTCTGCACATCATTGTCAGACCTGATAGTTTGGTGACGGCATCTGCTTGTTTATCACCCCATCATGTCGCCCACATGCCTGGAAGCATCGGACATCTTTAGGGGATGTAATGATAATGATGCATTGAGCAATTCAATCCTTTCTACCAGGATGGCGATTAAATCTCCATTCTCAGGCCTCCAGGGCTACCCATCTTAAGACCACGCCAAGTTAATGGCTCCTTCATTCATCAGGATCCACGGGCGGCTTCTTGACAATTTTATTTTAAAAGGCAGATAAAGTATTTTTCAGTCTGTTCTGTCTCGGATCTCATCTTAGATTGCGATGTCTTCCTAAAATCCTTCAACTTAAACAATGTGATTCCTACCAAGGTAGACATTTTTACAGACACCACTGAGATAAGTACAAAATAGTGACCTAACACCACATTGATATGAATGGTCCTTTTCTTTAAAAGTTGTGTCTGATTTCCAGTAACAAAGACAAAAACGGCACTCTGCAAACATACAATAATGCCATAATTATAGAAAATATTCTGGCGCTCATTTTATAAACTTGAGATTCTTGGCAAATACATTTTATTTGTGCCTATCCACCGGCATCAAGGTGATCTCTGTAGGACAGGAACCTAACACTATTTGTTACTAAATGCTACTCTGCCTTTTACCATTTTTTGTGCCATAATGGCCTCCATTAAATCCAGGGAATGCAGAAGTCTCAGAGAAGTACTACTTGTACCTGCTGAGAAGTGTTCTGAATCCTTTGGTGTGCTTTATTTCAGTTCATTAAATGGGATTTCCGAGGTCCTAATATTATTACATTTATTATTATTTATTATTATATCTCCATTTATTCCATGGCACTGTGCATATGAAAAGGGGTGCACATACATAATACAAAACAAAAAGAACAATAAGCATGAACAAGATAGGTTACAAACTGGAACAGAAGGAGAGAAGACCCTGCCCATGAGGGTTTAAAATCTACAAGGGATTGGAGAAGGACACAGTAGGTGATGGTAAAATCTGCTCATATTGGCGGTATAGTGGCAGCAGGGTTACTGTTGGGTGTAGGCTTTTCTGAAAAGGATTTTCAGGTTTCTCTTAAAGGTTTCCACTGTAGAGTCTGATATGTTGGGTTAGAGAGTTCCAGAATATGGGGGATGCACAGGAGAAATCTTGGAGGCGATTGTGGGAAGAGGTGATAAGAGGGGAGGAGAGAAGGAGGTCTTGTGAGGATTGGAGATTACGTGTGGGAAGGTATCAAGAGATCAGGTCACAGATGTATGGAGTTGACAGGTTGTGGACAGCGTTGTATGTCACAGTTAGTGTTTTCTGGTTCAATGTTTTTTATTGAAGTTTTTCAAAGAAAACATTTTTTGTTTTTCTGAACAATACAATACAACAATAGAGAATGAAGTATACAGTACAGTGTTTGCATACAATAAAGTATGTTTGGAGACAGTGTAGTAGCATAGCATAGATTTTAACATATAGATTGAATGGGTTGTCGTTGGAGTAGCCATGAGATCGGTGATTACTCACACTAGATCCGATCGATGACTCCCCCTATATAAACGCGGAAGTATACTTCTTATTACAGGAAGATATAGAGAACTATTATTCTCAAGAAAAGGGATGAACAGTCTAATATAACAGTTAGACATATAATTTAAAACACAAAAACAGGTTTAGCATAGAATACACAGTTGTGTAGAAAAAGGGAAGGGAGACAATATAGTCCTCAAAGTTTTGTACTATTTTAACACTTATTTAGTTTTATAAAGTGGAGTTTTTCCACTCTTTCCAAATGTTAAAGAATTTTTCAAGATTACCAGTACTCCTCGCATGCATTTCCTCAAAGTTATAATTCCTATTTACCTTATTTATTATAACAGATATAGTTACATAGTTACATAGTTACATAGTTAATACGGTTGAAAAAAGACACATGTCCATCAAGTTCAACCAAGGGTGGGGGTAGGAGTGATGAAGGGGAGGGGGACGGGTAACCTTAAGACATGACTCTACATTTCTTAATATGTGGTGACCTTCTTTTTCTCTAAGAATTTATCTAAGCCTGTTTTGAATCCCTCAGCTGTCTTTTCTGTGACCAGCTCCTGCGGTAGACTGTTCCACAGATTCACAGTTCTTATAGTAAAGAAGGCTTGTCGCCTCTGGAGTCTGAACCTTTGCTTCTCCAGGCGGAGGCAGTGCCCCCTTGTCTTTTGAGGGGATTTTACCCGGAACAGTTTTTCACCATATTTTTTGTATGGGCCATTTACATACTTATACAGGTTGATCATGTCCCCCCTTATACGTCTCTTCTCAAGACTAAACAAGTTTAACTCCTTCAATCTTTCTTCATAGCTAAGATGCTCTATGCCCCTTATCAGTTTAGTTGCCCGTCTCTGCACCCTTTCCAGCTCCAGGACATCCTTCCTATAAACCGGAGCCCAGAACTGAACAGCATATTCCAGATGAGGCCGTACTAATGCTTTATACAGTGGTAATATGACATCCCTGTCCCGCGAGTCCATTCCTCTTTTAATACATGACAATATCCTGCTGGCCTTAGAAGCAGCCGATTGACATTGCATGCTATTCTGTGGTCTATGGTCTACAAGGACACCCAGATCCTTCTCTACAAGTGACTCTCCCATTGTTACTCCCCCTAGGACATAGGAGGCATGCAAGTTGTTAGTACCCAGATGCATAACTTTACATTTATCCACATTGAACCTCATCTGCCAAGAGGATGCCCAAACACTCAGTGTGTCCAAGTCAGCTTGTAACTTCTGCACATCTTCCATAGACTGGACTCTACTACAAAGCTTAGTGTCATCTGCAAAAATTGAAACAGTGCTGTTAATTCCTCCCTCTATATCATTAATAAATAAAAGTGGACCCAGCACTGAACCTTGAGGTACACCACTTATAACTGGGGACCATTCAGAGTAGGAATCATTCACCGCTCCTTCAGCCAGTTATCAATCCAGTTACAGAGTAGATTTTCTAATCCAACCGATCTTAATTTACCCGTCAGACGTCTATGAGGACCGTGTCAAACGCTTTTGCAAAGTCCAAATACACAATATCCACAGCCGCCCCTCTATCCAGACTTCTACTCACTTCTTCTTAAAAACCAATCAGGTTAGTCTGACAGCTTCTGTCCTTAGTAAAACCATGCTGGTTATCACTTATAATACTATTATCCAAAACATATTCCTGTATATAGTCCCTTATTAACATAGTAACATAACATAACACAGTTTGTAAGGCCGAAAAAAGACATCTGTCCATCCAGTTCAGCCTGTTTTCCTACAAGTTGATCCAGAGGAAGGCAAAAAAAAACCCTGTGAGGTAGAAGCCAATTTTCCTCACTTTAGGGGGAAAAATTCCTTCCCGACTCCAATCAGGCAATCAGAATAACTCCCTGGATCAACGACCCATCTCTAGTAACTATAACCTGTAATACCCTCCAGAAATACATCCAGGCCCCTCTTGAACTCTTTTAGTGAACTTACCATCACCACCTCCTCAGGCAGAGAGTTCCATAGTCTCACTGCTCTTACCGTAAAGAATCCTCTTCTATGTTTGTGTACAAACCTTCTTTCCTCCAGACGCAGAGGATGTCCCCTCGTCACAGTCACAGTCCCCGGGATAAATAGATGATGGGAGAGATCTCTGTACTGACCTCTGATATATTTATACATAGTTATTAGATCTCCCCTCAGTCATCTTTTTTCTAAAGTGAATAAGCCTAATTTTGATAATCTTTCTGGGTACTGTAGTCCACCCATTCCAGTTATTACTTTAGTTGCCCTCCTCTGAACCCTCTCCAGCTCTGCTATGTCTGCCTTGTTCACAGGAGCCCAGAACTGTACACAGTCCTCCATGTGTGGTCTGACTAGTGATTTGTAAAGTGGCAGGACTATGTTCTCATCACGGGCATCTATCCCTCTTTTGATACAACCCATTATCTTATTGGCCTTGGCAGCAGCTGTCTGGCACTGGCTTCTACAGCTTAGTTTACTGTTCACTAAAATTCCTAGGTCCTTTTCCATGTCAGAGTTACCCAGTGCTTTACCATTTAGTATGTACTGGTGACTTGCATTATTCCTTCCCATATGCATAACCTTACATTTGTCAGTGTTAAACCTCATCTGCCACTTTTCTGACCAAGCCTCCAGTCTATCCAGATCCTGCTGTAGCAGTACACTGTCCTCTTCTGTGTTAATTACTTTACACAGTTTAGTGTCATCTGCAAAAATTGATATTTTACTGTGCAAGCTTTCTACAAGATCATTAATAAATATATTGAAGAGAATAGGACCCAATACAGACCCCTGTGGTACCCCACTAGTGACAGTGACCCAATCTGAGTATCTACAGTTAATAACCACCCTCTGTTTTCTATCACTGAGCCAGTTACTTACCCACATACAGACATTTTCTCCCAGGCCAAGCATTCTCATCTTATATACTAACCTTTTATGTGGTACCGTGTCAAACGCTTTGGAGAAGTCCAAATATACGACATCCATTGAGTTGCCGCGGTCAAGTCTAGAACTGACCTCCTCATAGAAACTGATTAAATTGGTTTGACATGACCGATCCCTCATGAAGCCATGCTGATACGGAGTTATTTGCTTATTTTCATTGAGGTACTCCAAGATAGCATCTCTCAGAAAACCTTCAAACAGTTTACCCACAACAGAAGTTAAACTTACCGGCCTATAGTTTCCGGGCTCTGTTTTTGGACCCTTTTTGAATATTGGCACTACATTTGCTATGCGCCAATCCTGTGGAACACTCCCCGTCAGTATAGAGTCCTTAAATATCAGAAATAAGGGTCTGTCGATGACATTACTTAATTCTCTTAGGATACGGGGTGTATGCCATCCGGTCCTGGTGATTTGTCTATTTTAGTATTTTTAAGACGTTGCTGTACCTCTTCCTGCGTCAGAGAGGACACTTTTAAAGGGGAATTTACTTTTATACTCTGCATTTCATCTGACAGTTTATTTTCCTCAGTGAATACAGTGGAGAAAAAGTTATTTAGTAGCTTCACTTTCTCCTCATCGCTCTCTGCAACTCCCCCCTCATTACTCTGTAAGGGGCCGACACCTTCAGGTTTATACTTTTTAGTATTTATATAATTGAAGAACATTTTAGGTTTAGTTTTACTCTCTTTGGCGATTAATCTCTCGGTCTCTAGTTTGGCTGCTTTTATTTGTCTTTTACATATTCTATTTTTTTCCTTATAGTTTTTCAATGCTTCCTCGCTCTCCTCCTGTTTTAGTGATTTAAATGCTTTCTGTTTGTCATTTATTGCTTTCTTTACAGCTCTATTTATCCACATTGGTTTTTTCTTGTTCCTTAACCTTTTATTCCCATAAGGTATGTACCTCTCACAATTAGATATTAGGATGATATTAGGATGCTTTTAAAAATCTCCCATTTTGTGGCTGTATTTTTATTTTTGAGGACTTTGTCCCAGTTAGTTAGGCCTATGGCCTCTCTTAGTTGGCTAAATTTAGCTTTTTTGAAGTTTGGTATTTTTGTTCCTCCCTGAAGAAACACTCTTTTGAATGACAATTGGAAGGTTATGATGTTATGGTCACTGTTTCCCAGGTGTCCCCCGACCTGCACATCTGTTATTCTGTCAGGTCTATTGGTTAATACTAAGTCCAGTATGGCCGTCCCTCTAGTCGGGTCCTGAACCAGTTGGGAAAGGTAATTGTCTTTGGTTATTGCCAAGAACCTGTTTCCTTTATGAGATGTACAGGTTTCAGTTTCCCAGTCTATATCTGGGTAGTTGAAGTCCCCCATAATAACAACCTCATTATGATTTGCCGCCTAGTCTATTTCGTTTAGAAGTAGATTTTCTGTGGTCTCTGATATATTGGGTGGTTTATAATAAACCCCTATTAGTATTTTATTATTTTTTTTGGCTCCATTTATTTCTACCCACAGTGACTCCACATCTTCACTTATATCTTCCCTCAGTGTGGGCTTTAGACAGGACTTTACATAGAGGCAGACCCCTCCCCCTCTCCGGTTTTGACGATCCTTTCTAAAAAGATTGTAACCCTGTACGTTAACTGCCCAGTCATAGGTATCATCCAGCCATGGCTAGGCTTCTGGCATTAGTGTACATACAATTAAGAGGTTCATGTATATTTCTTACCCTACACCTTTCCTTCTGATCTTTTCTAGTTCGTCCTTCCATTCCTCCCCCAGTTCTATTACCTTGCCCCAGGTCTCTATCTGCACTATCTTCCCTATGTATAATGTAGTTACCCTCCCCCCCAGTCCCTAGTTTAAACACTCCTCCAGCCTTCTAGCCATCTTCTCCCCCAAAACAGCTGCCCCTTCCCCATTGAGGTGCAGCCCATCCCTACGGTAGAGCCTGTAGCTGACAGAGAAGTCGGCCCAGTTCTCCAAGAACCCAAATCCCTCCTGCCTACACCAGTTCTTGAGCCACTTGTTTACCTCCCTAATCTCCCGCCGCCTTTCTTGTGTGGCTCGTGGTACAGGCAGTATTTCAGAAAACACTACCTTGGAGGTCCTTGCCCTAAGCTTATGCCCTAAATATCTAAAATCATTTTTACGGACGCTCCACCTACCTCTAACTTTGTCATTGGTACCGATATGGACCATGACTGCTGGATCTTCTCCGGCCCCTCCCAGTAATCTGTCAACCCGATCCGCGATGTGCCGAACTCGAGCGCCTGGAAGGCAGCACACCATCCGATGATCCCGGTCTTTGTGACAAATTGCCCTCTCTGTACCCCTAATAATGGAGTCGCCCACTACCAGCACCTGTCTGGCCTGCCCTGCTCTCCTGGCCCCCTGCTTACTGGAGCTGACATTCCCCTGACTTGCAGAGGAAGTGTCCGGCTTCAGCAGTGCTATCCCTGAAGTAACATCCCCCTCATCTGCCAAACTTGCAAACTTGTTGGGGTGTGTCAGATCAGGGCTAGCCTCCCTGGCACTTTTCCCTCTAACCCGCTTTCTAACTGTTACCCAGCTAGCTATCTCACTTTCCTGGGCCTCCTCACTACCACCCTCCCCCACATCTACCCCATAGAGTGCTTTCTCACTGAGCAGCAAACTCTTTTCCAAATTGTCAGTGCTTCTCAGCGTTGAAATTCGCCCGCTTAGATACACGATGTGCGATTCCAAGCAGGCAATTTGCTCACATTGTGAACAAATATATGCACCCTTAAACGGCTGTTCCAGGACTGCATACATCAGACAAGATGTGCACTGGACTGCTCTGTAATGATGGAAGCCATTCTAATGGGGATTACACAAGCAAAAGCAAAAAAATACAATACAATGATATGGAAAGACTTACTGTAGTCCCTTTTAAAGTTCCCGAATCTGAAGTCACGTAATCTAAAGTCACACACTTAATTCTACCACACACTTAAAAGTCAAACACGCGAACGCTCAAACTCGCGTATTGTCTCTGCTTTTATAAGTGGGAAACGCAAACCAGTCTGTTTTTTTTTTTTCCTCTGGATTCATTAGACCCTCAAAAAGTTTCCCCACAATGGACGTTAAGCTCACCGGTCTGTAATTCCCCAGGGATGACCTAGAGCCCTTATTGAAGATGGGCACCACATTTGCTTTACGCCAGTCCCTCGGCACTATGCCAGTCACCAGAGAATCTTTGAATATTATATACAAGGGCAAAGAAATTACTGAACTAAGTTCCTTAAGAACTCTTGGGTGTAACCCATTCGGTCCTGGAGCCTTATTCACGTTTACCTTGTTTAACTTAGCTTTGACCATATCTATATTGAACCAGTTGAGTATATTACATGAAGTATCACCAGCACTTACTCTACCGACAGCAGCTCCCACCTCTTCATGTGTATATACAGAACTAAAGAACTTATTCAGTAGCTCCGCCTTTTCCTGATCCCCAGTAATCAATTCCCCATCACTATTATTCAGGGGTCCTACATGCTCTGACCAAGGTTTTTTTGCATTTATATATTTGAAGAATTTTTTTGGATTGGTTTTGCTATCCCTGGCCACCAGCCTTTCATTTTGAACTTTTGCAGCTTTTATAGTCCTTTTACAATCTTCATTAACCCTTTTGTAGTTATTAATGGCTACAGCAGACCCCTCTGATTTGTATATTTTAAATGCCCTTTGTTTTTCATGTATTGCCCTTTTAACATCCGCATTAAGCCACGCAGGGTTTAATTTTAAGCGTTTGTATTTGTTCCCCCTAGGAATAAATTCTGCAGTATAGTTGCCCAGTGTAGATTTGAAGGTCTCCCATTTATCATCTGTGTTACTACTTGTCAACAGCTGCTCCCAGTCTATGTCCTGGAGTGCGGCCCGTAACCCTGGGAAATTGGCCTTTTTAAAATTAAATGTTTTTGATCTCCCAGCACGTTTATGCTTTTTACACTTTAGGATAAAAGTAACTATATTGTGGTCACTATTACCAAGGTTTTCCCGAACAATTACCTCCTCAACTATCTCTGCATTGTTAGATATAACCAGATCCAACAGTGCATCACTTCTTGTTGGTTCTTCTACAAACTAACCATGAAAATTATCCTGCAATAAGTTAAGAAAATTTCTCTCCTTTGCAGTTGAAGCCGATCCATGACCCCAGTCAATACCAGGGAAGTTAAAATCTCCCATTATCACTACTGTACCCACCTGGGCAGCCCGCTCTATTTGTCTATGCAGCTGATCCTCTATCTCCTCAGTGATGTTTGGGGGTCTATAAATTACACCAAAAATAATCTCCGGAATTTCATCCGACTTCCACTTACTGGCAATGGTTTGAATTGAAGCGGTAAGGATATGATGTACCATTGTTCTATAGGTAGTGGGAATATTGCATATTCCAATACGTAGCAGACAAAGCTCCGGAGATAGCAGGATATGCAATCCCAATGGTATTAGAATTTTGTTGAGAACATCTGTCCAGAAACGGGTTATTAATGGACAATCCCAAAAAATCTGGAGTAAATTACCTATTCTCCCACATTTTCTCCAACACACGTTAGAGGAGTCGGGAAATACTTTTGCCAATTTATAAGGAGTATGGTACCACCGAAAAGCAAGTTTACAAAAGACTTCTAAGTGATCTGAGCACGAAGAGCTCTTAGTAACGGATAGGAAAGTTTTTTTCCAATCATAAATAGTGAATTTTTGGTTTAGATCTTTACTCCATTTATTAATATGAGAAGAATGGTCGTCATTATATGCATCAGTCAGGTGAGAGTAGAACACTTTCAGGCCTGACATATTGGTGGTAAATCTCTTTTCAAGAAGGAGAAATGTGTTAGGATGGATCTTAGGGAATTTCTTATTTATCTTGTTCAAGAAAGTCCTGATTTGGAGGTAAATCCACAAATCTGTCCTAGGGAGATTGTATATTTGGCTTAATTTTAAGAAATTAATCATCACTTCCCTTGGTACAGGTCCTGTATATTTTTTAGACCTTTTTTTATCCATGTATCTATAGGTATCAGAGGCAATGTAGTTTGTAAAATCTGTAGTGGTATATTCATGGTCTAGACACCTTGAGTTTGGAACAGATATTAATATATCTATTCCAGGTAAGAATGTGTCTCTAGTAGTAGGGTTATTAGGAATATGAGTACGTATTCCCAAAATATATATAGCATCATTAAATCTATTAATCTATTATTATCATCTTCTAATATATGTTCTATTTTATTCCAGGGTTTTTTCGGATTCCATATTCCACCATTCGGAGGATTGGCCTAATATACTGGATATTTGGTAAGTAAATAGGTCTGGAACACCTATCCCACCTGATAGTCTATTTATATATATATATAGGTCCCCTGCTCTTCTCTATCTATACCTTTGGCCTGGGACAGTTCATAGAGTCCCATGGCTTTCAGTATCACTTTTATGCTGATGACACACAAATCTACCTCTCTGGTCCAGACATCACCACCTTACTATCCAGAGTCCCACAATGCCTATCTTTAATATCCTCTTTCTTTTCCTCACGCTTTCTAAAACTTAACATGGATAAAACAGAATTTATCATCTTTCCACCATCTTGCACAGCCCTCCCAACAGACCTATCTATCACCATCAACGACTGCACACTCTCCCCGTTAAACAGGTCCGCTGCCTTGGAGTGACCTTGGATTCTGCATTCTTCTTCAGACCACACATCCAAGCCCTTTCCACCACCTGCCGCCTCCAACTCAAAAATATCTCCCATATCCGTGCGTTCCTCAACTATGAGTCTGCCAAAGTACTAATACATGCCCTCATCATCTCCCGCCTAGACTACTGCAACATTCTCCTCTGTGGCCTTCCATCTAGCACCCTAGCCCCCCTCCAATCTATCCTCAACTCTGCTGCCCGACTAATCCACCTCTCACCCGGTTACTCCTCTGCCTCTCCCTTTGCCAATCCCTTCACTGGCTCCCCATTCCCAGAGATTCAGTTTAAAATACTAACAAATACATACAAGGCCGTCCACAACCTGTCCCCTCCCTACATCTCAGAACTACTCTCCCGATACATCCCCACACGTAATCTCCGATCCTCACAAGACCTCCTTCTCTCCTCCACTCTTATCAACTCTTCACACAATCGCCTCCAGGATTTCTCCCGCGCAGCCCCAATACTCTGGAACTCTGTACCCCAACATATCAGACTCTCACCTACAGTAGAATCCTTCAAAAGAAATCTGAAAACCCACCTCTTCAGACAAGCCTACAACCTGTGACCCTGCTGCTGCTACACTGCCATGACCAGCTCTACCCTCACCTACTGTGTCCTCCCATACCGCATAGATTGTAAGCCTTCACGGGCAGGGCCCTCTCTCCTTCTGTACCAGTCTGTAACTTGTTTGTCCTAGAGCAATTGTCTAGACTATGTATGTAAACCCCTTTCAACATGTACAGCGCTGTGGAATGAATGGCGCTTTAATAATAAATAATAATAATAATAATAATAATATTTAGAATTGATGCGGACACTCTGGGTCAGTTATTATTCCAAATAAATGTATTCATTTGGTATTGGAATTTCTGCAGAAGGTTTGAGGGTAATAGAATTGGTATAGTTCTAAAAAGGTAAAAATTTAGTGTGGCCCTGTATGGCTGTGACTACAGAGTGACCGAGTTACAGTGCAGGAGCAGGCAAAGCACATAAAGATTTATCGTGGCCCTGTATGGCTGTGACTACAGAGTGACCGAGTTACAGTGCAGGAGCAGGCGAAGCACATAAAATTTATTGAGGCCCTTTATAGCTGTGACTACAGAGTGACCGAGTTACACTGCAGGAGCAGGCGAAGCACATAAAAATTTATCGAGGCCTTGTATGGCTGTGACTACAGAGTGACCAAGTTACAGTGCAGGAGCAGGCGAAGCACATAAAAATTTATCGAGGCACTGTATTGGCTGTGACTACGAGTGACGAGTTACACTGCAGGAGCAGGCGAAGCACATAAAAATTTATCGTGGCCCTGTATGACTGTGACCACAGAGTGACCGAGTTACAGTGCAGGAGCAGGCGAAGCACATAAAATTTATCGTGGCCCTGTATGACTGTGACCACAGAGTGACCGAGTTACAGTGCCAGGAGCAGGCGAAGCACATAAAAAATTTAGCGGTGACCCTGATGGCTGTGGACCACAGAGTGACCGAGTACACTGCAGGGAGCAGGCCGAAGCACATAAAATTTTACGAGGCCCTGTATGGCTGTGACGTACAGGAGGTGACCGAGTATACAGTGCAGGAGGCAGGCGAAGCACATTAAAAATTTTGGAGTGACCCTGTATGGCTGTGACAACAGAGATGACCGAGTTACAGTGTAGGAGAGGCAAAGCACATAAAAATTTATCGAGGCCCTGTATGGCTGTGACTACAGAGTGACCGAGTTAC